>CM047812.1:20781090-20959113 GCA_026214975.1 Gentiana macrophylla | reverse complement strand
AAAAAAGTCAAAAGCATATCGAGAGTACCACTGATTATGGACCGGCGACTTTTCGATCCCAAAGATCGTCTCGAAGTGGACAACCTAACGAACCAAGATAATTGAGTCACGCGGCATTTATATGTTGCATACTCACCGAAGTCATCACTGACCACGCATGCACACTGTAGTGTATTTTGACATCAAAACGGTTTGATGCACTTAATGGGGTACAGTAATTGAGGATATATCTCATTTGCTTTTTAGAGTGCCTGAGAATGTCAGTGTATATGGTATGCTCTAACAAAAAATCACTTGCCTTCGTGCAAGTGTGAGATTGTTAGGTGTAGCCGTTCGAAAGACAATTTCAGTAATTGTTTTTGATAGATTTATAATTCATCTTAATATTTGCATTTATGCTAATATTAATACATCAATAAAACCCTAAGTATATCGGTATGTAATCACATAACATGTATGGCACATACACGAGTGATTGAGTTAATGATTTATATGCTTAAAACTATTTAGTCCGTGGGTGAATTTAATCGTAGTATAGTCTCATGATTAATATACTCAATAATGCGCCTAACACTTAACGATGTGACCGCCTTATCCGGACTGGCCAGTATAGGTACCTAGCTGGGCATTTATATATGATGTCTATCACATATGACTCGGACCGATTTGATTTGAATTTTCCGATATAATTCCGTGATCGATCGAGAAATCTTATCAATCACAAGATGATCATATACGGATTAATCTCAACTGATCACAGCCCTACTACTTTGGTTCAAAGTAGGTTTGATGTGTTAGTTAAGGATCACTTGGATACACGGATCCGAACACTTCGCTGGCTCTATTCTCGAATGAGTGAGTAGTCCGTGACTTCACAGACATGGAATCATTCCTTCCTCAAGTGAAGTAGACGTATAGTTCCCTTATTCGTTAATCCTAAATCGATCGATGGGCCTGGGGCCATATTATATTAGTTATGAACTAATTGATCACTGGGGTTAATGGTAAATAAGGATAAGATGTTTTTAAAGCGGTTTACGGAAATATCCAATCAAAACGAATCGCCATGAGGATTTATCCGTGATGTAATGATTATATCAACGGACGCTTTTACTCAATGATTAGAGTGTAAGTGTATATATCTATAATCGATGAAGTTCGGCTTCTGTGTTTATGGTGGCGTAATCCCGGAATTAATAGATTGAATAGAAATGTTCGCCTCATGTAATAATTTTATATAATTTATCAGAGATTATTTGATTTATGATCCATTGTCCCCGATGCGCTTCCTAATACGATAGGTTTCTTGATCGTTAGCCTCAATAATAATTAAGAGTTGGACTATTTAATTGATGTTATGATTTATTATTTAGTGGACTAAATAATAAAATATACATAAAAAGACATTTTTCATGACTCTCACCTAATAAGATAAAAGGCAAAGCTAGCCTTATTTCTTATGATGGATGGCGCGCTTTTTTGTCCTAGTAATTATTAAGGAATTAGTTTTCTTGATAATTATAAGACATGTGATTAATTAGTTTATTTGTTAAATAATTAAGGAAAATATATTAGATTGATCCTTAAATATTCTAGATTATTCTAGAGTATCTTTTATGGGAAATTATTATTATAATTGATTTTGTATTAATTATTAAATCCTTGATGACAAACATTTCTTTCCTATATAAGTTAGAGAGTTTCTCCTGCCCTTTGATATATCAATATACACGCATACATACACAAAATAAGCTAAGGAATTCGGCCAAAGCTTAGGGTTAGAGTTGTGGAAAATCTTCGGGATTTTCCGGTAGTATATCAAGGAGGTCAAGATCAAGGATCAACATCCACCTGTTGTTGTTTGGGAGATACTCATCTGAAGATCGTGGCATCTCAAATTGGATCTCGACTTCATCAATCTTTAGATCTCCTTTTGATTGGTAAGTAGATCTCTACTTTCTTGAGTGTAGATCTTAAATTATGTGGTTTAATTTATTTGATCGCGATCCTCTTGTTTATTCCATTACAGAATCGACACGATCTAGATCCGTCTGGCGATATTACATCCAATGGTAACGCTTTCCATGAACACCAAGATAGTCGGGCCGGGGTATGACTCGCCCAACTCTGCTTGTGTAAGTGTGAGCTGATTGGACCCGTGACCTCCTATTCGATATTGGGTTCCTTACTGCCCAACTCGACTCAAGGGCCCTTTACTGGCTTTGGCATATCAATGTGTTTCCTATTCCTAAAAAAATATTACATGTATAAACTAAAATAATAATTCTGTACTTTCTAATAGAATAATAACATAGAATACTATGATGCAATTGATTGCCCTTACTTTAATGGAGGATCTGTTACTTCATCGTATTGTTGTTGGTTTCTTTATAACAGATTTGCAATTATGTGCTGTAAAAGTCTCTTCGAGTATCAATCTAGGTCAATTTGTGTGCAATTATGTATATAAATTGTGTTTGTCTCGTATGACATTTAAAGGGGAAGTTTATTATTATTGATCATATGTTTCCTTAGATGATTAAATTGCGGTAATTATTGAACCTAGGCTTCAAATAACAACAAATGTTCTGTGGAGGGTTAGGAATGTTTTGTATTTATCATTATTGTTGTTGTTGTTGCTGCATGATGCTGCTGCTGGTGGTGCTAGTGCTGCTGCTGGTGGTGCTAGTTGTTGTAGTATTTGCTGATATTGAGAATTGTGTAATATTTGTAAATAAGTGCTTTGCATATATTTGAGAATTGTGTAATGTTTATAGATAAGTGCTTGCATATATATCCCTTCTCGTTGAAGATAGATTAGATAGATGTAGTTTTAATTGTTGTTTAATAATATTATATTATAAAATTGTAATTATTATAATTAATAAATAGGAGAAACACTTATTATATTATTAAATTGTAATTATTATAATTAATAATTAGGAAGAAACATTTTTTTGGGAAACAAACTTATATTTTAATATAATAGAGATAATTACTATACTTAATAATTGGTATAAACGCTTTTTGGCGAACAAACTCACACTTTTTAATATAGTAGAGATAGAGATTTAATCACATATGAACTATTTAAATTCTACAAAAATAATCATGTTACATATTTTTACTACGATTTTTCCTTGTATTCTTCCTCTTGGAAAAAAATGTAGAACTTTTTTGAACTTTGAAAGTGGTACGTCAGATTGACGACAATTTAGCAAGACTTTAGAGTCTTTGTATCTAGATGGATTAATTAAAGCGACAAACGCATCAAGGGTCATCTCATTTTACGGCCTTGACCTTTCTTCCCAATTATGTTATATTTGAAACTTATAATATCTTATAATATATATGGAAAGTATGTTACTTATAAGTTATTTTAAATAAAAAAAGCTGGAAAATTTTAAAATCTTTTTAAGTATTGTGTGACATCATGTCGACGACTTAAGAAACTTTAAATTAAGCATATACATTATATATTTTTTTGAAAATTACAATTTAATCCCATAGAATGGGTAATGACGTCATATCAACGGCACACATAAGATGGATAAGGAGTTCTAAAGGAGATGGATAAGGATATATCATATAGAATGGAAAGAATTCATATAATTTACTTGATATATTTATTTTTGAGGAAAATAATTTATTTGATCAACAAAATCCCTCAAAATGATATCTTTATTATCACGCTTTACAGAATTAATTCAAACAACTTAATTATATTATTCAAATAAGAAATACAAAATATATTTACAACGCTATACTATATTGTTCAATTTCAAATTTTACCTTACGATCTCAACACTAAAATTCAAAATCGCTTTGGAGATGTAATATCATTCAGAATGCATTTTTTTGTATTTTCTTATTTTGAATAACACAATGAAAGTTTGTTTGGCACACCTTCCTTTATAGGTATGATAATAAAGAGATCGTTTTGAGGGAATATATTTTTTTTTTGTTGTTGTTGATCTAAGGTCTCTTGTTCCTATTTTGTCATTTAATATAATTTGTTTTATCCTAAAAAAAAAAAGTTGTTTTACAATACTTGAAGGACATTTAATATTTTCTTTCATCTTACGTGTAGTTTATATATATTAATCACTTAATTTTTTTAGGTAACTAAACCGCTTAATTTTACTTAACAACTACTACGCCTGGCATCCTAAAATATAAATCATCTTGTTGCTTTTATACAGACAAGAAAGTTTGGCCAATATCATAAATTTGAAGTTATACGCCTAAAATACCTCCTCGACTATCATTAATGTAATAATCATAAGAATAAAATTCAATAAATCGTGCAATAAGAAGATCCCGGCAACTGGGATCGTAAAATTCTAAATATTTTTGCAATCAAAAATGTATAGTAAATTTTTTCATTACGATTCGAACAAAATACTATTATACATCAAAAAAACACGACTATGCAGCTTCGATTTATATGATAAAAATAACACTACTATATATCGTATGATCCTAACATATTCACCCTTCTACTTCTATCACTACAAACAAAGTTTTTAAGAAACCAATATTCTGAATTGATTAATATTTTATTAAATATATCACTTTTGGTGAATAACTATGATTTTTATTTACACGATAAATGTTTTATATCAAATTATCGATTATTACAGAGATGATGAAAAATAAAATAAATTTTAAGAATGATGAAAATAATACATAAGCATGATATATGAGAGATTATTCTCCTGATCCGATGGGGCAAGTGCCTCCTCACCTACAAGTGGTGCATCCGCCTATGGTTGAAATGATTTATATCATGATAAATATTAAAACGTAGATCGACTTATATTTTGAGACGTAAGATTATATATGCAAAGAAAAAAAGTACTCCCTCCGCTTTTTTATCAGTTACATTTAAGAATTTACTTTATTTATTTATCTCGCTATTTTACATTTCCAATGATCATTTATTTATTTTATTTTTCCTTTTTACCAATAAAATATTTACATCTCCAATAAAAATACACATTTCCAATACTACACACTTTTTTACTAACAAAATATTTACATCTCCAATGAAAAAATACATTTCCAATACTATATTTTAGATATATTAATTACTTTCTTAATCCGCCAGATTCTTCTCTCTCATGATCGACTGATGAGTGAAGACAGTATTTAATAGTCGCTATACTATTAATAATCATGAAATTCATTAGGCATTATAATTTACTCGCTTGCTCCAAAATAATCGATATCTGCTGCTAAAAACAAACATTTTAAGGAGGTGCTGTTAACGCTTAATTGAATAACAAAACGACTATAAATCCCTAGACAAGCATCATTATTTTTATTCTCTCATTTCTTAATAAATAAGCGATAAATATAGAAAAACAGAATAAATGATCTTTTGAAACGTATCTCTCATATAAAATTAACAAATAATTTCGATAATTGTATCGTTATTTCAGAAGTAGCTGAGTAAAAATTATGATGTTTAAACATTTATTAACCTTTTTTTTTTTGGAGGATTTATTAACCCTTTTGAAAACTCCAAAAGCACTGGACTATTTTGCTTTAAAGTCAACTCATTCATGACTATGTTGTTATTATAATATGGTACTACATCCGCCCTATATTATAAATCATCATAATTTTATATACACAGACAGTTAAATACAATAAATAATCTAACTTTGATAGTTTTTTAATAAAATGCCCCTAAGCTTCGATTTATAAATAGTATATGAAAGGTTATGCAAATGGGTAATACAAGAAGAAAAAACATTTATTATCGTGATCAAATATGAGAATGACGACAATGTTGATCTTGAGTGTTTAACTACGGCAGCCCACGACAATGTTGTCGATCAACCAAAGAAGTTTAAATGTGGGAATAACTTATATTGTTGGACGAATGAAAATACTAAAACGACTTATAATATAAGACGAGTAGTATATATATTAGGTCGCGAAAATCCCATAATCCCGACTCCATCCCGAATCCCAAACCGAAGCCGACCCAACTTTTCCCGAAATTTCTTCCCGACCGCACTATTGGAAACTTCCGACCCGACTTACTTCGGGACGGATCCGGTATATGTTGAAACCTGACGGGATCCCGATCCCTAATTCGACTTATTATATATTATAATTAAGTTTTATAATTTTTCTTTTCTTAGGCAGAAATGTATCTTTTAAAATAATTATTCTTATTTTTAGGGAAAATATTTTACATCATAGAAATTGAAGAAATTATCGTCAAAAACTAAATAGAGTTTTTCTAAAATTCATTTTCTTCGTTTTGAGTTATTCATTTATTCAATCACATTAATCTAACTTTCATTATTTTCTTTTTTCCTATTTTATCACTTCTCAATTCACTTCATCACCTTGTATCCGTGGAATGCTAAATAAGAATTTGCACGACATGATGGCTTCAAGATGTCGAATGAGATTCGGAAGCAGACGATCAATCATGATTTAGAGTTAAAAAGGTGTTTAATTTTTATTGATATAAGTCTTTGTTGTGAGTTAAGTGAGTATTAATGCTACTAACGAAAGTAAAATTTTCCTAACTTCACTCAAAATTGCAATCGAAAAAAAAAAATCGTGAAAAATCTATGATGAGATTTTTTTTGGGATATTTACTCCCGACTCGACGGGATCCCGAACATTCTAAGATCCCGATCGTCGGGCCCGACACTTGTCGGGTACGTGGTCGGGAGAAAATAGATTCCCGATTCACATCGGGTCGGGATCGGGTATGAGAGCATACTGAGACGGGTCCCGACCCGATGCCACCTTTATATATATATATATAGTTTAAAACTCGCATGCGATGCACGTGTAGTGTAAAATAAAAAAATGATTATAAATAGTGCAAACATAGTGCAATCGTATGAATGCCGCAATTATCCCTAATTCATGAGACATCAAATTACAATAGCAGTTGCAAACTTTAAATTTCCAAGTGGAGGTAAATAAAAATTATATAGATACATTTCTCCAGCTTGAGAGAAAATTCATCAACATCCTCTCAGGTGCCCCCAAGAGCATCTAAAACCAAAAGATACCAATTGTTACAATTTTCCTTCTTATCGCTTAATCATGAATCATTCACATCATAAGAACACCTTCATTTCAATATATACATGCCTATTTCCACAAAACCAAAGCAATAAAATAACACAAAAGATACGCAAGTACTAAATACTGGGTGGTAATACTGCTAGATGATATCCTTAATAGAAAATATTTCAGAGGTAATTGAGTCTCATGACAAAGAAAGAAAATATAATTTGACAAATTAAGTCAAATGAACCAATTCTACAATGCTTCTTCAAGAAGTGCTTTACACAATTTTAAAAACAACAGGAAAACCCTCAAAGGTAGCAAGTGGATAAGTTGTCAGGGTCAACTTAAGGACTACTTAATCCAATGAAGTAAAAGTTTAACTTTATGCAATATTTTGATTTAAGACCGAAGAAATTCATTTCAAAAACTAAAAACATTGCTATATTTTATTAGCGTATAAGAAGAAACCATTATGACGATCTTACCTTATGTCATCAAACAATTACTTTGTGTCAAAGTGATCGCCAAATAAATAAAAGAGACAAAGATAGCTTGATGATGTTTAAGTAAGTAAAGAAATGACGAAGCTTGGCGGACTTGTCGCCCTCAGGCAAAATGATTCATAACTGAAATAGCTATAGGTTTATCGCCAACACTTCTTCGTAGATACAACCAACAAAAATGAATAAAAAAATAAAACCATATGAAAAACATGATTCAAGCATACCGAGCAAGATGAATCGCTTGCTTGACGTCAGCTTTTAAACCCCTGTGATGAATAACAACAATGCTTGAAGAACACACAATGAAGCAATTTAAGATTGAAAAGCAAATAAAAACCTTGATATTAAATCATATCTCTATATTCCTTCTTGAATCCATTCTATAGCTAGCATGATACAATAAACACATTGATAATTTGTATCTTTACAATAAATGGTAATGAAAGCATGATGCAATAAATATATATTGTGTCTCGCATGTCCATATAGAGTGCGTAAATTGACTGATGCATTCGCTTTTCTGAGATGAGGGTGCACCATGGCCATATATGAAGAAATTGCTTTTTCACCCGATCCACTTTTGAGGTAGGAGAATTTTGATTTGGTTTAAATAACCATACGACCTTCATGTTGTAGACGATGATGAAACTTCATCGAACCAACATGAAAAAAAGGTGAAAGGAAGATGGATTTATCCAAATATGTCGTCTAAAAAAATTATGAGAATACAAAGATAATAGTGATTCACACACACACACACAAAAAAATAAAAATCAATCAATCAAACACACAAAAACAAATTAAATACTCTCAAAAAAATTAAATGAATAAGTAAACAAACAACTTTGCAGAGAAAAGCTTTTAGAAAAGAACTTTCTCCACAAATAATCATAAGAACGAAAGTATGTTAAAATGAAAGATTCTCTTACGGTGAATTAAGTTAAGCCCATTTCTTAGCAAACTTGGAAACATTGCATCCTTACTGGATGGACATCGTAGTCCTGCTGTTGGCAAAGAACCAAAAAAAGTCAATGTATACCTAAATATCATCATGAACTGCAAAATTCAACATAATTCAAGTATCTCCAGAATGGAAAATGTTTTTGTGCAGAAACTCTGGATCTGCACTTTGGAATATTCAAAATCGTCAATAGAGGTCAGTGGAAAGTTAATGGAATTTTACCAATTACCAAAGCAGAGATAGGTAGGAATAAACAAAATTTGTTGTAGAGCAAGTCTTATTCCGAATTCCCGCATTGAAGATTCACAGTGCCATATGCAGAGCTTTTTCGAGTTTCCGGGAATGATAATTAGAAGATTTTGCAAACAATTTATTTATTTTTTTTTTTTTTTTGGAAATGGTAATAATGTGAATCGGGTTAAATCTTCCTTTCAAATATATATATGATATATATAGATTTTTGATAATGGTATATCTTTTTTTGAAGTATTATAATTACGCCTTAAACAAAAGAAATATATTATAGGTAATCGATCCACATCCCACAATTCGGCTGATGGTTTTTTGCTCGGTGCTTTCATATCGTCACCATGGATATGTAAAGCCACGAAAATAAACACCACTTGCATCTTATATTGACAAAAATATACTATCTTTTTTTCTTCTTTAAAATATGGGTTTCTTTCTATTTTTATTGTTTTTTTTCTTTTCAAAGTAGAACTTTTTATTATAAGCAGAAGCCAAAGGGCAGCGGTACAAAGTAGTCAAGAAACATAGCTTAGTATGTATCGACCTCATCCGCCAAACAAGTTTCTGCCGCTGCTAACGATTTTTATTACATTAGACATAAAGACTTGAAGTGGAGGAGGGTAAACTGACGACGCCGTAAAAATGATTTCGCCCACGCCAAGACTCTTTCGTGGCCGACACTGACTTTAAGAATAAACTACTTTGACTCCCTGGATCCGATCCCGCAGAGCCCACTGCACACCTTGTCATCGCTGGTTCAGGCGATCGACCCCACGGGTCGGGCTCTACCGCAGTCAAGTCGGCGGTCGCACCGGACCTGGCTTACCTTCTCGTTTCTCCCGATCTCGTAGGACGGGCTAAGCCTTTAGACTTATGCAATTCCTCGATGGTCAAGTTCGCCTCGCTCTCGCCTCCCTGGGGCCACTTAGCTTCATGGATTTATCCCGAGAGAAAATCTTATTTGTTACCTAGGCAATAACTGAGATAATTATTATAAAATCCTGGATAATAAAGGCTCAATCTTTATCCTTTAATATTAATATTTGAAATACCATATTTATCTCCTAAAATCACTGGATTAATCAATTGTAATCTTTTCCTCAGTGGAACACGCTGACTAGTGTCTCTCATGACACGCCCACATTAAACCCCAGGCCTACGCCTCTATATAAACATTCCCTCAGCGAACTACGGAGACTTGATTCCAATTCAATAATTGATACGTAGTACTTTGATCATCATCAAGTGCGCCTAAATCACCCCAAACTATCCCCTCATTATAATCTTCATATTCAGGAGTTCCCCAGTTGTCACTTCAAGAGTAAGAACCCTAAAATAGAAAGAGACGATTTTTGGATTGTCAATTGGCGCTAGAAGGAGGGCTCTTTTACTAGTGAACACCTCGTTAGTGGAACTCGCTCAAGATGAAGAACGTGAATACTCGCCCCCGTAAGACATGACGGTTGTAGCTGCACGCCCCGAAAAACGAAGATTTGTCAAGCGAGGTGGTGTACGACGCCACCGATCCCATCCCTATGGAAGCCAACAAAGAATGGTCTTGTAATGAAGCCATGGTGGAACAAAACTTGGTAAGGCGATCAGATTGACACCGGAAGCGCAGTGAAGTATCATGTATCACTTACTCTACTTTTAATGCATTTGGATAGCATCGAATTAACTCCAACAAGTTCTCCCTTGTTCGGCCTTGCCGACTCTCAAGATACTCTGTGGGCACTATTGTCCTCTCCACCACCTTCGCCGACCTCCTTGGGCGTAACTCCTTCCCGCCGAGTTTGTGGTGGTCAAGGCCTCGCCCCTATAATATAATCCTAGGACGCCCGCTGATTGCCTTGCGAGCCGCCGTGTCACTTGTCCACAACAACATAAGGTTTATAGTCAACGATAATCCCGTAGAAATCGTGGCGATATAAATCGATAAGCGGGCGCGTTACATCCGGCTAACACGGAACGCCAAACGGCACCAATCTCCGTTGAAGAACTACCGCCCGAACGCGAGAAACCTGGTCCTCGATGACGCAACCAAGCGCTTTGCCGGCTGGAAGGACGGAGTGATCGAACTATCGAGATAAGCGCACGGATCCTCAAGGCACAAGTAACGGCTAGTGGCCTTGTTAAAAGAATTTAAGGAGGTATTCGCCGACAACGTAAGAGATGCCAGGGTTATCCCCAAGTCCGCCATGCACCGACTAAATGTTGACCCATCCGAAGGCCTATCCGACAAAAGAAGAGACACTTCGCCAAGAGCGGATCGATGCCGTGCGTGAGAAAGAGGTGAATAAGCTACTTGTGCCAACATCGCTCGAGAAGTAAATTACCCCAGTGGCTAGCAAACCCCGTGCTAGTAAAAAGCCGGACGGGCGGAGATGCGCGTAGATTTCACCGATCTCAACCAAGCTTGCCCAAAGGATCATACCCCCGCCACGCATAGACCGGATGGTGGATTCGACCATAGGTTTCGAATATTCGGTTTTCTTGATGCTTATAGAGGTACCATCGAGTTATTATGGATCCCGCCGATGCCGAAAGACCTCGCTCATCACGGAGTTTGGCACGCATCGCTACCGAACCATGCCATTTGGCCTCAAAAACGCCGGAGCAACCTACCAAAGAGTCACAATAAGATATTTAAAGATCGATCGGGAAGTGTGTGAGGTATATGTGGACGACCTCTTGATTAAAAGCAAGTCCTGGAGCAATATCTGGAAGATGTGAGAGAAGTTTTTGGGTGCTCCCAAGCCTCGCGGATAAAGCTCAACCCCAAAAAGTGCACCTTGGAGTTCGGACCGGGATTTGGGATATATGATCTCGCAAGAAGGTATCGAGCTAACCTGAAAAAGTGGAAGGACTATGCCGACACCAAGAAGCCTCAAAGAAGTACAAAGGTTAACGGGTAGGATGGCCGCACTCGGCGCTTTCTCGCCAAATCGGCACAACGAGCTCGCTTTTTCAAGATTCCAAGTTAACCCTGCTCAAGTGGGATGAGAATTTCCAAGAAGCCTTTGAAGACCTAAAAGCGATTTGGCCGAATCGCCCACGCTTAACATCACCACAACCGGAGATACCCTATCCATATACCTGGCCGCACGCGCGGAGAATCATCAGGCGGTCCTCGTCAAAGAAAGCAGGATAATACTCAAAAGCCAATCTTCTATGTTAGCAAGGCACCGTGGCCTGTGAGGTCGATATATCGATGCCGAAAGGTTAGCACTATCTCTAGTACACGCCTCCCGGAAATTGAGACCTTATTTCCAAGCACATCCGATTGTCGTGATCACCGACCAACCCCTTCGACAGATCCTGTCCCGACCAGAGACGTCCGGACGCCTGGCAAAGTGGGTAGTGGAATTAGCCGAGTATGATCTTGACTTTCGCCTCGAACGACCATCAAGTCACAGGCGCTAGCGGATTTTCTTGCCGAGGAAACTGCCATCATCCTTGAACAAGATCAATCAAGAATTGAGGACGAGTCGTGGACGTTATATGTTGATGGGGCCTCTAACAAAGAAGGAGCAGTGCGTGCCTTCGCCACGCCCCAAACGGTGAGGAATTCCCTACGCGGTTCGGATTCTCGCCACAAACAATGAAGCCGAGTACAAAGCGTTGATCTTTGGACTCAACCTGGCAGCCAAGTTTGGGGCAAAAATTTGCGTGTATATAGCGATTCCCAGTTAATAGTCAATCATGTGAAAGGTGAGTACAAGGCCAAGGAAGAGCCTATGAAAAAATATCTGGCCGTAGCCAATGCTCGGCTCAAAACATTCAACAGTGTCCTTATCGAGCAAGTGCCCGATCTCGTAATCGGCGAGCCGATGCCCTTTCCAAGATAGCATCTAACTTCACACCCAGCAGAAGAGAGTACGGTGGAATTATCGCGCAAAAGCGAGCTATGACGCTTCCGGGAAGTTCAACCCATCACTCGGAAGGATACCTGGATGGACCCCATAGTATCCTATCTCCGAGATGCATACGCCGAAAGTGACAAAGTTTTAGCAAGAAGAATGAAATTCGAGCAATGAGGTACGCGCTTCTTCGACAACGCATCAGATAGGAAGTCCTTCGTGGCCCCATGGCTCGGGACAAGCGTAATGTGAGGATGAAGGAACTACCGCCCGCGAGATTCACTTGAAATCTGTGGGAACCATCCGGGCTCGAACATTAGCACGGAAAGTGCAGCTATTCGGTTATTATTGGCCGACTATGCAACAGACACCGGGACCTCGTCCGGGAGTGTAAATCATGCCAAGTACATAGCAACATACCTCACCTAGCCTCACAATGATGACACCCTTGTTGCGTACCTGGCCGCTCGATCAATGGGAAGTCGATCCGTGGACCCTTGCCCCGGCACCGGCAATTTCAAGTTCCTTATAGTAGCCGTGTGGATTACTTCACTAAGTGGGTGGAGGCCGAACCCTCACCACTATCACCGCAAAGGTTATTCGAAGTTCATCCGGAAGAATATCGTGGTGTAGATACGGAATCCCAAAGGCTCTAATATCGGACAACGGAACACGATTCGATGATAAGCGGTGTCCGATCCTCGTGCGCAGAGTTAGAATTTCCCAAAGATTTTACCTCGGTAGGCTATCCGCAGCCAATAGGCAAGTCGAACAAACAAATAGACAGATCAAAGTCGGGTCCAAAGAAGAGACTCAAGAAGAAGGAAAGAATTGGGTAAAGCACGCCGAATATTCTATGGGCATACCGAACAACCCGAACTCGCGACAGAGAAACACCATTCTCTCGGCGTATGGAAGTGAATCTGTTATCCCTGCTGAGATAGGACTGCCATCGCCACGGCTCGAGCTTCAGGACAGAACGGATATGGAAGAAGAAATCAGACATGCAAAGGACGACCTCGAGGAAAATAGGGAAATTTCTTTCATTCGAATGGCAAGGTATAAACAAAGAATCTCCCAATATTACGATAAAGAAAGTAAGGCACTCATACTTCAAAGAGGAGATATGGTCCTCAGCAAAAGAAAGAACGTAGTTAGCCGACAAGGCCTCGAAGACAAGTTAGATCCGAATCGGGAAGGACCCTATAAAGTGGTAAAAGATACATGGCAGTGGCGCTTACCGCTTAGCCGACTCGGGAAAACTATCCTAAGTTGGCACGCCAATAACCTACGAAGGTTTTATCCGTAATGCATTTACTCATGGTCGGTTTCTACTTCAATGTTGTTTACATTCTCGCTATTCTTGAATAAAATTGTTATTATTTGCAAAACGCCTTGTTCAATTGTAATTTTTGCTTATACCGATTATTAGCCCGATCCGCATTGTTCGTGAGAAGTCGGCACAAGCCTGGCCCCGCCACCCACCTTTATTAAGAAAGTCATCATCCGACTGGCCTTGTTCGGGTGAGAAGTCAAGACAAGATCGGCCCCCGCCACCCACCCTTTTAAGCAAAACGCCAATTGAACTGGTCTTGCGGTCTTGTTTCCAAAACAACTCCGATTATGCGTAATCTAACTTAAAACATACTAGTACGACATTCTTGAATAATCATAGGCATTCCGCATTGGGGGCTACCACATTCTTGAACAACCAAAAATCAACTTAACAATCAAACCAAAAAATTTCATTAATTTTCATTAAACTTTACAATCACAAATTAGAATTAATAAATGTGTTCTATCCTCATAGAGGATATTTTGTTACGAGGTCCACCCTCGCTTGAAATTCTTTCACCCGAATGGAGTAGTCCGATTCAAGCGTCAGAGCATACAAGAGGGGTGAGCTAAATCACGGGTTGTAAGGTCGGGATGATGAACCCGGACAATCGCCCACCTTTTGATAACTAGCCCTCACTACAGAGGACTCAGAATCCGCTTCAAAGACTCGACCAAGTGAGGAGAAGACTTGTAAGGACCAACGGCTCGAACGGAAGCCTCTTGAAGACGAACGGGACGTCTCGAACAAAGACCTCGGCCGACGAAAGCTCTCCCCGAAGTCTTGTAATATGCTCCCCAAGTTCGGCCTCCTTCTCTAAGTGTTCAGCCATGAACTCTTGAAGGCGAACCTCATATTCCGATCTTAACCCTTTGGCCTCTTCTGCTTGTATCCGCAAGCGTTCTTCAAGTTCTTTTATACGATCATCTTTT
Organism: Gentiana macrophylla; assembly: GCA_026214975.1. NCBI lineage: Eukaryota > Viridiplantae > Streptophyta > Magnoliopsida > Gentianales > Gentianaceae > Gentiana > Gentiana macrophylla. The sequence goes on along the minus strand of CM047812.1, from coordinate 20,944,222 downwards.
AACTTCGAGTCCAAAGCTCTTTTTTGCTGGTCGGCTGCCGAGCGCGCTAGGCGGCAGAAGATCTCTTCTCCTACGATCGCCCCCTGAAGAAGCACAGCCTGGTTAAGATGCTTCGAGCAGAATACGGTAGGTATTAGAGGAATGGAAAGATGGTTACCTGTCTCATGGCCGCGTAACCGGCTTCGGTTAGCTCCATGAAAGTCATCTGCGAAAAATCCTGCACCCCATCGACCGTATGGCACGAGTCGGAGGGGTCGACCCTGACCTCTTCATGACGAACTCCCGATCCTCCAACCCCCTGATTCTCCGAGCCCATTCCCGTTACGGCTCGGCACCTCTTTTCTCCTCTCTCTTCCAGACACGCATCCTCCGACCTAGAGCGAGAGGATCGGCGTATTAGAGGAGTCTCGGGCTCCTACTCTTCCTCCTCCTCTTCTTCGCTCCTTCAAGATCAATTTACGTTATCGGAGCATCCACATTCGGAAGGAATGAGGTCCCTCGAACATCGTCTTCCACCAAACAAGAAAGCGAGCCGTGTGAGAACCGACTAGCGACCCCACCACCCTGGCCGGCGACCGACGACCCTGCAGGTGGTGGGATCGGTTGTCCTGTGTATCGAAGGCCCTACCCCCACTCCCGGATCGGGGCTAGGAGACCGCCAATGTCCACACCGCAAAAAAGAAAGTAAGTTAGACATTGTCATCATTTAGGAAGGCGGAGATAAGTAGTGCATACCTAGTTCGCGCGCACATCATCCGGAGGTGATATGGTCCGTCCGGCGTCGCCCGGCCGTGCCGCAGTCGATCGGGACGTTATCTCTCGCGAACCTTAGAACGATCCTCGCCCGAATGGCGCCTACCTTAGTAGTGTCAAGAAGCGTGGGCACTCGTCCCTCGTAATTTACTATTGTTCCAGCGTCCCGGCTGGAGTCTCCCTGTTTCGACAAAGAAGAAGCGACCCGCCACGCGCCCGATTTGGGACCTCAGCATCATTTCTGGAACCCCGATCGGGCGGAAAAGTGATACCATCCTCTCGGCCCCGGACTCAGGATAGGCTATAAAAGATCGGAGCAAGCCCACAGAGAATCGCACTCGCCACCCGGCATAGTATGATAAAACCCTATTAGTCCTCACTCCCAGAGGGCCAATTTGAGCCACACCCAACCGTAATGCCTCAAAGACCGCTACCAACGCTGGGCACAATGGTAGCCTCAGACCCGCCTTCGGTTGGGCCTCATAAATTGCAAAATAGCCCTCCGGAGGATGTGAAGCAAATGGCCGAGGCTCACTGGAAGCAAAGGAACAAACTCTTCACGATTTATTTCATACTTTACTGAGATGTACTCCACACTACTTTGGGCCAAGATGTGACAGCCCATGGGCCCTTATAATATCGTGAGTGGCCTTTTGAATCTTGCACTGAAGGAAGAATCAAAGGTGCTTGATGACGGCAGCGACGAAGTGATGATGAGTGGTTGAGGAGGGACCCAAGGAATTTCTTCAACAACCCACAGACTGGTCCAAGATTCTCGATTATTGCCTCGATCTTGGAGTAAGTGGCTCCTCTCCAAACGAATCAGGACATATGGAAATGGCGAATGATAGTGTATGCCGATAATATCAAAAGAATGTGACCACACAAAATTGGCGTTTAAATAGATCAGAGCGTAACTCCCAAGAACCTCAAAAAACGGCCCCAAACGGGCAGTGACGCCTCGTTTCCCGGAATAACCATAACTGCGTCATACCTAGCCTCGCCACTTGGCAACTCTAAGTTAGACTCAAAAGCCATAGACAAAACTCGTGCCGATCCACCACTCGATAGATCCGATCCGACCATCGGGGGTCGGCCGGATCTTGGGGCTTATGATGTCGCCCGAGAAAATGGACTCGCCCACGTGGCACCTCTTTGGTGGCCCGACACTTGACTTAGAAGAATAAACTACTTTCGACTCCCTAGATCCGATCCCGCAGAGCCCACTCGCACACCTTGTCATCATTGCCAGTCAGGCGACCGACCCACGGGTCGGCCGATCCTCTGGCGGTCGGCGGTCGTGCACCGAACCCTGGTGATCTTCTTCGTGTTCTCTCCCGATCTCGTAGGACGGGCTAAGCCTTTAGACTTACGCGATTCCCCAATGCATTTGAGTTCGCCCTCGCTCCCGCCTCCCTGGGGGCCGCTTTCAGCACGCGGATTTATCCCGAGAGAAAATCTTATTTGTTATCTAGGCAATAACCGAGATAATTATTATAAAATCCTGGATAATAAAGGCTCGAATCTTTATCCTTTAATATTAATATTTGAAATACCATATTTATCTCCTAAAATCACGGGATTAATCAATTGTAATCTTTCCTTGTGGAACACGTTGACTAGTGTCCCTCATGTAGACACGCCACATTAAACCCTAGGCCTACGCCTCTATATAAACATTCCCTAAGGAACTACGGAGACTTGATTCCAATTCAATAATTGATACGTGAGCAAACTTGATCATCATCAAGTGCGCCTAAATCACCCCAAACTATCCCTCATTATAATCTTCATATTCCGGAGTTCCCCAGTTGTCACTAAGAATAAGAACCTTAAAATAGAAAGAGAGCGATTTTTGGATTGTCGATAAACCAATCGATCATCATGGACTCTCCTAGTTTTCCAAAATCAATCGCTTTTGATAATTTCTCCTAAAAAAGTAATTTCAGGCTATATTTTCCAAATGGAGGATGGGAGTAGCCCTGATTGATATCCAGGTCAAGTCTTGAAATATTTTATAAAAGTGTCGCAATATATCTTTTAAAATATTATGACAATATTTTCAACATATATAGCTAAGTACCGTCATTGATTCGCCTTTATGAGTCAAGAGGCACAACCATTTTCCGTAATCGGCGTGACTACCGACCAATCTCAAAAAGTGGCATGTAAGCTTGATTCATCGTCTTGATGACATAAAGGACAAGGTAAGAAGAGGCAATATGGTGCCTACATAGAGTGTTTAGTACCATAAGAGAATCGTGGCAAAGCAACAGAGACATGAAAGTTACCACGCCCAGCGGGGCTTTAAGACACAACACTAAGCTCCAAATGTTTGCATCGCTCATCTCATCATGGGTATCACATTGGACTTTGTAACTTGAAGATACGGTGTACTTTTTGTACCCATAGGCCCAAACGCAACAAATCATTGTCGCTCTCAACATGTTTCCATGAAGTTGTTTCCATGAATCACATACATCTTTCCAAATCTTAAAAGAACTAGTCATGGCCTCATTGTATGGGTCACCATTTTTGTCCCTATAAAAATTGGCCCCTAATGTTTGAGAATGTGTTACAAGGCTACAAGAAAGCTTACCCAAGAGAGTTGTGTTCATCTTGGATAGGTTACGAAAGCCCAAACCTCCCAGTATCTTCGGCTTGCATAGTTTGTCCTATAGATAGAGAGAAATCTTTGGCGACCGCTCTCTTCTCCCCAAAAAAAAGACCTACATATTCTGTCAATTTCATGTAGCGTTCCTTTGGGTAGCTTCGTAGTTTGCAAAGTACAGTAGGATATCGCGGACTAGGAGGTCTGATGAGAACTGATCTCCCACTTTATAAAGTGACTTCGTCTTCCAAGCAGTCGGTTTTCTACGCGTCTTGCCGAAAATATGGTCATACATAGCTTTAGTCACCTTGTCCTGGAGTAAAGAAACTCCCAAATACATCCACAAGTTATTCGTATGCCTCATTTGTAAAGTGCTTGCAATCAAATTTTATCTTGCCTTTTGACATTTTTAAAAGTGTGGAAAACAGACTTTTTCACGCTAATTTTTTGCTCCGAGCATTTGCAAAAATTGTCAAGAATTGTATCCATGATTTCTACCTGTTGAACAGATGTCTCGCCAAATAAGAGTTGATCATCTGTAAAAAAAACACGTGAGATATGTTTTCTACCGTTATTTCACTTTTGATTGAAGCTATGATACAATATAATCATTTTTGACCCAGCTTATTTTTTTGGTACCATGACTGCGGTAGTGACATCACACCAACAGACCAACAGTGGCTATGAATCCGGGCCATATCTGGGTTTGTGGGTCAAGAACCAATAAATGAATACCAACGCACTCATCATCTGATGAACAACTTATGAAACTTGACTTTGACCTCACAACCTTATAATGGTCCGGATAATGTCAACATTACTTAGGTTTTCTACTTCTCCCTCGTTTGATTACTCCATATCCTTGTCATATGCCAACTACCTTACACTTACAGTTACACCTCCAGAACACCACCCTATGGTCACTAGATCCAAAACAAACATGCTTACGCCTATCATCTTTTCGGACTTTATTCATTATCCCCTTCAAAAAGCCCTTGTTTCTGAAGTGAACACCCTTGAACCAACCATGTATACCAAGCTTTAAACATCGTTTTGGCGTGATGCAATGAGAGATGAAGTTAATGTTTTGGTTCACAATGACACTTAGGATCTTGTTCCTATCAACATAATATTAATCTTATTAGCCATAAATGGGGTTTTCAAATTAAATGTCATGCAATCACCAATTGAAGCTAATTGGGTGGTGGTCACGAATTCTCGATACCTTAAGCACACCAACTCGTGGGTCTTCATAATACCCGCTCCTCCGTTCTCTTAATCCAAGCTTATTCTAATGCGGACCGGGCCTCGGATATGGATGATCCCGGTCTATCGGGTGCTTATTATATTTTCCTTGGTCCTAATTTGATTTGTTGGTGCACGAAACAACACCAGACACTTTTCAAGAGCAGTACAAAAGCCGAGTACAAGTCCTTATCTAACATGACTGTTGAAGTTCAGTGGATATACGCTATTCTCACATAAATGCTTGTTACCCCTCCTACTCCTCCCACTCCGTGATGTGATAACATTGGCGCCACGTATCTTGCGATCCTGTGTTTCATGCTCGCACAATGCATATTGAAATCGACTTCCATCGAGTTCATAAACTTGTTGCCTCCAAGAAGTTACAACTTGGCTTCATCTCTTCCAAAGATCGATTGATTGATCTCCCTAACAAACCTATTGACAATCCAATATTTCTGGCTATGATGATCAATTTCCATATCTATATCATTTTCTCGTGGAATTGAGGGAGAGTTGAAGAGTCCCTCTCTACTCTAGAAGGTTCTAGTACCTAGTTAATTACACTATGGATATAATTGTAATTGTTATATATTATTAGGCTATATAAACACCATTGTACACACAAACACACCAGCTCAAGGATGGAACTGGAAGGTGGCTGGGTGTTCTAGTATGATGCCAATTTGTAACTCAAATTTCACCCAACTTTTTAGTATGCTGTTTTGTAGACAAATTTTATAATACAATCTGTTAGAAGAAGGTCATATGTGCAAAGTCAGCATACATTACAACCATTCATTTCTAACCTCTCTCACACACGATAAAAGTGTATTATGTGAAAGAGAGTAAAAATGAGAGGCCCACAATGATGCCACTGCAGTACAACCTTCTTACAATTCTGACCATAAAAATCTCTCTCCTTTTGTAACTCCCATTTGTAACTCAGCCCATTTGGAAGGTGGCTGTGTGTTCCTATTTAAGGGACTCAAATGATTTTTTTTTTTGAATCGTGAGACAAAAAAAAAATTGCCTTCTATAAGATAACGTCACGAAAATTTTGATTCTGCGCTTAATTTCAGAAAAAAAAATCCTGATTCCGTCCGTACACCAGCTTTGGGTGTAAAATCGGTCCCCTCATGTGGAGGTACGTAGTAGCTTTATCCGGTGGTAAAAATGTCTACTTGTAGATATACTCTTCTCCACACTAGTCAACCACAAATTATAAAGAAAGAACAAAAAAATCATTTTCCACCGGAATACGTTTTATCCTGTTGTATTTGTAGTGTATGTACCTGTCCAATATGTAGTGCATGTAGCCATGTAGGCTTCAAGATAATTAAATGCAGGGGACAGCATGCAACCCGCCATAAATTCCATTTCTGCCAACCTCCTCAACAACTCTTTCCTTTTTTTCTCTTTCTTCTATCCATTTTTCAACCTTTTCTTTTGGCTATTCACACTTCAAGGTTTCAAGAAAGTGCAAAAAAGAAAATGGGTTTTTGATTTTTTTCTCTCTTGGGTTAGTAATATCTTGGCACATTCTCAGGGTAGTTAGTTTTAGTTGTATCTTAAGTAATTTATTTTGTTGACAAAGCTGTCCTGTTTCTTCTTCTTTTTTGGCTACTTAAACTTCATACCTGGTTTTTTTCCGGTCCTCTCCCTAATTGCAATTGATTTATGCCTCTCTGAAGTCAGTTTTTTATATTTCTTAATATAATATGTGCAGTAGAGGAGAGGAAATTGGCTGAAGAAGGGGGGTTGAGATTGAGAAGATTTGTTACTCCCAATGGGAGTTTGTTGGAGTGCTAAAATAAAGGCTGAGAGCCCATCTAATACTGGTAATTGAATATTCATTTATTAGTTTACCATCTTTTAATTTACATTTTAGTTTGTAAATCATGAAGAGTTTTAGGGAATGAAGTTTTTACAAAGTTTGGAGCTTTTTCCCTTTTAGTTTTGAGCCCTCTTGATTTACTAGTATTGTAAATAATATCTGAGCTTTTGTTGGTGGAAATCTCTAAGCACCTTTTCTTGATGGAAATTACTTCAATTTCTTAAGCATTTTAACAGGGCATCTTTGGGGAAGTCGATTTTTGAGTCAAGAATTGAGATTTCGAAAGGTCGATTCGTGAGCAAGTAGTGAAATTGATTAAGATTTGGAGTGTGTTTCTTGAATTTTCTATTGGGTATGTTGTTTATGTGGGCAGGTATAAATTCAAGGAGTACAAGCACAGATGGGAAGCCTGTAAGGAATTTAAGTGGCAGGGACTCGTCCATAAGATCGTCTGGTAGGAGTGAGGGTGAGATCTTGCAGTCCTCCAATTTAAAGATCTACTGTTTATCTGATCTCAAGAACGCCACTCGAAACTTTAGGCCGGATAGCGTTCTAGGTGAAGGTGGATTCGGGTCGGTTTACAAAGGTTGGATAGATGAGAATACATTAGCACCTGCTAAACCTGGTACTGGTATTGTTATTGCTGTTAAAAGACTTAAACAAGAAAGCTTTCAAGGTCATAGGGAGTGGTTGGTAAGTTCGTTTTAACCGATATATAAGAAACTAGTTGAATTTAACCGTCGTTTTTTTCATTAATTTAGTTGTAAATTGTGGAAAATGTAGGCTGAGGTGAACTATTTGGGGCAGTTTTGTCATCCTCATCTTGTGAAGTTGATTGGTTATTGCTTGGAGGATGAACATCGACTCTTGGTCTACGAGTTTATGCCTAGGGGCAGTTTAGAACATCACTTATTTAGAAGTGAGTAATTTTTCGTGTTCTTACACCCGTTGTTTTATCAAGGATTCATGTCTTATGTATTGTAACGAACAGGGGGTTCTTATTTCCAACCTTTGAAATGGATTCTCCGGTTGAAGGTTGCTCTCGGAGCTGCTAAAGGGCTCGCTTTTCTTCATAGTGCTGAAACCAAAGTGATTTATAGGGATTTCAAGGCGTCTAATATCTTACTTGACTCGGTATGATTCACATCGTGTTAGCTCGTTATTTTTCTTACAGTTTCAATGCGTATGCTCTGTTAGAGTTCTTACCATATGTGTTTTGAATATGTTAGGACTATAACGCGAAGCTCTCGGATTTTGGATTGGCTAAGGACGGACCAACCGGAGATCAAAGCCATGTATCCACAAGAGTTATGGGGACTTATGGATATGCTGCACCGGAATATCTAGCCACTGGTATGGTTCGGTTTAATGCGCGTTCTCATTGTAGTTCTTTGTTGCATACAATAGGTCTAAATGACAACATTGCCCTTCCCTGAACCAGGGGCGGGAGCAGGATCTCGGGTAAGGGGGCAGTAAAAATTTTAAAGCGAATAAAAAAATTAAGAGGAGGGGGGGGGGGAGGAAACTATAAACATAGTACATATATTAGTGTATTTTTTTTTCGGATGCTGCATAAACGGGATGCTGTCCTGAACACTGCATAAACGGGATGCTGTAATGCACCGGGGGCTACCTTTTAGTCTAATTTTTGACCGGTTTTTTTCGATGTTATGATTTTTAGGCCATTTGACAACAAAGAGTGATGTATATAGTTTTGGAGTTGTTCTACTCGAAATGCTTTCCGGTAGAAAAGCTATTGAAAAGAACAGACCAGTTGGAGAACACAATCTTGTGGCATGGGCTAAGCCATACTTGGCTAACAAGCGTAAACTATTACGTATTCTGGACAACCGTCTCGAGGGCCAATATTCTTTAGATATGGCTCAAAGAACAGCTGATCTTGCCTTGAGATGCATATCGATGGACCCGAGGTTAAGGCCGAACATGGATGAAATAGTGAAGGAACTCGAACAACTCTATAACTCGAAGGATAACGAAAAGTTTAGCAGCAACAATGGAAGCAATAATAAATCTAAGCCTAGAACAAAGAGTGCTGATTATTATGCTGCTAATAAACATGCTCCTCCTGTTGCTTACCCAAGACCATCAGTTTCTCCACTTTTCACCAAATAAAATTGTACTTTACGGGTAATCCTTGGTTCGTTTCGACTATATCATAGCCGTTCGATATGGAGAAATTCTTGTATAAAGAGTCTCTGTTGCACTAGACTGTTACATGAGTGACATGTGTGCAGATGACATCCATCTGACGGTCTGGTGCAATAAAGACTCTGTATCCAAGAATCTCATGTTGAATTGGCCTTTTTACTTGTGGGTAAGCATTTGGTGAAAGGGATAAAGACAGTTTTGATCTCTTTTGTTTTTGCATTTTTACCCCCTAATGTTTCGTCTTGACACTTATACCCCTCATCTATGTATATTTTTACATGTTTAGTCCATTTTGGTCAAGCATATTACACCTTCAATACTCGTTGTCTGACATCCGCCACTTTCGACAGAAAATGTAATTGATATTCATAGATGAGGGGTAAAACTGACAAGATGAAACATTTGAAATAGGAATGCAAAAATTGTAAAATTAAAGAAACAAAAAATGTCTTTTATCCTTTGGTAAGAAGAGAAAAAAGTAGAGATACTTGTATTACAGTCTATTTTGTAAGTGTATAGTTTGTAAGTCTATATATAAATATTATGCTTAATTTTGTAGCTCAAATCGTGACCTTTTGTTTTCATGTTTATATTTATATATCATTATTTCTTGTTTTTGTACTTGATTGATAGACCAATTTTTGTTCTGAGCAATCTTTGATTTTTTGATATTTTCTAGAACAATTTAGACCTTTGTATGCTTGTTCAAGTGAAGGGTGGGTAGTGTTTTGTGTTAAAGAGAAAGGGAAAGGTCAATAGGAAGTTGAAGCTATTTAAAAGCAAGTGTACCCTCCAAAAAAAAAAAAAAAAAAAAAAAAAACAAGTGGACAAATTGTAGCATACGGCCAAGCTTTGTTGGACCAACTTTGAAATTATACGTGAGAGTAAACATCAAGGCAAAATGATTCTCATATATATATATATATATATATATATATATATAAAATATAGGGGAAGGGATTTAACCCGTTTCCTTCAGTCACCTGACCTAAACCGGGTAAGAGAACAAAAAAACAAAAAAAACCCCTAAAAACCAGCCGCATGCATTAAAATGCAGAGTATTATCGGTACTTTTTCCGAAAAATCTCAACAAACATATTCACTCCTTTGTCATCAGGGTTCCGCCTCTAAATTTTGTTTTCAAAAGGCAAAAGCCACCTAATCCGTAAAACCACCACGCCAGCTGATCGTCTATAACAACCCATACATTTTGTTTCATATCCTAACAAACCCATCCACAAACTCCTCGAATCGTTTAATACAATGATACCAAGCCAGCTGCAAATAGTGCAATGGAGAAGAAGCAGAGTGGAGAATAATTTTTAAAAAGCATCGTTATTTATGAGATTCTTTCCGATTTAGGTATTATCTGAGATTTGGTCCGATTTAGGTATTATGTTAATGAATCACAGCCAATTTGGTGATCAGTTTTTCACACACTATTCGATTTTTGCAATTTGTTTTAGGAATTCGCCTGGGAAGCAACTGTAAGGGAGATTCACATAGCTTGCGGATAAGAAATTTTTGTCGAATACATGATATTGAGATCATGTACAATACAATTGATTTAGATGATGCGTTATTTGGATTCTGGGCTTAGCTGCCATTGATTAGAAACTGATGATTTCACATCCAGAAATCGAGTGGATTTGGTGGATGGATAATGAGATTTTTTTTGGTATTTATTCAGTTTCATTTGAAAATGATTTTTTTTGCTTATAGTTTTTTTGGCAGGAAATTCGATTGAATCACATACAATGTCATCAATTGTACTTATCAACTATGTCGCCGAATCGACAAGAGAACCATAAACCATTGTATGTGAGCAAGAAAAAGTTCTATTATTTTTATGTATAATTTATACACTTTAAAGGTTGTTGTTCATAGCAATGTGTATGCATGTCATGTTTCGATCTTTTCATCTTTCATTTTTTTTTATTGGTAGGATATTAATCTTCTTATGATGTGTTTTCTTTATACATGAATATAATTTCATAATTTTTTGTTACACTTTGCCGATTTGATGTAGGTCTTTGCATTTGGGCGACCTGAATTAATTCCAAAGTAGCCGCATAGTAATTGGACCACGGTTGCGCCATTGCATTTCTTTCGATCTCTGCATACCTTTTGTGCAGGTTAATTTTTTTCCCTTATTTCTTTTAAATTTGTAAAATGATTGGTGTGTGTGTGTTCCGGTAATTGTAAAAATCCAATGTGAGCAGTCATGGGTTAAATGGTTAGAGATTGGATGTTTGTGCATTGCAATTACGAATGATTTCTTATTCATAATAATTTAGATGATGGGTGATTGTACGACCACTTAGGCGGATTTTCACTTTACATACAAGAATGAAAAGGTGCACCTTGCTATTGATGCCCCTCAGGGCTTTTTTTATAGAAGGAGTAAGGGGGGCGGAGTTTGAAGAGCGAAGCGAGCCGCCTAAGCCTTTGATATGAATAGTGTCTTTTTGTGTCTGTTCCTTCAACATTGTTACAATTACGAACATTATACGTTGTGAAGGGACGCCGGATGGTCTTTCTGAAAATGTATGATGATTATATGTGAGTCGTTCGTGATGCTTCATGGTGGAGTTCCCTACGGATGTTCCCGACCAATGGCAAAGGATATCCGGAGTGATCGATAGAACGACTAAAGAAGTGCAAAACCACTAATTATAATGAAGGTTTGAGGTGTACATAAGAGTTTGTTGGTGAGGGCAATTGTATTTGTCATCAACATCTCTCACCTCAGCAGCAATAATTTGTGTGGTTGCCTTTGTTGAATCTGTAGGGCATGGCTGTAGGTGTACATTGGGGCAAATAAAAAGCGCATTTCTATTATTTGCACTCATTTCTTGCAGGATATATATGTTTCCACCATTTGGGCTTAAAATTTGGTGTGGAGCAGCGCTTTGGATGCTGCTAAAATGCCAATCCAAGAGCCGCCTAAAGTAAAGGCATGTATCAGTACCGTTGCTAATGCTAAAAAATAAACCAGGTTCTGAGCTTGAGATTTGAATTGACACAATACATAGAACTGCATTCAGAAGTTGCATATCATGTATTCCAGCATAGGTTTAAGCCTAATGTTCATCTGATTCTTTGAGTTTAGCAGTTGTAGCGTATTATTTCTCACTGCATAGTGTATTAAATTCATTGACTACTACGCATATTCTAATGTAACATAATAAAAATTTGTATTTGAGTAACTGTAACCTTGGAATTAGTTTAGTCATTGTTTATAACAAACATCATATATTTGTTTTTTTTTTTTCCGGATCTTCACGATCTCGACCGATAGTATGGAGTTATGTAGCAGCTGCATTCCTGCTCTACCACATTAGTGTGTAGTGTATAATCAGATTATTTTTATTGATAGTTTCTGGTAATTGTATTCTCTATCTTTTTTTTTTTATTTTTTTTTTATTTTTTATTTTTTTTACAGGAAGGTAATTATATTATTATTTTTGTTTAAGCTATCTCACTACTCTAAATTTTCTTTCGAGAATGAGAAGTTTCTCAATTCTTTTCAGCAAACTTCTCTTTTATATTTTATTTTGAATATTATTGCGGAACAATCATAAAACATTGGTATTCTTTTTGTTGCAATTGTTTTTGATAAGGTGTCGAATAAGATTTTACAGGTTGTTGTCCTTCTCATTTAACCCATGATTTCTTCCATTTTAGGAAAGACTACCAACAAACCTTGAGACGATGGACAAATTGAAAGAGTAATAAATGCTCATCTTTCTATTTCATTTTATGTGAGCTGAATATCAATGCCAGTTCGTGAAGAATAGATGGAGCAGAAAGATCTCGATGTTGTTAGAAAGGGACAATGATGTATAGTTGGATGAGGTATGAAAAGAAGAATTGTACAAATTCACCCTTTCGATAAATTATTATTTGTTCTGCATCTATTTTTCGTACGTGTAAAGTCCTTTACACAGAACACTGTTTTTTTTTTTCCTTATTTACCTTGAATTTAAGGGAAGGAAAAAATTTCGGTAGTTGATGTTGGGTAGTTTAAACTTTACAAACTCTGTTTCGATTAAAATCTTTTTCTCTCTTTCAAAACTCTCTTTAAGAAGCCTTTTTAATTTTCTAGTAAATTAGAACTCTTCTAATTGTGATGATACAAAAGAGCCAAAGACCCTCCTTTTACATAGAGGTGGCCTGCGCCCCATATGTCCCATTCCCAATGGGAAAGCTTCTTGCGTGGAGTGAGAAGAAATAAAATATTTTACTAGTAAAATAAGAAAAATAGATATTCTAGATTTATCTCGACTAATATAATATCTTATATTAAATAATTTATTAATTAAATTGCAAAATCCTTCCACTCAAAATTTTTTTTGCAAAATCCATGTGTATCTTATACACACAAACAAGTTCCCCATATAGCCATAAATTGGCATCTAGAATATTCTTAATTAATTAACATAATTAATATATTGTATTTAATTTATTCATAATAAATAAATACCACTCATATTAATTTATCACTATAACAATTTATAGTCGAGATAAAAAGTTTCATTATTTCGTTATCACTATAACCGCATTTTAATCCGAATTTAGATGTTCTTACGTGTGTGACCCGATAGCTTCGAATATATGTTGGCCGTAGGCATAAAGTGAATTTACTAAAATACCCTTCACACCTAACGATCTTGAATAGCGTCTGCAAGAACACGTCATGACCCCAATCATCGAAAAGAGTCAAAAGCGATGACTACTACTTTTCATGTGAAAGCGAGCTACGTGTAAATGGAATCCTATCGCCGTTATAATATCCATACGATCGTATCTTGAGTGTCAATACATTAACGATCATATCTTATAACTGGATATCATGCTCTCTCGAAATAACAAAACTACTCTTACTTTGCAAAGATTCATGCGCGGTTAGACATTCCTTATAAGAAGGCACTTTCGGATATTTTCTCCTACCATTAGGATACGTGATTTCCGGACGAACAACATGTATCCTACGCATGCTTCAATATCATACCCGAGCACTACCGCATGATCGGCCTGTGAATAAGGGAAACCTCAATAGTGTCAAAGCATGACAATCCACACCGCGATTCCATGAGGACTCCGGTCTCATAATAATTACATAACTGCCACATATGGCGACAGTTAATGTAAGTGGGTCAGTCTAACGTACGCATTCTCCAATACACGTCCACGTACAGTCCAAGTGTCCCTACACTTCGATAGACGAGTTCTATCCATATTTTCAATAAGATAGAAGACATTCAATACGTGCTAGTCTAACCGTACTATCAATGTCCTATTTTATAGTACATACGACTAGATACATTCAAGCATCAAACTTATTAAAATGATTCAAGATCTCATCAACCATAATCACTATCATGGTTTCTCTTTCATACCAAGGACGTTACTATATATATACAATAACATAATTGGTTAATGAAATAAACAAAATATATAATAACAGAAGTGTTTTTATTACTCATAATAAAGTTATTACATGAACTAAATAGACTGTAAATGACTCGACTCAGTCGGATCCGGTCCGACCCGATTGGATTTATGACACTATTTCAACACCTACACTCTTAAATTGAGGTCCTCTAATTGGATTTTATTTACACTTCCTATTGTGATCTCTTCACTTTCTTTAACACTTCAATATCAAAGCCGCCTTTTGACTCGGCCAACCTTTGTAGAGAATATGTTTGACATAATACTACAAATCCTTCACTTCATGCTTTCACTTTTATTTGATTCGTGACTTATCAAACCCTTTGGCTTTATCTTGCACGTTCTTCTCACCTGTCTCAAATTACTATTGTTGAGGGTTTCTTGCTTTTGACATATGATTTCCATCATCCTTTGTGGTGGACTTTATGCAACACGGGTGAATGATTTTTGTTTCTGTGTTTTTCCTTCACGTAAAACCGTTTTCCCTACTCCAAAACTCTTGAAAATTTGCAACCATATAGAAAACTTTATTATCTACGATTTCTATTTTTACATCAACTCGATAATCAAGATGGATTGTTCAAAAAGTTCATGTTAATCACTCTTTCCAGAAAATCTGACGTTTTCACTTCTTCTTATATTATGAACAGGATAAGAACCTCCAAATGACCTGAAGTTTGGATATGTTGTAGACAACACTTTTATCTACTATATTAATTTTTGAATCAAGATTAAATCCCATTTCTTTTCATCAAAATCTGCAATTCAAATCAGTGTTTACTAATGTGGAAATTTCGACAGCTTATGCATTCGGCAAAAATAATTGTGTTTGACCGACTCCTTCTCATTAAATTTTTTTAATCTTATGTTATCTCTTGGAAAAATCCATGACCTGAATCTTTTCTCTTTTGATCATGTACACAATCCTTTTGGTTTGGGCTGCACAAGTCAATGATTTCAGGTATGGAATAAATATCAAACCCAGCCGCCTAAAAGGAATCATTACCTCTTTGACTTAAGGTTAGGGCTAAAAGAATAATAGGTTATGATCAATATGTTCTAGAAGTTTGATCTTCTCCTGGGTTAAGGCTTTTAGTAAGATGTTTGTAATATTAATGTTATGGTACCTTTCCAATTATAGTTAACCATCAATTTGCTATCTTCCAACATGCCACACTTGATGTCCAAGCCTTTTCATGCCCTTCCTCAATCATACCTCCTCTAGTAAATTATTTCCCGGTTAATTCCTCACTTGAGGTCTATAAGCTCAACAAGTTCTCTCCGCCATTTTCCATGACCTACCTCAGAAGCATATCTCCTTTAGCCTTTTTTTTAACAAGTTCACACATTTTTACTTTCAAAATCAAAGAAAATGAGTTCCCTCTAGTTCTGTAAAGTTTCACTCCATGTAATTTTGTTTGAACCCTCTAATGGTAGAACATTTTGTTTATTTGTGTTCATTCTTAGCTTCCCTTCTAAGGGTAGTGTCATTGTAAGTTTTTCACCTAATGTTGTCTGTCCTTTCAAAGTATGCACATCATCTTCTACCAGTCAAATCTTTAAGCCTACCATGACATCTCTTTTCAATTACTTGTCTTTAACCTTTTGGCAATTTATGCTAACCTGGTTTCAGGCAGAAGGTATTCGTATACCAAGATATATTCAAGCCCTTCTAGCCAGTCAACATTTGAACTCCAGACATTTACCAATTTCAATCCGGACTAATACACCTTGTATCATTTTCGTTTTAAATCTCTTTCGGGCCATTTGGAGCAATGAACCGCCAAACACACCCCTTGACATTCCCTCTTCTAGTTCTGTTACACCGGTTAAAATGTATGTATTTTTCTAACCTTTTCATTCAAGCCCTACATAAGAGATAACCTTGAGCACTTATCCTCTGGTGTTTTACTATTTCCTTCGAGTAGTGAAACCTTGACCCGTGTATTTGGATTGTAAGTGATCTTTTAAACTCTTTTGAAAGTTTGAATTAATATTACGAAATCAAACTTTATCACGCAGTTCTTAAGTGTCTTTTCTCCTTCACTCACACAGCCCTTTTCGTTGTAGACCCCCTTTCAAACTTTTGACTTCCCTCATGATACCTTGAGGCAACTTTCATCACCTATCGGTCTTGAAATGAACTCTTTTTGACTTACGCGAACTGAACACTTCTTGACAAGACCTTTATGTCTCACACTTATATGGGGGTGAGTGGCGCTATTACTTTCTGAGATGTGGGACTTTACATTCTCTCCCCTTAAAAGGGACTAGCCTCATCTCCAAGATTTTGCCAGGATTTGTCCTAGTGGAGTTGTCCCAGTTTCGTCTCTACCAGAGGATTTCTAGAGGTGACCCCCACTATCTCTCACAGTGCGGCACTTAGGTTCGTATGATAGTCGGCTTTGATACCATTCTGTAACGCCCTTAGACCCCGGGCCTGGAAGTGCTAAATGAGTCATAAATGATCTGATCAACTGCCTAGATCGTCGTCCTCGCTTAGTCAAAAAAGGCTAACCCGAGTTGACAAGACCTTTATGTCTCACACTTCACTTGAAAGATGCTATTACTTTTACTGAATGTGGGACTTTTACTGGTATAAAAACTAAAAGACCACCAAAGACCATACAAGAGCTAAATAATGGATTAGCGTAAGGTGTGCCGAGCAGAAAGAAAAATAAATCTTCTTCAAAGGATGGAAGGGCGATCAGGCAGGGGAAACCTATGACCAAAACTTGACAACAACCACAAAAATGAAAAGGAAAATAAGAAATAAACAGAACAAAGGAGTACAACAAGAGAAATATAACTTCAAGAGATGAACATTATTAATTGTTTGACAAGAAACCGGCAAGCAAAGGCATCAACAAATGGGGAACCACCGAGGAACAACAAACCAAGCTGAAATCTGTCACCGCTGTCCGCCACCACCAAACGGAGATAAGCCCGAAAGAATGAATTAAACCTCTGCAAAGAAAGCAACACCATAGTCCCCGCTAAGAGCCCGGAGCCTCAAAGAGACTATGAGAGCCAACGTCACCAGACTATATCAGCTCCACTGTTAACCACTACATCCCTTCTGCCAGATGTAACAGCTCCGCCGCCAGTCTTAAGAAGCACCAGACTGCCAAAAGAACAAAACTACCAAACGGGGAACCAAAACGAAACACCAAATACCTGAGACATTACTCAGATCTAACCCAAAACCACCGGTGATGGAAGGAAGAAACTGCCAAACTCCAAGCCAAAAACCATCAGAGAGGCCATCGTTCTAACCTCTTCCACGACATGCAGACCAATAGCCTACATATTAGGATCTGAAGTGAGAATATGCGAGGCAGCTCCTTCAAGACCATGAAGTCGGCGACAAAGGAATTAAGAAAACACAAAAGGAGAAATAAAACAGCCTACATAAAACAAAAAACAAAAATCCTCCTCCGGAAAGACGCCAGAGGGTCGGAGGAACTACACAAAGAGGTTTTCAAACGGGGAGGTTTTTGGAGGGAGAGAGAGACAAAATAAAGTTACAATGTAAAATTTTATTTATACATATAGACATGATTTTTTTTGTATCTTACCAAGCCGAACTCAAGTCAGAAGGCAAAAATACATTTAACGAGCCAAATTCGAAAACAACTCAAATAATTCTTCTTTCAAACGAGACGAGCTTGAACATAATTTTTTTGATCCTTTATTAAACAAAAATCTCAAACAATCTCGTAAACTAAAGGAACCTAGTTTCAACGTGAAGTTTTGTTCCCTTATTAAACGAACGATCACGAACAAGTTTGTGACGAAAACCAACCCAGCTTGAACAACAAGTACTTGGCTCGGCTCGACTCGTCTCGACTCGACACGGCCCAGTAAACAACTGTAGTAGATCATAAACCCTTTTACTTGACTGAACCTTTAATATGTTTATACAAGCAACAAAGTTATACTCGAATCGCACGAAATTCGGGTCAAATATTTCTTTTAACAGTTTCTGTAACATCCCGGATTTTTTAAAAGGGGCAAAAAGGTCTTTTGCTAAAATCAGAATATTATTATTATTATTATTATTATTCTTTTAAAGGTTTTAAGTATAAAAAATTATTATAATAACTCCTTGGGAGTTATTTGCAAGGAAATAAAACTTCATTTTTGTTGGAAGTTGCAGAAAGAAAAACAGCAGAGTCCGACCTTTGCAACCTCTGGAAATAAAAAGAAAGAAACATAAACTCTGCAAATAGGAATCTTCACCATATCTCACCAAATTTATATCGGATTTCAGGTTAATGTAGAGAATTGGAATCCTGATGAAGAGAGCAATGTTTTGGTATCAAGTAATCGTAGTTCAAAAAGGTATAGTTTTTGCCCTAATTTAGGAATCTTGATGTTTTGATCAAATTCTTGGATTTAATGTTGCCGATTCGTAGTTCTTCTTGTTTAGAAACCATGAACACAAGTTAATTCAAGACTAGGTTGTGTTTTGATAGGTTTTAGTGAATGTTTCAAGGATTTGTTTCTGAAGTTTGAGGTGCCTTGCTTGGAATTAAGGTAAGAGGGTTTTCATATTGAATAATCTATGTTTTATGATGTTTAGGTTAAGAAATCTTGATGTTAATCATTGTAAAATTACTTGTTCACGACTTCTTTTGATGTATGATGTTATAGCATGTTTAGAAGATGTTTTGATGTTTATAAGCCTAGACATTGGGTTGGAAAATGTTGGAAATCGCACAGGAAAGAAATTTCAAGAGGGCAGGCAACCAGGGCGTTTAGGCGCACGCCTATGGCCTTGATAGGCGTGGTCCTATGAGTACAAAGAGTTATGGGAACTCCCAGTACCCATAGGCGTTGGCCTATGAATTCCTCGGCGCAGGCCTATGGTCCTGGAGTGCTGTTTTGACCGTATTTGCGTATTTGCGATCGTAGAAAGTTGGGATTGGTTCCTTACCTTATTATAATGATATAAACAAGTTAAATGAAGATAACAAAGCCCGGTCAAGCTTCTAAGTCGTTTAGTTCTAGCACTGAATGGATTCTTTTAAGAGTTGAAGTTCGGGACTGTTGGAAGTTAAGCTTGGTCTTGAACTTTGATGAGTTAGTATTCATCAATATGCATTGTATGTGATAGAGATGTCTAAGGTACAGATGTCTAAGACGGGGAGTAGAATGTTGAGTAATTTTACTTGAAATCACTTAGGTGTTTAGTTAACGATTAATAACATAAATACTTGTGTAGATATAAGTCTAAACATCAATGTTATTCTTGGTAAGACACAAGAAAATATCGCGATGTGTGGTCTGGTCAGATAAAGTGGATATCTTCACTGATCCATAAAATGGTCGTTAAGAGTGGATGGACTTTTCCGAACACACACACACACACACTTTCGGGACTAGCCCCTGGCTGCTATTGTATGTATCGCTAGTAGGTTGCACTTAAAGCTTCCACGGTGAGTAGCATCGTGCGTAGTGCCCTTGAATACTTAATGTAACAAAGATAAGCAAAATTAAAAACAAAGTAAGAACCTCACAACATGTTATGAAAATGAAGTGAACCATAGAGTTTTTGTGTCAAGTACATAAAGATAATGTAATTAATATTGTATTACTTTCCTTTCATTATAAAACATGATTGTTCAATAGCTTCTAACTCTTGCTACGTACGCTATGTACTTACCCTTTTACATGTTTGTATGTTTTTTCTTCCCGAGAAGATGTGCAGGATGATCTTATATATGATGAGGAGGAGGATGTTTGAGCTATGCTGAGAATGGAGCTTTATTTCATGCTTTTACCTCGAATTATGTATTTGTAGCGACTTTGTATTTTATTTGGAGACGTGTTGTACTTTTAATTGGCTTTTGTTCAAGACGTATGTTGTAAGATAAGTTTTTTTAGGTTGTAAGACATCGTATGTTGTAAAATCTTTGTTGTTGTAAGTCATATTTTCTACCTTTAGTGGACGGCAATGTAACTCTTTAGATCATTATATGATTTTACCTGAGTCTTTTTATCTACCGTGACGCTTTACTTATGATACGATGATGTAAGACTTACGTATAATACTATCTTTATATTTAATTTTATACTTGTCGAACGTTTTTTTCCAAATAATAACTCTGTATTCGAGAAAGGTTGTCAGGCAATGTGCACCAATTCTTAATAATGCTTATACATTAATTGTAATACACATTCATACCTTGGTCAATCATGAGAACATTATATCCTGACAATGTATAATTAAATAGTACAGTAATTAAGAAATGGAATGCTCCTTTCTTTACCGAACATATATAGAGTAGTGATACATCCATTACTTTTTCTACCACAACACAATCAACATCACATATTTTATTGAGACCCATCATAATAAATAATTTATCACTTTAATCAATGGTACACAGCATGTTATTGTGTAGTGCACGTATCATTATTCAACATACATATGAATGTGTACCTTCAAGCTACATAAATAATTATGAACACAACAGAGTACCGTATTGTATGGTCTATTCAATAAGGTTGGAAAGCAATTGCACTTGACCGTTTTTGGCCAACAAGAATCTGGATTCAGGGATTTGCTCTTTATTTTTTATTTTTTATTTTATTCTTTTATTTTTTTATTTTTTTTTTGGACTGAGGACCCAAACACTGTGCCCATACCCTTTTCTGGGCAAAATAATGTAGTATGTGGTTGCTTTTCTTTTTCACACCTAAAAACACGTTTCAATACGTCCCATCAAGCGTGAGTCTATATAAGAGAGAAACCCGTGTGGACCTATAAAAATGAAAGAGGTCCAACACTTGTAAATATAGTTTTTGGGAAAATTTTGTTTGGAGTGGGGTTTGAACCCATAATCTTTTACTCTGATACCATGTTGAACTAGGGGTGATAAATTTCCCGATAATCCTGACCTCTCCTGAAAAATCCCGACCTTGAAAATTTCCTGACCCGAAATTTAGGGATTTTTTCCGACCCGAAAAATACGGGAAAGAGATCGGGTATAAAACACAATCCCGTCGGGTTTCCGATCCCGCCGTTAAATGATTTCTCTGGCCCCACATTCTGAATTATTATTTTGATCAAGTAATTGTTGTTATTTTTTATATTAACATTAATATTTTTTAAGATCATATGTTTGGAATATTAATTCCCGAACATTCGGGTTATCCTAATTGGTTTAATTCGACGTGACTTTATTAGGGATACTTTTCGGAAAGAAAAATGGAATACTAAAACTTGTCGGGACGTGTTCGGGTAGGTGGTTTATGGGTGGATCCCACCCAACGCCACCCTATATTGAACTACAATATCCGAAAAGTTTAAAGCGATCGGAAGATCGATAATTAACATTATATTTCAATAATATAAAACACATATTCGACTTTTTTTTTCCTTCTCAAAGGCTAAAGCTGATGAGAGGTAGACAATTAACATTATATCTTAATAAAAAACACATTTTTTACTTTCTAATTATCAATGTTGTTGTGATGGACTAAAAGCATATCGGATGTTGTGCTTCAAAAATTCATAAGGTGTGATGTTACGAAAATATATTTTGGTAGGCAAAGACTCCATACCCCAAAGTGGTCACATTGTGGAGTTTCTCTCGACTCCAGTGAAAGGATCAGGGTTCGATTCCCCTCCCTGTAGTTTAATTAAAAATCTTTCGTATCCCATCAAAATATATATATATATATATATATATATATATTCGGTAAAATGCCTTTTAACTGTCGTCTAAAAACATAATACCAAGATAATCAAAACCACACAATAGGAACAAAAGTAATCTATTAAAACACTTCATTATAACTTATAATATATTAGGATACACTGCTTACTAATAAGGTAGGATAATACTAAGACAAATAGTGGTACAAAATATGACCACAATAATACTACTACATTATAGCAGCTGCGGGCTACATGTTATGCTTATGCAGGCAGCCGCTTCAGCTACTTTTTCCCCTAAACATAATTAGTCTTGATAAAATGACCATTTTGTACATCCCCAAGATATCCAAAAAAGTCAACAAACCAGTCTAGGGACAGACTTGGCCCATCCCACTAACCCGGAAGTTTTTGCATATACCGTATCTACGTGCGGATAGCACTCCGCAAGACACCACATGTGTGCGCGATTTCATTTTACACTTAAACTGTGTAGTTCTGATCGTGCCACCTCACATATTCACATGTAGATACGTACTACCCAAAAATTTCACCCACTAACCGAAAGCAGTCAAAAAAAACAAACAAAACGGCCCCAAATACTTAAAAATTCTAGTCAAAATACTATACTATATAGTCTATAATATAATAGTAATTTCTTTTTTTTTTTCTTGAGGGTTAGACTCGGTAATTCTTGCCAACAAAGGTTTGACCAAATTGCCAATTTGCAGGGGCAATGTTCCAAGAAGTGGAGGTTCTTCTGTCACTTGCTGTAACCCTAAAGGAGAGTGATTGACCTACCAAATCAGCATTTGATTGCCAATTTTGCCCCCAGTTACGGCTCATGCTTATCCAACCAGTCCTTGAGCCTTTCAAGCTCACCCTCACGATATCCCCTGCACCCGCGACGTTGGTGACCAAAACCAGGTTGAAGTAACGGAAACCGTTTATTGTGTACCTTATCCCTCCTGGTTTCCTGCATGGCACCCTGCGTAATTAACCAAAACACACACTAGGGTTAGTTTGGGGAATTCATTGGCGAAGAGGTAGTTAAATTGGACAAAGTATAGTAAAGAAGGTTTTTGTTCCC
Organism: Gentiana macrophylla; assembly: GCA_026214975.1. Classification (NCBI taxonomy): domain Eukaryota; kingdom Viridiplantae; phylum Streptophyta; class Magnoliopsida; order Gentianales; family Gentianaceae; genus Gentiana; species Gentiana macrophylla. The sequence continues at coordinate 20,921,394 of CM047812.1, read as the reverse complement.
ATGTACCGCGGACCGGGAATTAAGGGTGCAGATGCAGTACGGAGAACTTTTTCACATTGATTAAAGGAGACTTATCGGAGACCGAGTCGACTCTTTTTATTCTTCAACGGCATCGATTTTGTTGCTCAAACATTCGAATGAAATATTTTAGACATACTAATACTCTTCCTTCCGTTTCAAATAACGGCGAAGTTAAAACACATTTGTTCCAAAAAAATTGAGGCCAGTTATATTTTTAATACAACATTTATTATGCTTTTTCTACATCTATTTTTATTTATTAAAAATAAGAAAAAAATCTGACATTACATTAATTATGTAAAGCGCTTTTTAGTTATTTTGTCACATGCTTAATAGGTGCATTTTTAGTAGCTTGGCTCAGTTATTTCAGAAGGGATGTAGTATTTTATAATTTATCACATATTTTTAAAATTTTATACTCCTATTTATTAGTTATTACTAGCTCTCTTTCAAAATATAACTTTTCTTTTTATGAACTTTTCAAAATATAACTTCATATAGGGTTTTCGTTTTATCCATAATATTACTTCATTTAAAATATCAAATTATTTCTTACATTTTTTTTCTCTGTTTTATCCCCTATTTATTATAATATTTACTTAATTTTCGCAAATTTACAACTATTGCATTAATAACATTAAAACTTTATTTTAAATTTTAACCATTAAAATTAAACAAACTTAATAGATTACCTTAAGCTATGTGAAAAATACAAATAAATTTATATTTTGAAACACATGAAGTACATATTTTTAATAACATCTTTGACCGTACTCTTACATTACATATTATACTATAAAAAATAATGGATATCCATTTATACCAATGATAATAAAATGTATATTTTTTTTTTGAGAAAAATAAAATGTATATTAAAACATCTAAATACTCAATTTGCAATACCTGAAAAATAAAAATAAGATATTTTGGTAAAGCTTTTTAAAAGCAATAAGCCTATAACAGACTTCCACATGGTAGGCTAGCCAATGTCAGTCACAAGTCACAAGAACAGACTCAAGACATTTCACATTTCAAAAACCATCAAATTTTAATAATTATAAGTTTTACATAAAATACAAAATTTTACTATGATTACATGATACATGGACCCATTTACTAGTAAATATCTTCAATATAAACCTTCTTTTACATAATTATTATTATAAATCATATAGTGAGGCACATGTATTTCGATTAGTAAGAACGTAACAAAAGTTATGTTTTTATCAATTAAATTGTGACTTCGCTTTTACAAATTCATTTTCTTTACTTTTAACCCACGAGAAGGCCATGTGCAACCATTTAATGCAAATGCAAAAAATATACAGTACATACATCTTTAAGTCTCCCATCTACTTATTCACACATCACTTCATATATTACAGGAAAAGGAAAAGGAAAAGGAAACTGAAACGAACGAGAGCAAATAGGAAAGTTATTGTGTGGTGTCTTCATATGGTGCGGAGACATCGTGTGGCAGTCCCCATATCATATAATTTTATTCTGTATTTAAACAGTGTGGTTCTGATTATTTCACCCGTCACTTTATCTTTAAATTCTCACCACATGATAACTTAAAAGAAATATGACTATTTTACACAAACATGAAAAACTGAAATTATTTACCATATTAAAGAACTAAAACATATTAATATCCGACATTCAGCAAAACCAAGTGACCAAGGAAAATGACCATATGAATACGACCTATCACAACATTTATAAATGTTGGTATTTTACTATTGAGAAATGAATATACTTATTAGTAAATAATGTACATAAGTTTCATGTCTCAATGTTAATTTGTATTTTAATAATAAATAATTTATTTTAGCAAAGAAAATAATAAATAATTTACAAATGCTTAATGTCATAATTTTGTGATACAACTATTGCAGTTCGATTTCATACCGATCACCTTTTTTTTAAGGGTAGTCCATCATTTTACTTTAGATTTTATTAATCATATAACAACTACTCATGGGGTCGGACTCATTCTAAAATTGTGATTCCCAAAACATTTTCTTTTTCTTTTTTTTTTAAGACCCTCGACTAATCCAGAATTCGGTTCATTAAAAGTTCGATTCGGATTGTGCATGCAGAGTGACTTTTATTCAGAGATAAGAACTGACCAATAGCTCTTTCAACATAATGATCGGTAACCTAATAGACATTCTCAAGTTTCTTACCATTTAAAACCAAACTATTGGTTCCACAACAATTATTTCATTTGTTATTTTGTATTATAAATTTATCGATTAATTATAAGTGCAATGTTATTGACACCACACCACGATCAACCTACTCTTTAGACATTATATTGAAATTCGATGAATCAATAATCATATTTATGCACAAAACTAACTTCAGAAGCAAATTTTAAGCATTGCAAAGTCGAAATTTCTTCGAGATATAGACCCCGGATAAATTAAATGTGACATCTTAATTAAAAATATGTTTCTAACAATTTATCATGGAAGTAAGACTAATTCCTTCTTCTTTTTTTTTTTTTTTTTTTTTTCCTGCTACGAAAAAGAGGGTAATTAATGGGGGAAGGGGATTCGAACGCTAGTCCTCTCGGCTGGTAGCCAGAAAGAAACCAGGCATTGACTAACCAGGATGGCGCTTATCTTACGCCAGACTAATTCCTTTTTATCATTTATATTTCACATGTGTTGCATGTCCCCAAAGTGTGAAAACAAAAACTTACCGGCGGTAAGTGACGGGAACGATTCCGGCACGGTACTCTGCAATTTTGAGAAACATCGGCATGGCAAGATCAAAGTGAGGACGGGGAGGATTGCACCAACCGCCATTGTCGTTAGGCAGAGCATAGTTCGGCGGGCAGAAATTGGTAGCAGTTATGAAAATCGACGGACTGCCGGCGTGACACCACCCAGGGTCATCTGCACACTTTATCTCAAAACACGCGCCGCAGCTAAAACCATTGTTGAACAACGCCGTGCTTAACGCCGCCGTGTTCACTCCATATCCTTGACTGTATAGGTTTCCATATCCACATGCTCCGCCTAATTTCACCAAAATATAACCACCGGAAGGACGGATTAGCTGATTAGGTAATATAAAACTCATGATTTCACAGGAAATTCGGATTTTTCTCATAATTTTGCAAAAAAATAACCACCGGATACACAGAATTCAACAAATTAAACTCAATTATGACTTAAATCAGAAGGAAAATCGCTATTTCAAACTAAAACACAGATAAAACTCAATTTTGACCTGAATGAGAAGGATATTCTAAGTTTCTAGCTCAACAGAAAGAAAATTTTAACCCTTAACATAATTATCTTGCGTAAAAACTGAAGACATTGTGACCGTAGGGTAGTTTCTTACCCATAGTGCCGGAAGCGTCACTGCCGCCGTAGAAAGTAGCATGAGCGGTCTCCCAACCTCCGCCGGTGTAAACTCCGGGAATTCTCGCTTCGGCTACTAAACTCAACAACGACAGAAAGAAGAATGATGCAGCAACGGAAGCCATTTTCGTTAGTATATGAAAGAGAGAATGTTGTGAGAAGAAGGGAAGTGAAGCTTGAGGAGGAGAAAAGGAGGAGGAGAAGGGGGGCTACTTATGGAGAGTGGGAGGTCAGTGGCAGTTGGTGTAAATACTGAGACGGTTATTTGTGGAAAGTCGACGATTTGGGGGGCGTAATTGCGTGGAGTTCACGCTCCAATGAATTTGTTCCCCCTTTGTAACGAACTATGTGGGGTCCGAATTAATGCCCACTCTCTTTTATTTTTCATTCAAGTTGTTGCTGCTGCTTCGGTGAAGGATTTCACGCGGGTAATGCCTATAGGGGGTAAATTAATAGCGTGCGGACGCTTTGCATTTTCACCCACCAATTTCCAGATTTTGTGTATGATTTGATTTTTTGAGAAAAAGTTACATTACAATCCATCCGCCTAATTTTACGTGCCTTTATTGTGATACTCAACCATATATATATAAAACTAGTCAATGATATATCCGGATCGGAATGGGCCCTGATTATTTAAATTGGGTCTATTATCTTGACCCATCAACGTAGATATTGGGCCTCTATCTCCTCTGTCCCCTGCTACAAACCATCTCCTACCCGCTAGCTACAAGCTAGGTCCTATCCGCTGGTCGCAAGTCGGACCCATCCTCTTCGTGTGATTTCCACCCATATAGTCAAGTTCGATTTCAAGACAAAAAGCGAGATGAGTCATTTGGTCGCTACCTTGCTTCGCCATACTTATCGATCCAATTTGCCAAACCACATTTAGCCACTCCTAACAATTTGGCTAGAGACACTTGTATTGCATGCATACTTATCTTAGCTATGTACTCTTAATTATCTTGTCAATGAACAGTAAACCGATTTAGTTTTTAGCCTATAAATATGGGGTCACAATATAATAGAAAGCTAATCTCGAATCCAAGATCTAATACAAGCGGATGCACTCTGCCAATTTGTCGACTCATTCGATTGTTCTCCATAAATACTTATCAGCCTCCCATGTTCCTATCCACCACTGTGTCCTCACCAGAGAAATCACTCATGCTAAGCCTCTTATCCTCAAGTTAAACACTCGTTACCACAAATCGGTGTTGTTGCAAGCAACATCGATTGGCTCGTTACGGGAACTTCATCATCATTCAGCTTTTTGAGATCACTTGCTCCACCACAAAGACGATTTCAGGGTGTCTCAGGCGAGGTTACCATCACCTTCAGTCCATCGGTCACCAAAGCTTTGGTCTTTTGGGATAATCCAGCCCTAAACCGCTACTCTCCTCGTCCCTGCAACATACAAAGAGGAGAGATCATCAGAATCATTGCAAACTCACACTTGAGTCCATCTTAAATACCAGGTTGGTTTATACACCGCTTTTTGTCGGTTTGAGATCTTCAAGTAATAAGAAAGTTTGGTCATTTAGCATGAAACCGCCTGGAGAACACACGCGTTTTACCTTAATATTTTGAGCCAGAAATATCTAAAACCTATAGCCAAAACCTTCTTAGAAAAATACCCACAAAATACCATAAACCATGGCTGGCGGGAAAAATTTGAACCCAGCAACACGTACTAAGGCAGTCAACGAAGGCCCGCCACGTGGAGCGAGCACGCTGCGTGGAGAAGCTAGCAGGAGGGTTATGTCTGATGGGGCAGATGCCGGACTTGTCCTCACGACCGATATGCGGGCATACATCCGGGAAAGGACAAGAGCTCGCGAAATACATGAGGAGGCGATCAGGAAAAATAAAGGAAAGGGGATCGCTGGGACTTCTGACCCAAACAACGAGCAAGAGGCTGTTTCAGCAGGGGGAGCGCCCCCACAGCCAGACCCATACAAGATAGCTCTACAAGCACACATGGAATATGTAGAGGAAATGTGAGTAGGAAATGCATTGCTAATGGCTGAGGGACTACCACCCCAACCTATCCGCAAATTCAACCCTCCTCAACCCGCACAAACTGAGCTACATCCCACCTTTATTCCCCCACAAATAGTCCAACCCCAACGGTCGAGAGAAATGGAAGAAGCGACCATGCAACCTCACATCCAGGGAGGCAGAAAATCGTAGCGTGGTCGGCTGGGGCCCGTGGTCGACGATCGCGGTGCAAACCCAGCAGGCGACCAAGGAATCCTCGACAGGTCCGTACTCGCACAGAGGGACATGGGGACTCGCAGGATCAAGGAGGACATCTTGTGTTCCCACCTCTTCCCCACAATCAAGTGGAAATGGGCATAATGAAAAAAGCAGATAGAGGAGCTACTGGAAGAGTGCGAAGGGTGTTAAAGTGGTTCCGACATGGGAAACAAGTGTGCTTCATCGATTATACTAAATGCGGCGCGCCAAGAAGGGTGTTAGGTGTAGTGCCGAAAGACAATTTGTGTAATTGTTTTTAACAATGGATAATGATTTATCTCACCTTATTACTTGCTTTGTGCTTGTAAAGTAATACCTTCTTTGCAAACCCAAGTCTATCGGTATGTAACGCTTAACTTTCGTGTATGTATGGCATGCGTGAGGATTGAGTTAGTGGTGATATACTTAAAGCTGTTAGTCCGTGGTGAACTTAATCGAGTTTAGGGTCTCTTGATTAAAACACCAATAATGCGCCTGAACACCTTAGGGTGTGATAGTCTTATCCGGATTTGTCGGGTAGAGAAGTACTACGTGGGGCATTTATATATGATGACATTCATATAGAATTTGGACCGATTTAATCGAATTTCTCGGTATAATTCCGTAATCGAGGAATCTTATTAAATCATTAGATGATCATATATGGATCAACCTTAATCTGAGGTGATCACGCAGGATCTTTGCTTGTCCCGGGGTAGTGTTTGATGTGTTGAATTACGGTTCACTTTAATATGTGTTCCAAGCCACTTCTCATTGGCACTATCTCCGGATGAGTGAGTAGTTACGATTTTCACGGACATGGAATCCATTCCTTCCTACGGGAAGTAGAGCGATCCCCTTATTTGTTAGCCCTAAGAAAGTGATCGATCCGGGAGTTCACATTTGACTAATTAGCTACTAGTCGGATATGTGTACTAATTGATCATCAGGGGTTGATGGTAAATAAGGATAAGATATTCGATTCGGGTTCACGGAGACTTCCCACTCAGAATGGGGCGATCTATGGAGGTTAATCCGTATGTAGTGATTATATCAATGGACGCTTATTTACTCTATGGGTTGAGTATAAGTATACATCTATAATCGGTAGAGTTCGATTCGGGGGTTTATGGTGGCGTAATCCGGAATTAATAATTAATGTACTTATTACATTCGATGAATAATTAATTATTGGAGCTCTTGGTTATAGGTCAGTGGTCCCCGATGTGACGGCTTCAGTAAATCGGACTAATAATCTTGTTATTTGGGCCTCATTGATAATTAATTGGTGGGCTAATTAATTGATATGCATGGATATTATTTAGTTGAAATTTAAATAATATAATACACACATAAAAGACATTTTATGTGGGCTTATAACCCTAAAGTGGCGCCTCTTATCATTTATTTATCACAAGGATTAATTTTTGTGATGTGGAAAATAAAAGATATTCTTGTTATATGATTGGTTGGATGACTTGTTATTTGATTTCCTATTGGTCAATACATGTCACAATTAGTCATTAAGGAAAATATCCTTTTATTTTGTTTAATTAATTAATTATTTAATTAATTAATACTTGGAAGTAGGATTTACTCTCCTATAAAAGGAGAGTTATTCCAAGGAAATTAACTTCATAATTTCGACCACCACTTTAAAAAGGAGAGGAAAATTAGTTCTTCTTGCTAGGGTTTTTGTAAGAAGAAAAACTTTTCTTGGTGTTGCATATCAAGGAGGTTCGTGTATCAGAAGGGTGTCCACAACCGCCGTTTGGAGAACACATCGGAAGATCAAGGCTTCTCTTCCCTATATTGGTAACATGATCTTAACCCTCTTGTAGTAGTTTAAGTCCTTTAATTATGTGTTTTGATATATAAATCGTGATCCATCCATTTGCGCATAGATCTAATTCGTTTAGATCTAAGAACCTGCATCCTTCATGTGGTATCGGAGCCAGGTTCCACGATTTATATAGTCATAATCGTAATTAAACGATTTAAAGGAGTGGAATTGCATGTAGGTGATATTTTACTTATTATTATGCATTAATAATTTTTAAATTGCTATGGTTGAAGAGATGGATTGGGGTTGGCACCGTTTTCCCGTTAGATCTATTGTAAACTCATATAAACGATGAAAATTCGTTCATATGAGTATAGGAAATTATGTAATTTATGTATTATTGCAATTTTAATTTCCAGAAAATAGATCTGTACATTAGCTGTTTAGTCTTTTCGTTTTTTCCGTTGTTTGAGCCATTAAAACGAAGATCCCTCCGGTCAGAATCTAGATTGGAAGTTGATGAACAATCCCACAAATTTTGGTGTCCATCAGAGTCCGTTTGGGTTTCCGTTCGTTGCTGCGAAGTGGCTGCTGTAACAGAAAAACGCAGGATTCACAGAAACCCTAACTGTGACTTCTTCGATTTTCTGGGAACAATTGGACCGTTCAAATTAAAATCCGACCGGTCATATCGATAATCATCGAGTTTTGGACGTGAGATAAAATTTTCAGGACGATCGGGATTTATCTTCATCCCCGATCGATCTCGGGAAGTATATGATGCGCTGCTGTGAGAGTCTGTTTCAGCAGCAAGTTGGGCGGCTCACTGAGGAAGATTGACAAGTCAAAGCTCCGATCCGACCGTCCATCTTGAAGTCCGAAGAATGAAGATCAGATCTGGAAATTTTCGTCCTGATCCAAGTTCGTTTGATATGCCGATCATCGAAGATTCTTAACAGCTGCAGATTAGGGTTTTAATTTATTTTCGAATAGATTAGTTACGGGGGTGCCAACGGTCCATCTCGGTGTTTATTTTCCGCACTAGTATACATGTGTAGATTGTATGAGTAGAATCGGAAAATCGCCATGACATGCATCATATCATGAATTCCACTCCATATGCATACATGTAGAAATTAATTCGAGGAATTAGTTAGGCATGTATAAAACACACGATTAGTTTTAATTAATTGTTTGATATTAATTAGAAACTAATTAGGGTAAAAACCGAGGAACACGGGTTTTTTTCAATCGTCGAGGTTGGGTGATGGATTCTCGGTGAATCCCACTCTGCGAAAGCATAAGGAGTAAAATCCGAAACCTCGTGGTTAAGGTGTTGGATTCTCGGTGAATTCCACCTTACCTAAGAGCGAGATTACGTTTTTGTTCCGTAGTGTCTACGTGAAAGTTTGATGTTTAAGGATTGGATAATCACGGGCAAAGCAGGTTCGGAAGTGGTTTAACCACGGTTGGGTGGTCAACGGTAGCTACGGCTCAATCGACTTCACCTCCACGTGTGGCGTTTGCACGGGTGCGGCAATCACCGAGCCATCCGAAGAGCCACTACGGCTCAGCGGACCTCTCCTAGCCTTGACCCGTCCGGCGGCCACATATGTTCTAACGAATAGGTCGGGTGGGCTAGCCCACATAACCGACAACATTCGGGCCTATGATTTATTGTTCCTTAATGTAACATCAAGTCCAAAACGTGATCGATAAACCCACCACTTTTTCAAAATATTGAGTGGGAGCGGAGAGGCGACGGCCGACCCCACGGCCTCTCTTGTTGACACAAGCAGCGTGAGAGAATGGTGACGCCTCGTGCCGGCACTGGGACCGGCCTCCTAAGGAAGGCCTTCACCGCTATCAAAATTCAAGGCTTGGTCTCCGAAAGGATAGGATTTTGGGTACTCGTCTGGTCACCGACCGACCTAAAGCGACACACTCGGGGTCTACCTAAAAATCGAGACAGATGAGGTCACACTCATAAAGGTATTTTTGGTAGTACCTTGGCTGAAAAAGGAACGGTGATTGACGATCACAAATGAGATGTTCGATTCTCAATCTGATCTTCAATATTAATCGAAACCTCTTTGACCTACCCTAAGGCGGCACTGAGGCATTAGATTAAATCCTTGGAACGGTAGGATAGACTATAAGTACTTAGTTTATGTTCCTGAAATTTTAGTAGTGTATGATTTGGATTTATTTTCTGTCAATTTTATTTACAACTGTTATATACATCTCTCTAATGTGCTAGACTGCTAGTGTAAAATTGACTAGTAATGACTTCGTTAAAAAGTGATAAGTAACTAGAACGTTGTATTTATTAATCTAACATGCCATTAATTTTTGGAAGGGATATTTCTCTTGAGCCTTCAAAACATAAGTGACGTAAATAGGTATGTCACTTTCTTGTCACTCGTCTTGAGCGAGAGACAACCGTAGTTAGTTTGAAAGATGATTGGGACGATAAATTCTTCTAGTGAATTTTAATTGTGTAGTGTACGCACGAGAAATTTTCTAATAGAATAATTGGAGAATCATAAATTTAAGTGTCGCTAGTTAGGCGGTATTTGGAACCGATAAACTAGTGAGAGCTTTTATCCTATGTTTTTCTAATTTATTAGAAAATTAGTCCCACTTGGGTAACACTTTCATTAGACATCCCACGTTCACGAGTAGTGTCTACTCAATTGAAGCTGCTAGTTCAAGACTATTTCCTTTTAAGGAAAGTTGAGAATGGGAAAGAATGTCTATAAGTGTTAATCATCTTAACTAAAGTTTTGAGGCTAAACCGAAACATTAATTAAAGAAAGTATAGGATAAGGAAAGTGATTTCGCATCACTAACCAATGAATCCTTAGCGACTTTCTTAACCGAGTAACTTGACTCGGTAGCTTAGTTCTTTGGAAGAACAAGGAAGTTTGTGCATTAACGATTAATAGAGTAACAACGGGCGTAATTTCGGCTATAATAGTGGGAGTGATATAAGGAAATGAATTTGGATTCTATCCTTGAATATCACAGAAAAATTTATTTTTACGTTTACTGGTCGTTGAAACAATTGGATTCACTTTCAACTCGATATATTGTTGCCTCATAGAAAGTGAATATGACATTTGTAGTACGAATCCGAGACTCAGACTTTTGTTTGATAAAGTCAGAACCACTTAGAACAGCTGAATAAGTATGTGTAACACATCTAAAACTATTAAAGGTAAAAGGTTTCCGTATTAAGATAAACGACCCTTCAATATCTATTAATTAGTGCATATATCCTAGAGATAAGACCTGCAGACTGGCTAAAGGTGATTCCTATCTCCCAGTCTAGGAACACTATCTCAAAGGAACAATGACTAAGTTTCCTTTCAATCGTGAGAGGGTAATAGATTTGAAGGGGTAACATAGCTTGTTCATCATGACCTTCGGGGTCTAGTGAGAGACACAAGCTAGTGGGAGTTTTTGAGTGGTGACATTTTGTCTGATAACTACTCGAAACGCGATTTAGTTTATCAAAAGAATACGAGGAGGAGTCTCGATTTTAGCGAGAGAATAGAGTATTCCATGCTCATAAATAGGCTATAGCATAGTCTTGGGGTGATGCTCGGCCCGACCTCCTAGTGGAATGTTTCTCGAGAAAGAAACCATAGACTTGCCCTATATAGTTATTGATGTGCTACAATACACTGCTAGACTCGATTAAGATAATTGGTTGCAAAATAACGGTTAACATTATTATGTAAACCGAGAAGTCTACCTAGAAGATGCTAGTAAATTTATGGATAAGGAGTGAATTCGGTTCACACCACTTCCGTAAATGTAGGCATTTAGCATTTAATGCTTGAAGGTAGGACTGGAGATTTTGCTCATACGTTCAGATTGTGACTGTTCGTGAAATATCTTAATGCGTCAAGTGAAGGTTGGTTATAAGATTCACGAGATCGAGAAAGTAGCGGTTGAACTATCACAAGCCTTACGATAGAATCTATAAGTAATGACCTTAAACCTTGGAGTATGGTTACCCAAAGGTAGTTACTATCTCGATTTAATCGGACCACGTCCAACATCGGTTGTTGGTGATTACACCGATAAATACTACTAGATCGAATGTCAATCCACCCAAAGCGGTGGGAGTATGGTTTAACCGTTGACCCATTGTGGTTTTGTGGACTTTATAGTCTCTTTGGGGTGATTGATAACTCGTGGCTCTTTGTGGGGTGTATAGGATTACGATTATAGAGGTTGGTTTGAAAACCTTAACCCTGTGAATGGAGTTTTGGTACTCGATTACATTCGACCTCTTGTAGAACCACCGAGTGTCTCAGGCCGATTAGAGCAATTGGATCTACACGGAAAAGAGTCAAATGAATAGGAAAGTTTAATCTTTCAGCGCAAAGTTGAGTGGTATAGGGGTAATTCCCTGACAACTAGAGAGTTAACTAGACCTTGAACTCTCTCACCACTCAGTCTTGCTAGATTTCGTTAGAAAGCAGAAAATAGGGGTGATTCCCTGAGACTTTCTTGCCGAACAACGGAATCTGAATTCATTCAGAACATAAGGGTTTTAGCTAAGAATGAATAACGGATTCGTTACAAAGCAGAAGATAGGGGTGATTCCCTAATACCTTTTTTGCGAGACTAACGATATCTTAATTTATTCAGAAAGAACCATTGGTAGGAAGCCTGCCATGGCTTATATCCTTTGTGGATTTAAGAGAACCTCTCGGTCATTTAAAAGTCACATGTTTTAAAATATGTGGACTTGACCAAAATATTGATAAGTTTTTCGTAGACTGGATATCAATATTGGTAATATAGTAGTAGCATTAGTGTTCATAAATGATAACACTAAAACGGTTGGAAACAACATGGGTGTGCTATCGAAGTCGGAGCCCGACACGCCAAGATTCTCTGGATGAGAGAATTGGACTATATTCTAAGAATTTGATTCGGTCAAATTCACGAGAATGAGTCATTGGCTATCCCATCGATCTTATTGAATAAGATGATTATGCATATATGGTTGCGGCATTCATCGAGAGTTGTCCTACCCTACCTCTCGGGAATGATTCTCTAAATCTCGGATTAAAGAGAAAATGGGATAGAGTCTCTCTTGGATAACGGCAAGTCAGGTTGTCACAAGTCAATAGTAGTCGAATCTCGGATTCGAGCATAAAATAGCGGTTTAGTACGTCCTCAAGTATCGTTAGAGAACGAGGAAACATATGCTTGTATATTCAGTGCAAACTTGAATATGGTTGACTACACCGATTTCGACTTGTAGTCGATTAAGGATGATCATTACGTTGATCTCGGGCTCGGTGTTTACTCATAGTGCTTAGAATTTCCTTTTTGGTGCAGGAGTAATTCAGGTCCGATAAGCCGATATCACTTCATTTGAAAGCAAGAAAGAGATAGCTTAGAAGGATCTTCTCGGTCACCATAGGTCAAAAGCATATTGAGAGAGAGTACCGCTGATTGGAAGGACCGGCGACGTTTCAATCCTAAAGATCGTCTCGAGTCGACAACCTAACTAATCGATGTACCAAGTCGAGTGCTTGGAGGGTGCGGCATTGATGGATATGTCTCAAATCCTTTTAGAGCAAGTGGGAGAGTGTTGTGAATAAGATGAGAAAGGGTGTGCTCTAAAAACAATCGTTGCTTGTCATTTCGTGCAAGTGGGAGATTGTTAGGTGTAAGTGCCGAAAGACAATTTGTGTAATTGTTTTTAACAATGGATGAATGATTTTATCTCACCTTATTACTTGCTTTGTGCTTGTAAGTAATACAACTGCTTTGCAAACCCTAAGTCTATCAAGTATGTAAACGCTTAACTCGGTGTATGGCATGCACGTGAGGATTGAGTTAGTGGTGATATACTTAAAGCTGTTAGTCCGTGGTGAACTTAATCGAGTTTAGGGTCTCTTGATTAAAACACCAATAATGCGCCTGAACACCTTAGGGTGTGATAGTCTTATCCGGACTATCGGTAGAGGTACCTACGTGGGGCATTTATATATGATGACATTCATATAGAATTTGGACCGATTTAATCTGAATTTCTCGGTATAATTCCGTAATCGAGGAATCTTATTAAATCATTAGATGATCATATATGGATCAACCTTAATCCCGAGGTGATCACGCAGGATCTTTGCTTGTCCCGGGGTAGTGTTTGATGTGTTAGTTACGGTTCACTTTAATATGTGTTCCAAGCCACTTCTCATTGGCACTATCTCCAGGATGAGTGAGTAGTTACGATTTTCACAGACATGGAATCCATTCCTTCCTACGGGAAGTAGAGAGACAGATCCCTTATTTGTTAGCCCTAAGAAAGTGATCGATCCGGGAGTTCACATTTGACTAATTAGCTACTAGTCGATATGTGTACTAATTGATCATCGAGGGGTTGATGGTAAATAAGGATAAGATATTCGATTCGGGTTCACGGAGACTTCCCTCGAGAATGGGCGATCTATGGAGGGTTAATCCGTATGTAGTGATTATATCAATGGACGCTTATTTACTCATGGGTTGAGTATAAGTATACATCTATAATCGGTAGAGTTCGATTCCGGGTTTATGGTGGCGTAATCCGGAATTAATAATTAATGTACTTATTCATTGATGAATAATTAATTATTGGAGCTCTTGGTTATAGAGTCCATGGTCCCCGATGTGGCTTCTGTAAATCGGACTAATAATCTTGTTATTTGGGCCTCAGTGATAATTAATTGGCTGGGCTAATTAATTGATATGCATGGATATTATTTAGTTGGGCTAAATAATATAATACACATAAAAGACATTTTATGTGGGCTTATAACCCTAAAGTGGCGCCTCTTATCATTTATTTATCACAAGGATTAATTTTTGTGATGTGGAAAATAAAAGATATTCTTGTTATATGATTGGTTGGATGACTTGTTATTTGATTTCCTATTGGTCAATACATGTCACAATTAGTCATTAAGGAAAATATCCTTTTATTTTGTTTAATTAATTAATTATTTAATTAATTAATACTTGGAGGCCAAGGATTTACTCTCCTATAAAAGGAGAGTTATTCCAAGGGAAATTAACTTCATAATTTCGACCACCACTTTAAAAAAGGGAGAGGAAAATTAGTTCTTCTTGCCTAGGGTTTTTTGTAAGAAGAAAAACTTTTCTTGGTGTTGCATATCAAGGAGGTTCGTGTATCAAGAAGGGTGTCCACCAACCGCCGTTTGGAGAACACATCGGAAGATCAAGGCTTCTCTTCCCTATATTGGTAACATGATCTTAACCCCCTTGTAGTAGTTTAAGTCCTTTAATTATGTGTTTTGATATATAAATCGTGATCCATCCGCTGCGCATAGATCTAATTCGTTTAGATCTAAGAACCTGCATCCTTCAAAGGGGAACCCACTACCCCAATTTCATTAACTACCATGGAGCTACAGATCCTATGGATTGGCTATCCGCTTTTCAGAGCAGAATCAGTTTATGCACATTTAGCGACGAGGCCTGGTGCATAGCTTTTGTGGGGTCAATGCAAGACAGGGCAGCATCATGGATCCATAGTCTTCCCCCGGGCTCGATTTTGTCATGGGATGATTTGATCAACAAATTTATAGCAGAGTTTAGGTCAGTGGGAGGACCTAAAAAGACACACATCGACCTGCATGAGGTCCGACAAGGCGACAATGAGGGTACTCGCAGCTACTGCGAGCGGTTCTACAAAGTCTACGAGCTAACAAGGGGTTTAACGGACAACGTCGTAATGAGCAGTTTTGAAACAGGGTTGAAACCGGGGTACTTGAAATCTTATTTTGCTTTATCCCCGCCAGCGAACTTACAGGAAATGTTGAGCTCGACTAGGAAATACATCACTACAGTAGGAAACGAAGGAGCGTCTTTGTCCAACAAAGGCAAACAAAGGACTGAACGTAGTCCGCCTAGAGATACCCGCAGGAATACAGATCGGGAAATAAAAAAGCCGGGGAGATTTAAGGAAGAGCATTTCACGCCGCTCAGAATTTCCTATACACAGATGTTGAACGAGGTGAGAGATGAAATACCCGAGCCCTACCCAATGGTTCTGGACACACGTCGCGATGCATCCAAATATTGCGGCTATCACAGGGATAAGGGTCATACGACTGACGAATGTATCCAGTTCAAGCGAGCAATAGAAAAATTACTCGCTCGCAGACATCATGATCACTACAAGCTAGACACCGGTGGGCCAGATAGGAGGGGTCGGCAAGCTCGCCAGTTCTACAGGAACATCAGAATGATAACCGAGCCTCCACCCAGTAACAATCAGATCAAGAGCCGCATCGGCTCCATTAACAAACATGTGGAGAAACCTGTAGTTTTGTGAGGGAATGAGCAACCTCTTGCTTTTACTCGAAGTGAGCTTGTGACTTCGATCAATACAGAGGATATGTGTTTATGCATTTCGGTAGTCATCAATCGGGCCTGTATCAACAGAGTAATGGTCGACACATGAGCTTGCCGCGACATCTTATATTACAACTGTTTCAAAGAATTGGGGTTTGGAGACTCCAATTTGAGGCCGCATAATGGCACCCTTGAGGGCTTCACCAACCACAAAATACAAGTCAAGGGGGCCATCGACTTGGATGTACAGATGGGAGATTATGCACCGTTTCGCACGAAGAGGGTGATGTTTCTGGTAGTCGATCTTCAATCCAATTATAACATGATAATTGGGATGCCAGCTTTGAAACGATTTCAGATGGTAACTTCCATTCCACATCAGCGGGCAAAGTTTTATGTTGGGGACATGATCGGAACGTCGATCAGCGAGCCAGAAGAGGTCCTAACATATATACATGAAATGAGGATAGGAAACAAAAGGGCACGAGTCGAGCAACCACAGAACATGGAAAACATCGACATGATCAGGGTCGCTGTCGAGCATATGCCAGTTAAAGTGGAATGTGAGACATTGCAAGTTAGAGATGAACCCAATTTTACAGTGGAGGATTAGTTACTCGAGGTAATCATCAACGATGAATACCCCGAGCAGAAAGTCAAGATAGGTGCTAGACTGAGTCTTTGCGAAAGGGAAGGATTGGTAAAATTACTCAAAGAGAATTTGAGTGCATTTGCCTGGGAAGTCACGGACATGCGAGGGGTCGAGGCAGACGTCGCCCTTCACTATCTTAATGTCGACTCTACATTCAAGCCGATACAACAGCGAGCGCGCCAGTTCTCAACCGAAAAGGAAGCGGCGGTGAAAGTAGAGGTTGGAAAACTCCTACAAGCGGGGATTATAAAAGAGCTTACCAATCCAACTTGGCTGGCAAATGTTGTTATGGTAAAGAAGCACAATGGCAAGGGGAGAATGTGCGTCGACTTCACGGACATCAACAAAGCCTGTCCGAAAGATCCTTATCAGCTTCCGCGAATTGACCGGTTAGTAGATTCCATCTCTGGTTATGAAGTTCTAAGTTTCTTAGATGCATATTCTGGATATCACCAAGTGCGGATGGCTGAGTCCGACAAAGAGAAAATGGCTTTCAGAGCCGCTGGAGGTTTGTATTATTATGAAATGATGCCATTCGGGCTGAAGAATGCGGGTTCGACTTATCAACGAATGGTCAACAAGGTCTTCTTTTCGCAAATAGGAAGAAATATGGAAGCTTACATTGACGATATGGTTATCAAGTCCGCCGGGGACGGTCACACCGCTGACCTTCAAGAAACCTTCAACAATGTCCGAAAGCACTCAATGAAACTCAATCCGGCCAAATGTACTTTTGGTGTCCAGGCAGGCAAGTTTCTTGGGTTTATGGTTAGTCGTCGTGGCATCGAGGCTAATCCGGAAAAAATTCAAGCTTTGATCGACATGCAAGAACCCATGACTATCAAGGAAGTTCAGAGGCTTAATGGCCGCATCATTGCGCTAGGTCGCTTCATATCAAAATCAGCGGAGAAGTGTCTTCCCTTCTTCAAAATTCTCAAAGGTGACAAAACTTTTTTATGGACCGCAGAGTTTTCGCAGGCGTTCCAAGCTCTGAAGGAATATCTAGGGAAGCCCCCTCTTTTGGTTAGCCCTGTAGAAGGAGATATTTTGTTTTTGTACCTAGCGGCTTCAGACCGGGCTGTCGCCGCCGTTCTTGTCAAGGAGGCCGGAACCCTCCAAAATCCCGTCTATTATGTAAGCAAGGCTCTCAGTCCGGTGGAGAGTCGCTATTTTAATATTGAAAAATTAGCCTACTTGCTTGTCATCGCTGCCCGCAAACTCAGGGCTTACTTTACCTCACACACAATAATTGTCTTAACGGATAGTCCAATGCGCCAGATACTGCATAAACCGGATCTTTCAGGTCGACTCCTCAGATGGGCTATCGAAATCACTGAGTTCGACATACAATATCAACCTAGAAAAGCAATCAAGGGTCAAGCACTACCGGATTTTATTGTAGAGACAAGTTTGACTTGCCACAACCCGATTCGCTTTATCACACGAGCCCGCCGCGGCCAGGAGTAAACCCGATCAGTGTTGGCAATTATATGTTGACGGGGCATCTAATCGGAATGGTTGTGGAGCCGGAGTAATTTTGATGGATCCCGAAACGACGGAGAAAATCGAAAAAGCTTTAAGATTCGAGTTCCCGGCCACGAACAATCAAGCCGAGTACGAAGCGGTTATAGCTGGGCTGAAACTAGCAAAGGATTTAAACATGGAAAATGTTGAAGTCTATTATGATTCCCAACTCATCGTCAACCAAATCTCAGGGGACTATGACACGCGCTGTGGTATTCTCGAGAAGTACGGTGAGATAGTTCGACGATTAAAAGCCGGTTTCAACTATTGCGAATTCATCAGAATTCAGAGAGAGGACAACGAGCGAGCAGACTATCTCTCTAAGCTATCACTCAAAGAAGAGCTTACAGACCCTTCAATAATGATAGAGTATCTTGCTGTACCCGCTATTGAGGAAACACAAATCATGTAAATCGACACACCAACGTCGACTACATGTTGGATCGATGAGGTCCAGACTTATATAGAAATAGGCAACTTACCCAATGGGGCGGATAAATCTCGCGCACTTAAGAAAAGAGTGGCCAGGTATATTGTGAACAATGGAATACTCTACAGAAGGTCCGCGACAAAGCCTCTATTGCGCTGTGTTCGAGAGGAAGAAAGCAAGACAATCCTTATCGAGCTTCACCAAGGGGTGTGCGGGGTCATCCCGCTAGCCGCTCTTTGGCGTGAAGGTTATAACGCGCAGGTATTCTTCGCCGACAATCCTTAAAGACTCAGAAAAGTTGGTTAGAGAATGTCCGGAGTGTCAAAAACATGCAGACATCCCCCGGATACAATCTGTCGAACAAAGCAACGTAGTCGCACCTTTGCCTTTCGACATGTGGGGACTCGATCTCATCGGGCCTTTTCCACTAGGAAGAGGCGGGTGCAAGGTTATTATAGTGGCGGTGGATTACTTCACAAAATGGATCGAGGCAAAACCTATGGTCAAAATAACCGTGAAAGCTGCGGGTTACTTCCTACACGATCAGATCTTTTCACGTTTTGGTGTCCCACGGGCAGTAGTATCAGATCACGCAGTCGTCGGTGGCTTATCCTCAAGGAAACGGCCAAGCTGAGGCCGGCAACAAACAAATAATCAATATGCTCAAGAAAAGCGTGGATGACAGGGTAAAAGCAGGAGGGTGGGTGGACGAGTTACCCGATATACTTTGGGCACTCCGTACCACAATCAAAACACCCACAGGAGAAACACCTTTTGCTCTTACTTATGGATCAGAGGCCATGACTCCCGTCGAAATGGCTCTACCCAACATCAGGGTCGCACTATACGACCCAGCGGACAATCTATTGAACAGACAGATCGACTTGGATCTAGCGGAAGAAAAAAGGTTAGTGACTCGCCAATTACAAGCAACTCGCTAAACAACAACATGACAAGCGAATCCACGATCATTCATTTAAGGTCGGGGATTTTGTTCTTCGAAATAGAAAGGCAAGCTAACAGCAAATTGGGAAGGCCACACCAAGTCGCAAGAGAGATCAAAAAGGAACTTATGTGCTCAGAAATCATCAAGGTTATAAGCTCAATAGGCCATGTCATGCGGACAACCTAAAAAGGTACTACATGTAATAAATCGGTTAGGGTTATGGCTATCCTCATTTACGACATGAGTGGTTAGGCTTTCTTACTTGCTTGTAATCTTCACTCATCTGGCGGGATGAGTCGAAATTAATAAAGCCCGATTTTACATTTTCTCTTTTAAAAATACATATTGTTACGAGCATTATGCGGATAGAGAATGAATGTTGTTTGAAAAATTTTCAACAAAACCCTCGTCCAGACTTCAGACTGTGTTAAAAATGGGGGCAATATTTGGGAAAAATTAAAGCAATCAACGAGCGAACAAAATTTTCAGGGCTCGGTTTTGAATCTCATCTCAAACAGGGGGCCACCCTCCAGAAAATTCGAGTTTGCAAGCAAGCAAGTTATTTGAGATCAGATTCAAGCGAGCAGAAAAGTTAACATATTTTCGACGAGCAGATATTTCAGATAAGATTCAAGGGGGCATATCTCATGATGAGTCCGCTTAGGCTCGACTGGGAATCTTATCTGAAACAAGGGGGCCGGATGCTATTATAATCGGACTCAATTTAGACAATAAATTCGAGCAAAAACAAGCATACATTAGGCGGGCAAAAAACAAACTTGAGAATTGTTATTACAAGGATAAAGTGCGGAAAGAAGAAAGAGTTGAGCAAATACAAATTCGAAATAGTTTTTACAAAACAAAGACTACAAAACAGAGACTGCGGAATCGATGATATGGTCGTGAAATCAAGTCGCCAGGATCACCTGGTGGACCTTCGCGGAACCCTCGCTAACGTCAAAAGCCACTCGATGAAGCTAAACCCTGCGAAATGTACTTTTAGGGTCCATGCAGGGAAATTTTTGGGCTTCATGGTGAGTCAGAGGGGGATCGAGGCAAACCCAGAGAAAATTGGGGCGCTAATAAACATGAGCGAGCCAACTAGTATCAAGGAAGTACAGAGGTTGAATGGCAGAGTGATAGCCCTCGGAAGATTTATCTCAAAATCGGCCGAAAAAAGTCTTCCCTTCTTCAAAATCCTGAAAGGGAATAAAACCTTTTCGTGGAAAGAGGAATGTTCGTAGGCTTTCCAAGAGCTAAAAGCCTACCTCTCAAGACCGCCACTGCTGACTAGTCCAGTGGTCGGAGATGTTTTGCTACTGTACCTAGCTGCCTTGGATAGGGCCGTCGCCTCAGCACTTATCAAGGAAGAGGGTATCTCGCAAAAGCTTATTTATTATGTTTCTAAGGCTTTAAGCCCCGTAGAAAGTCGTTATTTTAATATCGAAAAGTTGGCCTACTACGTTGTTATAGCCGCCCGAAAATTAAGGGCTTATTTTTCATCGCATTCCATTATAGTACTGTCAGACGCGCCGCTACGGCAAGTCCTCCACAAGCCGGATTTGTCAGGTCGTTTGCTACTTTGGGCCATTGAGCTCACCGAATTCGACATTCGCTACGAACTGCAAAAAGCTATCAAAGCTCAAGCCCTGCCCGATTTCATCGCAGAAACGAGCTTCAACAAAGAAATCCAGGAGCAGACAAACGCAGAGCATAGCCCCGACAAGAATACCACAGCGGACGAGCCTCAGCGGCCAAGTCACTGTTGGCAACTCTATGTCGATGGCGCCGCCAACCTCAAAGGTTGCGGTGCGGGGATCATCTTGCTAGAGCCCGGAACTTTGGAGGAAATTGAAAAGGCCCTAAGGTTTAACTTCACTGCGTCGAACAACCAAGCCGAGTACGAGGCAGTCATCACAGGACTTGAGCTCGCCAGGGCCATGAAAGTTGAAAATGTGCAGGTTTTCTGCGATTCCAGTTAGTGGTCAATCAAGTGACCGGATCTTTCGGCATGCACTGCGAAATTTTGCAAAAATATATCAACCTCGTTAGAACACTCGAGAGCAGCTTCAAATACTGCAAATTCACCAACATCCCGCGAGAGGACAATCACAGAGCAGATTACTTGTCCAAACTAACTAACGAGGACGAAATAAGCAACCCCTCAATCATGGTGGAATATACGCCAGGCCCGCTATCAACAGGGCGAAATAATGGACTTGCAATCCACCAACTCTGTTGGGTTGATATCATAAGGCCTATATCGACTGGAAAGCTCCTCGAAGATCCAAGCGAGGCAAAAGCCACGATCGGAATAGCCGCCGGATACACTATCTTAAGCGGCGTTTATACTCGACAATCGTTCTCTAAGCCCTTACTAAGGTGCGCGTCGACGACTGAAGAAGTCGAGGAATCCTCTCAGAGAGTGCATGAAGGGATATCGCGCGCGCCACCCGCCTAGCCCCACCCTGCTCTCGAAGGTCTTGTTGGCGGATATTGCTTGGCGAAACTCGCAGAGGACGCCAAGGCACACGCTAGGGCGTGCGACGTATGTCAAAAATTCTCGGATATCCCCAGGCTGCCTTCAGTCGAGCAAAGCATCGTCGCCGCCACTTGGTCGTTCGACATGTGGGCCATCGATCTCATTGGACCATTGAAAAAGGGCCGCTCCGGATGCGAGTACGTGGTGGTCGCCGTCGACTATTTCACCAAATGGATCGAAGCCAAAGCCCTGGTAAAAATCAACACCTGAGATATAATCTATTTTTTACTCGATCAAGTATGGACTAGATTCGGCGTCCCCAGAGTAATAGTCTCAGACCACGGACCCCAATTCAGAGAAGAGTTCGACACATTCTGCGGAGAGAACAACGTCAAGCATTGGCAATCGTCAGTATGCTATCCGCAGGGAAATGGTCAGGCTGAGAACGCAAACAAACAAGTACTCAGCGTCCTGAAAAAGGGTTTGGGCGAAAAGGCGGGTAAATGGCCTGACCACCTCCCCGCAGCCTTATGGGCACTCAGAATGTCGCGAAAAACAACTACAGGAGAAACTCCTTTCGCTCTAACATACGGATCAGAGGCTATGGCCCCGGTAGAAGTGGCCCAACCAAGTTTAAGGGTCGCCCATTTCAGTGAGACCGACAATCCGCTCACCAGGGAACTCGATCTTGATTTAGCAGAGGAGCGGCGGATCGAGGCATATGTTCGCTTGCTCAATTGCAAACAGGCTGCCAAATGTCACCATGACAAACACATTCGTAATCATCACTTCGCCATTGGAGATTATGTTTTGCGAAAAAGACAAGCCACGGGCCACGAGGCCAAGAAAAGGAAAATTTGTCGGAAGCAGAGAGAGGGCCGGTGAGAATCGCTCGAATAGTCAAAAAGGGGACTTATGTGCTAAAGTGATAACCAAGGTCGCGAGTACAACCGACCTTGGCACGCAGATAATTTGAAAAAATATTTCATGTAAAATGTGCATCTGCTAAGTGCAAGCAAAACATGCGGAGAATGAAATCAAAATAAAAGAACATCTTCATTCATGAAAGAGGGAGTACAATTATTTCTATCCAACTGCGGCCTACAACGCCTTTGATTTCACCAAAAACAATGGGGCAAAAAAAAAAAAAAAAAAAAAAAAAAAAACACTAATTCAGGCGGTGAACTCACAGCGGTCCAAGGAGTGCGTCGGCACCTAGCTAAACTACATAGCTTGGCTATCGGTAAGCAGAAGCAAGCGGGATCTGACGATCACGGTTCATCGAGACCGCAAAGTTAAGCGCCTCACGGTGGATCGGGATCCCCAATCAATGTCAACCTGGGGTCACGGATAGCATGCAAAAGAGAGCTTGAGCTTCACTAACAACCCCAGGGTCCATGACCGGAAGGGCGCGTGAGTTGATGAACTTTTTCAAGGTTGCTGCGAGACAGATCGGACGAGGGTCCCAGTGCGCGAGGCCGTTCAGAATCTGGGAAAAGCCTGCGGATTGCTCGGCGTAAGCAAACCTGTCTGCTTGACTCATCGCCAAGATTCCAAGCGACCTCATAATAGGATAAGGGATCGATAGAAGGTATACGGAGGGCGCCATTGATGGCCTCCGGAGTAAAAGTGACCGCGACGCCACGAAGTGTAATACAGCAAGCAACCCCTTCGGCTGCGACTTCAGATAAAATGGAGTAGAACTCCCTTACCATTGTAAGATTGGAAACTATTGGGGGTGGCGAGACAAAATTTGCCCACCCTGAAAGTCGCACACGTAGCAGAGAGCCATCACCCTCAACCTTGCTCTCATTTAAACCCCTCTCCCTAGCAGGTCTGACCACGTCAAAGTAGCGCCAGAAGTGATCTTTGGCAACAGAGGTAGCAGTAAAGAAGAAAGGGGATACATCACGCATCGGACGAGCATTATACACTCGCACTCCACCCTCTCCAGATGGAAAAGACATGGCTCTCACAACAAAGATATATGCAAAGGAGGAGTGAAGATGAAATCAAGCTTGCCTCCTCCATTTATAGCAGAGGTTAGCCAAAGGAACGGCCACGATCAACCAAATCCTACGGTCGGCCTTCACGCGGTTTACCCAAGATTTGAAATTCAAAAGGCGCATTTAATGCATGTCAGATATCAGGGCAAGATTCTAGCCTATATTCACGCAACAGTTATCAGCCCGAGGTTATAGGCCACATTGACCACGCATGCGCTGCCAATGAACTGTCAAATCGGTTCAAATCCCTAGATTCCCGGCGACACGGCAGTCGAGAAAGGTCAGTTCAGTCCAATCGATTCAGTTCTCAAGTTTTAGGCGAACACAAACCTCGCCTCAAACTTAGGGGGCCGCAATCAGAAAATTTCAAATTAAGCAAACTACGGTGCGTCTCCAGCGACCTTGTTATTTGCCACAAGCCCACAACGGCCAAAGAATTATGAAAAATTGTTTTGCCCGAGCCTTCTCGCCCCGCCCAAGACAAAGGGGATAGGAAATTTAAGCGACAGTGAGCAATATGGGTCGCAGTCATCCTTGTTCCAAATAAAGGGGGCCGCAACGGAAATCTTTGATCAACTCTCACCTTGTCCGCTTTAGTTATTTTATCGAGCTCAGTAGAGCTCGCCAAAATAAAGGGGGCCGCATACACATACATCCGTGAAAAAGATTGAAAGAAACAAGTGCAAGACATAAATTAAGAGGCCAAAAGTGGCCACGAACCAAATTTAACAAGCCAAACACGGCCACACTATCAGTGTGCGGAAAGCAAAATACTAAATTATTACAATCATCAAATTGAGAACGCCAAATAGTTCAAAAGAGAAGCGGAAGCAAAGTTATTACAAGATCGCAGGAAAGTAAAATGTTTCGAAACAATAGCCCAAAAATCAGTTAAACGGAGCCGGGGGGAGTGTCAATGTACTCATCGCCGGGTTGATCGTTCGCAGGAGGAGGATTCTTCAAGATTGCAAAGTTGATGAGATTGATTTGGAGGAGGATCCCACACTGGGTCGCCGTGCTCTATCGATTAGTTTGGATGGCGATGATGTGATCTCGCTGCATAAGGGATATCCGGGTGAATGGCGGCAGGTCGGAGATCGGCCGAGACATGTTGACCCGTCGGAGCATTTCCTCGAAGGTAATGCTCTCCCGGCCATGATAAGCCCAGAGACAGCGAGCGAGGTGGTTAAAACCTTGGTCAAAACTCACCTCCTGATAGTCGCCAAACTCTTCAGAGCGCTTGAAGGCTTCCACGTTTGCGGACCCGCCTCCTCGGTGGCCTTATTCGGCATTGCAATGAGTGTTCCTTCAGACTCGTGATCTCCTTATGCGCGGCCACTAACCCTTCGGCAAATTTACAAGCTTCTTCCTTCAGAGTCGACACTTTCTTCTGCAACTCTACATCCAGTTTAGCACTCTCCACCATGGCTTTTTTCATCCGCTCAACCTCAGTTAACGCCGCCGAGCTTTTGTTTTCAGAGGTAACCCTGGCTTTCTCTGAGGCCCCAAGAGCCGCCGTTACTTTCTTCAGCTCAGCTTTGCGCTTCTCGTGCCTCTATCGCCTTGTTTATGCGAGTCCCAAGTGAAAGAGGCGAGTTATAAGCTTGCCGGATACGGTATGAAAGATGAAAAGATGCAAGATAAATAAAAACTTACCATTGAGGCAGCAATTCCAAATTGGCCTGACAAATATTTCAGCTCGGCGACCTCATCACCAGCAGGGGCGTCATCTTGAACCACGACGCGAGCAGTGATTCCCCTCCCGATCTCCATTTGAACCCCAAGCGGCGATTCCCATGCAAGGCGACCTAAGGGAATGACATCAGCGATAGCCTCCCTAATTTTGCTCGCCTTATTCATGTCGAGGCCTTGGATGAAATTGGCATCCAACCACACAGCCTCTTTCCCCTTATAACCACGGGGCAGTGTCCCAGTCGGCAACGGCTCCGTCCCCTCGGGGACCTCTTCAACAATAACCTCAGCAGTTCGCTTATCCATGCGATCAGATCCTTTGCCAGAACCCCCGGCAGTCTTGGTTTTCTCGGTCCTGGATCGCTTCTGGCCTTGGGTCTCTTTTACATGCTCATCATCTTGCGAGCTTTTTTGGGGAACAGCCTGGCTTGAGTTCGCAGATTGGATCGCTGCGGCAGTCTTGGTGGGATCATAAGTCTCATCGATAATCGAGGCATCCACAGTGCGGGGAACCTTCCTCAGAACTTGCTTCAAGGCCGCCTGCCGGCCTTAGCTTGCTCTTCAGCGAGCCTTTGCTTTTGAGCTCTGCGCTCGGTGGCGTCCATACCTACAAAAAGGGTTCGTTAAAAGCGGATCCAAAAGAAAGAATAAAACAACTTATGAAATGAGCAAATAAAAAGCGAGGAGATTTACAAGGCGGTCTTTCACTTGGGTAGCCTCCACAAAGCAGAACACTCAGGAAGGAAAACATTTGCCAAGATGGCAATCTCCTATCCAATCGGAGTCGCTCTCCATAAAGGAGCTATGGCAACCAATGGCTCCGCTTTACTGGGCCCGAGAGGCCACCATGCTTGCGCTAATGGAAGAGCCTGATCAAGAAGATCGACTCAGCGGCGTTTCTTAAAGAGGTCTCGATCCCATCAGTTGTATGAGCGCCATGAGTCCTTTGACAAGGCGCCGCTCACGAAATTAAAGGCTCGTCTATTGAAAGTGTGGAGTTCCCATGGGCACCGGCCTTAGGAAGCGGCCGGCCGACCGTGGACTCTACCTTGAGGATCCGCTCACGCCATCTATGAATCTTATTTGGCAAAGCAGAAATAGTGTGAGGCGTCTTGGTCTTAGTGATATCTCTGCCCGGCAGCGGACACTGCGAGAACAAATGAAATTGACCTAGAAAAGTTAGGAGGGCTCTATCTTCATTATCCGACACATCACAATGAAGGCCATGATTTGAATGGACGGCCCCAACAAAGCAAAATCGAGAGGCGAGCTCCCATCGACTTGCAAATCTTGACAAAAAAAAAAGGGTCGAAGGAGGCTGAGCCCCACATAAAAGTGATCGAAGTGTAGGATTAGGGTATCATCCGGGCGGTGGCTATGAGACATAATCCTCGCGGTCTCCGGGCTTAAGCTTATCCCTCCTCCCTCATATAATCTAGCAGAGAAAACACAGCATATCTTTGGTGTCAATTTTAAATCGGCTACTGGATGAATTTGTTGAGATCATCGCTGTCACAAAGCTTCGCCCACTTTTTCTCCAACGCCTTCTCATACTCCGCCAGGATAGCGAACTCTCTCAGCGCCTCGGGATTATTGGGTGTTGGTTTCTTTGCTTTTGCAGCGGCCTCCCCAATGGTTATTTTTGGATCCCTTTTCCTCTTCTGTTTCTTTGGGAGCTGATGACGTAGATCAAGTGAAATTAAAATACTTGACCACCAAAACCAATACTAGCAAGAGGACTAGGTCCATTGTAGTATAGCTATAGCGAGTCAAGGTCGATCCCACAGTGAACCAAATTGAGGGTCATTTTATAAATAATTAATTAAGCATGACAAGCACACAAAAACGGTCTATGACCAACAAAAAACAAGAAAAGATAAATTGACACGACTTGACACAACTCAAATAAATACAACATAATTAATCTCCCCAATTATTACATTATCGCCTGGATCCAGAGACTATATATAATTAAACTAGACTGACTAACTATTAATCCGATTCATATCTATTTTATATTGGCTACGTGAGTCATCCGCTAAACTAGATCTAGCTCCGGGTAGGCCATCTAGTTCACTATGCTACATCAGTGACTTCGCTTTTTCGGCCTTCATCTCATATGACTCGCACGCTTACAAAACTAGGGATGCCGATATTAACCGTATTCCTCACCTAGGCAACATTCCTTTGTTCAGGCGTACTTCCTAGACGATCGCATCAGTCTCCGTCCCATTAACACTAACCTTTTAGGTATCATGTTAATCTACGATTTACGTATAATCAGTCTTGGCGCAATTCCCTAATCTGACCGCAGATCTAGATCTCATTTGAAAGACTGAAAGATCAATTCATGAGCCGACCTAGGAGCACTATATTGGTATTTATTCACTACACGTTTTAATTAAAACAGACGAGCAACGTAGCCGTAGCCATACCTACTAAGATAAGAAATTCTAATTGGACAATCACACCATAAAAGCGCATTGGTTAGATGACTCGGCGAAAAACTAAATCTTAGCGTTTCTCTATACTTATCGGATAAAATAGAAGCTCAATAAAGTAATTATATATACCTACTAGAAACACGATTATTAATCGAAATAAAATCATACATAGATCACAAAACATAGGCGTGGGCGTGTGGATCCATATAGGCGAGGAGTCAGCACCGCCACACGTCACAATCTAGATCTACATCATTTAACTAAGAAATAACAATCTCAAGCGATAAATAATAATTGGGAAAATTAATTAAAAGAACTAAGAGAAAATAAATACAAGAACTTACATAATTGAAAAACTTGTAAAAAGCGCTCTAGAGAAAAGCGAGCGATTTTATTATGAATTGTGTGTATTGTGGTGTGTGCATAATGGCGTGTGTATGTCCAAATAGGGGAGAAATTTACATAGAATAAACCTAAACCAATCTGAAATAGTTTTCCTAAATCCAAAAGGAGTTTGAAAACACATTAGGATAATTCCCGGCCGATCTTTGGATAGGGGCAAGAAAATGCACCCCCCTTCTTGCATGCGTCCCAAAGTCGGCGCCAATCCTTTGGATTGGCTTGCCGGCTTTTGTCTTGCCTTACTCCTCTTTTCCGTGCTTATCCGATCTCTATCTTTAATGCATCCGTATTTGCTTGAATTTATCTTGTAGTTTAATTCTTCCATTTATAATTATCCTCCAAAAATTATCTCAATCTACAAAATAAATAATTATCCAGAAATAAATCATATTTAAATAATAAAAAATGGATAAATACCAAATTATATTTTATAAATCACATAACATTAAATACTAAATATAACCATATGATTTAATATAAAATATATATTGTTAGGCTCGATTTAAGGATAATGTTGATGACTTTTACGGGTATATTTTGACCGTCATCAACTACCCCCCACTTAGACTTTGATCGTCCCGAACAAAGCATCAATAAGTCATTCCCCAAGAAAACGTTTTCCATGGTCAAATCATACTTACGTAAGAAACTCGAGTCAACTCATACCCGTCATGCTCATAAGGTATCCATTATCCACTACTCTCTATGAACCGAAGTGACGTGTGCATATGCATTCAGTTTTATACATTCGTGGCAAGATCAGAGTTTATGCTAACTTCGCAATCTTAACCTACCAACATCAGCATTCCCACTCCCTAAGCCTCGCATGGGTAAAGACATGGTACAATAAGCAAGAGCGTTATCTAGGGGGTTTTTGGACTTGGAGACCGAGAAAAATATACTCGAAGCCTCTTAAAAGTATAATTTTTTTCATTTTCATATTTTCAAGCATTAACGCATCTCAAGGAAGAAACTTGCTTTAAAAGTAAATTATGCATTGCAAGAATCCCCTTTCACGGATTGGTCAATAGCATGAATATTACCACAAGCGCGAGGCTACTTTGGTAATGTTACTACAAGCCCAGTGTTCAACATATTGTTAGAACACAGATAAATCTCAAGCTTATTACTCCGCTTAAATGGCTAGAAGATAGGAATACATCAGCAGATAGATATAGATACTAGGTTCACATAACCAATCATCTATGCAATGTACACATTATTTCTTTAGTTATTACAATTTGCGCGGTAAAACTCGATTCAAAGATTGAGTAATCGAATAATAAATAACTACTTGCAATCAAACGGCATGAATATCTTTAAATTTTCATTCACATAAGTATAAAACGATCACGTAGTCATGTAACTTGGTTCCTTTCCTATCAATTCTTAGCTAGAAACTCACAATTCTAAGGGTACGAGCTAAATAATATGGTATTTATTCAATTTTTTTAATTTATTCAAAAAAATTTCTATTATACCATTTCTTTTAATTTTTAATTGTAGCTCATCATAGCTAAGTCTCCTACCCCCCCACTTAAACATGTCATTGTCCCCAATGACAAAGAAAAAATGAAAATTTAAGAAAAAGACTTAGCTCTGGAAACGGTTCTTTGAGTGAGAAGCAGAATATCGGATTAGCCCAAGAACATCGAGAAATATAAGCAAACCGGAGACCGAGCATGAAGTTCCATTGCTGCAAAATAATTCTTCAACACAGCTCGAAATTTGTTACAGCGTCAGCTCATAAAAAGAATAATCATTTTCGAAACA
Organism: Gentiana macrophylla; assembly: GCA_026214975.1. Taxonomy (NCBI): domain Eukaryota; kingdom Viridiplantae; phylum Streptophyta; class Magnoliopsida; order Gentianales; family Gentianaceae; genus Gentiana; species Gentiana macrophylla. The sequence continues at coordinate 20,891,236 of CM047812.1, read as the reverse complement.
ATAGAATTAATCCCAACTTGGTTCTCAGCACAACTTTTGCGATTTAGAAACAAACAACAGACTCGATGTAGGAGATGCCTATGAAATTTCACTTCACGTTATAACGAGTTGAGTAAAAAAACTTTTGCACATCCTTAACCCAATGGTCCTCGGAACACGGCAAAAATAAAAAAAAAAACCTCAACTGTTTTAACGTTGCTTTTATTTAAAAGAAAAGAAAAACCTAAAAATCCGAAAAAATTCTACAAATACCTAAGAGATAGAAGTAGTTACGAATTTATAGTCTTCATTTCGACTTTCCAAATATCATTATTCCTCCGAATTATTGTCCTTAGCCTTCCAAATCTTCACCCGGTCGGCCTTTCGAGATCGCCTTCCGTCTTTGAGGATTTGTGCTTTTCCTTGGGGCAAGTCTAAGAAAATGCGAGTCATCTTTACTATCTAAGCAGGCTCTACCTCGACACGCTTCCGAAACTAGCGATCTTGAGATCGAACTCTTGAGTTCGCTTTTCACCCTTCTCCGTCTATCTTTTAAGCGTAAGCTTTTCTATCCATGGCGAGTCCAAACACGGCTTCTCCGCAAATGCGCTAAAAGCATTGAAGTGTCCGCCGGTTCTATCTGGCTGGGATTGAAGCGTCCTTATCCTTTTGTAAGATACACATGAATTCTGATTCGCCATTTCTCTGGGCAGCGTCAACCCTATCCGTATCTTCTTGGCTAAGAATTAGAGAAGTCTCACCCGCACCATGAACTTTTACAACTGAAATACTCGGCGGGAGCAGGAATCGGGGTCTAAGAATGGTATGAACTTCTGAGCCCTTGGCATCGAACTGTGTGAGCTCAAATTTCTCCATGTCTACTCTTGCCTTCGAGGTCGCCATAAATGATCGGCCCAGTATTAGTGGGCTCAACATCCTCCTCCATGTCCATTACGACTATGTCAACTAAAAAGCGAAGCCTTCCAATTCCTATAGTCATGAAGTTTAAGGCTCCGATGACGCGCGGTACGAAGACCATCACCAAAGCGAATGTCCATTGTGTTGTTCATTACCGTGTAGACTCCAATCCTCTTGCAAACGCTATGTGGAACTATATTGAGACTCGACCTGGAATCAATTAATGCTAAGCCAGCTCTCTTCCCATCTAAGACTACGTCAACGATAAAAGCTCCAGGGTCTCCTAATTTTAGAAGTAAACGGGCTCGATCCTGTAAGTCTTCTGCCTCCGGATGGCAGGGTACTAATGGTCTATTTTTGAACTCAGACTCAAGATCAGAATCAGAGCTCGGGTACTCGAGAGGTGAGGGAAAGGATGGTATATAATCGGAGTCAGACTCCGAACTTGAGCTAGAATCGGAATCGAAAATAACTATTGGAATGCTAGCATGTATACCTTCAAAAAGATCGAATTTTTGGCCTTCTCTTCCTCTTGTCTCTTTCTTTTTCGTTCTTCTATTAACGTTCGCCTATCCGGCCGTACTGGCGTGGTTTTACGTGTGACTTTGACTTCACTCTTTGCTGCAGAAGATTGATTGGTCGACATTTTTTTTCGAACAATATCCGGTGGAATAATAATTTATCTGGCTTGCTGTGGACATAAAGAACATACAAATGTTAGTATCCTAACGGTCAGCATGATTATCCATGCTGCCGCTAGACCTACCGACTACAAACAGGGAATAACAAAAAACGACCTAAAAAAACTGGGAGACATGGGAATCACATGGTGTGATAAAAATCACACCTTGGTGTGAAACCCACGTCTTTTTTTTTATATTTTTTTTAATAAATTGCAGCTAGCCAGATGGACTCTGAAAACATAAAAACAGACCTTGAAACATAAAACTTGACATGACTAATAATTATTTATATAATTAACCGTTGGTTTCCCGGCAACGACGCCAAAAACTTGATGACGTAGATCAAGTGAAATTAAAATACTTGACCACCAAAACCAATACTAGCAAGAGGACTAGGTCCATCGTAGTATAGCTATAGCGAGTCAAGGTCGATCCCACAGGGAACCAAATTGAGGGTCATTTTATAAATAATTAATTAAGCATGACAATCACACAAAAACGGTCTATGACCAACAAAAAACAAGAAAAGATAAATTGACACGACTTGACACAACTCAAATAAATACAACATAATTAATCTCCCCAATTATTACATTATCGTCTGGATCCAGAGACTATATATAATTAAACTAGACTGTCTAACTATTAATCCGATTCGTATCTCTTTTATATTGGCTACGGGAGTCATCCCTTAAACTAGATCTAGCTCCGGGTAGGCCATGTAGATCACTATGCTGCATCACGTGACTTCGCTTTTTCGGCCTCCATCTCATATGACTCGCACGCTTACAAAACTAGGGATGCCGATATTAACCGTATTCCTCACCTAGGCAACATTCCTTTGTTCAGCGTACTTCTAGAGCGATCGCATCGATCATGTCCCATTAACACTAACTTTTTAGGTATCATGTTAATCTACGATTTACGATATAATCAGTCGGCGCAATTCCCTGTCTGACCTGAGATCTAGATCTCGTTGAAAGTCCCGAAAGATCAATTCATGAGCCGACCTAGGAGCACTATATTGGTATTTCCTCACTACACGTTTAATTAAAGCAGACGAGCAACGTAGCCGTAGCCATACCTACTAAGATAAGAAATTCTAATTGGACAATCACACCATAAAGGCGTCATTTAGGCGACTCGCGAAAAACTAAATCTTAGCGTTTCTCATACTTATCGGATAAAATAGAAGCTCAATAAAGTAATTATATATACCTACTAGAAACACGATTATTAATCGAAATAAAATCATACATAGATCACAAAACATAGACGTGAGCGTGTGGATCCTTATAGACGAGGAGTCCCCACTGCCTCACGTCACAATCCTAGATCTACATCATTTAACTAAGAAATAACAATCTCAAACGATAAATAATAATTGGGGGAAAATTAATTTAAAGAACTAAGAGAAAATAAATACAAGAACTTACATAATTGAAGAACTTGTAAAAAACTGCTCTAAGAAAAACTGACGATTTTATTATGAATTGTGTGTATTGTGGTGTGTGCATAATGGCGTGTGTATGTCCAAATATATAGGGGAGAAATTTACATAGGATAAACCTAAACCAATCTGAAATAGTTTTCCTAAATCCAAAAGGAGTTTGAAAACACATTAGGATAATTTCCGGCCGATCTTTGGATAGGGGCAAGAAAATGCGCCCCCCTTCTTGCATGCGTCCCAAAGTCGGCGCCAATCCTTTGGATTGGCTTGCCGGCTTTTGTCTTGCCTTACTCCTCTTTTCCGTGCTTATCCGATCTCTATCTTTAATGCATCCGTATTTGCTTGGATTTATCTTGTAGTTTAATTCTTCCATTTATAATTATCCTCCAAAAATTATCTCAATCTACAAAATAAATAATTATCCCGAAATAAATCATATTTAAATAATAAAAAATGGATAAATACCAAATTATATTTTATAAATCACATAACATTAAATACTAAATATAACCACATGATTTAATATAAAATATGTATTATTAGGCTCGATTTAAGGATAATGTTGATGACTTTTACGGGTATATTTTGACCGTCATCAGGAGCTCCCAGACAACCTTGCGAGGTAAGGGGGCGTTCTCATCCTCACTCGACCCTATTAGCTCATGAAGAGCGGCGTTATCAATATACGCCTTGTCATGATCAGCGGCGCCACTGGGGTTAGGATCGGCGGCCTGTTCTTCAGCATCAGACATCCCTCTTTCACCAACCTCGCTAGCGCTTGCTCCTTGGGCTCGAGCTATGTCTTTGCGACTCCTCTTACGTCACGGGGCGGGGTCAGGAAACATAGAATCTAAGTCGAATGGATCGTCGCCTACTCGAGCTGCGACCTCCCCACCAGTTACCTCTTCAAACAGGTCGTCCCTAGCGGACACGTCAGGACTAGAGGGGTAGTCATCCTCTTCCTCCTGTGCGTAATCAAAAGCCTCCTGACCTTCGTCAGAATCGCCTCTCAAAGAATTTTCTCCGTCGGACATCCTGCAAAAACAAGAGGAAAAGGTGGAGCTTTCAGACCTGGGATAATAAGAATTAAGCCAGTAAGGTAATCGCACCCATCTCGACGCCTTCCCCTCCGTTTTTACAGGAGATATGGAAAGCAAATTATCAAGGAAAAGAAAAGACACATATGAATAGTGGCAAGCCCAGGGAAGACAATTTTTCTGGGCTGACCCTCCTCCCTTATCGACATTCCCAGAAAAACCACCCCCACAAGAACACGAACCCAGAAAGCCTCTACTTTTTCCTCAAAAACATCTTGCATATGGATACATTCCCATACAATGAATCAAGGCCACTAAAAAGCGGGAAATCCAGCAAGAAAAAATAAGGAAAGGGGGGTAAGGGAGGAAGAATTTACCTGTTTTTGGGCGGAAGTTGGAACAAACTGCCACGAAAACGCGTCGGAATATTTAAACCCTCGCCGGAAACCTCAAACTCGCTCCAGTCACCACCAAGTCCTCCGCAACCTTCGTCGGAAAACCCTTGCTAATCCTCAGAAAAGGAGAAGAGAACACTAGAGGAAAAAGTGTGGGAAGAGAAAAGAGTAAAAGTGAGAAGGTGTGAGGGGTGCCAACCTTATATAGGCTATGGAAGCTCAATCGTGCGGCTGGGATTTGATCCATCCAACGGTTGAGATTTGCGCGGTCGATTCGAATTCCGAAATTCAAAAACCGCAATCATTATGGAGGCTAATCAACGCCCACGTGCCTGCTTGGGCAGTTACCAAGGGCGTTATCACCCACGTAATTGCGGTTATCGAGAGAGCCAACGTCAGCCATGATCTGACTGTTGAATTGCCCCGATAATCCATGAACGAGCAGATGGCCTCACATCAGATGATGAGGTCGCAAAAACAGACCCATAGTTGCTTCGAAGGCCGCATGCTTTGAAAGCACGGTCCTTAGTGAACAAGTCGCATCAGACGACGAGGTCGCAAAAACAGACCCAGAGTTGCTTCGAAGGCCACTTGCTTTGAAAGCACGGTCCTTAGTGAACAAGTCGCATCAGACGACGAGGTCGCAAAAATAGACCCAGAGTTGCTTCGAAGGCCGCTTGCTTTGAGAGCACGGTCCTTAGTGAACAACTCGCATCAGAAGACGAGGTCGCAAAAACATTGTCCCTGAGCTTATTACTCCATACTCGACATTTTAATAAAAAATGACCAAGACCTGGAGTAGGGGTCCATTGATGATACAAATAATATCGCCACCGTCTAGTCCGGAAATAGCCTATGGTTCACCACGCTGAGGCAGTCGCGACCACATCAACGGCGGCGTAATGATATCCGGTAAAGGCGCTGCCATCAACCCTTCTGAAGCGTCGCCGAGCTAGGGGCGGATCGAGGCCTTGGACCAATGGCCTCAAAGGGCGCGTAAGACTCGAGAAAAGCAGGAGCAAAGGCAAATAACGGTGTTGGCGGCCCCAGGGATCCCAAAGGATCGCCGCCCAGATATTATATCCACTTGCTGCTAGATATTTTACCCACTTGTGGTTAGATGTTTAGTGTTTGCTTAACTATTAAGTAAGATTAGTGACTAAGCTGCTTCGCAGCATTTGTCTATTACTTGGCTCTTAAGATTTCTCTTCCTATAAAAGGAAGTCTTGTGTAACCTGAATCATATATACATTCTAATACAAAAAACAGGCCAAAGCTCTATGAAAATAGAACCTCTTTTCCTCCTCCCATCAGCGCCGCACGTCTCCGGCTAGCATACACTCAATCACTAACTAATAAGCCAGATATCCACAGCTCAAACACCACTAAAACAACAGTGATGATTTATGCATCATCATATATATTATATATAGATACTTTTAAAAGATATAAAAGTCATTTTTTAATTAAAAGATATAAATCTTGTTGGTATACATTTTCATAAGTGACGTTACCGTAATATCGTCGAGTGATTTTATCGGGTAATTAGACTCTTTTGGAAGAAATGCAAGTACTGAGCTGTGTTGTTGAGACTGTCTACGTGGGTGGTGATACATCCACTACACATAGTGTGTAGTGGATGTGTACTACATATTTTTGTCCATTCATCTCACATGGACACACTTCAATAATTGGCCTTTGACGCCGGAGAGCGAAAAAGAGATGAACACACAAACAGGGTTTCAAAAGATGCTATGAGAGGCAAATATTTGTATATTATTCAAAACTGAGTAAAAATCATTCCACAAGCCTGGATTTTATAGCTGCCCGAATACAATACTTGCCAAATATATAAAAATTACAAAGTTATTACGAGAATAAATCAGCGCGGAAATCAAAATGCTGAAATCACAGACTTTTCTAAATGAACGGATCCGGAATCGGATCTTTATTGAATGTGCAATTAAAATAACAAAAACATGTTAAAATCTTCGGCGGCCAAAATGGAAGGCAAAACAACTGATTTTGGCCTCGAAACGGCTATGAAACGCCTCCGGCGTTCACCATGTCATCAGCGTCGGAAAGAGCTTTCCGAAATAGGGTCCTGCGCGTGAAACGCAAATCGGAGCCGAAAGTACGGCCAAAATACTAGCACATGTCCGAACGCTTCCTTTTGTCCATGTAGTCGATTGCAATTAACGTGGTATCCGACAGCTCTGCATCAGAAGCGCCCGCATCAGCCATCCTTTATGTAGTGTATGTGTACTACACAATATGTGTAGTGCACATATCATTTTCCTCACCCACGTAGAATGTTTGTAAGGATCAAGTCAAGTATTGTAGTTATGGAGGTTGAGGATGATGATGTTTTTATAAGGCTCCTTCATGGGGGAGTTATTGAATGGGTCTCTTGATTGCAGGGTCTGTGATTGATGACTAGTGTGATGTCAATCATGGGTATTCATGGCCAATTAGCCTAAAATTGTGGGATTAATCATGAAGTTAGGGTAGTTAAAGGGGATCAGTCATGAGATCATACCAATTCACGTCATATAACTGCCTATGGAGTTTGGGGGCCACCTGTTCTGCTGAGGAGTGAGCTGTATAGCCGGATCACCTGATTAATGTTGGAAGTAGTATCTGAAAAATAATTTATGTAATTGTTTTTAGAATTAATAAATGATAGATTTATTCTCATCTTATTATTTGATATGCAACTATATAACTTAGTGTTTGTCACACGTGAGTATTAAGTTTATAGTGATACACTTGAACTGTTAGTCCATGGTGAACTTAATCAAAGTGTGGGGTCTATTGATTAAACCACCTGGTGAACTTAATCAAAGTGTGGGGTCTATTGATTAAACCACCATTAATGCGCCCAGAACACTTTATGGTGTAACCGTCTTATCCGAACCGTCAATATTGGTTATCTAAGACTGGTCCGATTTAATTTGCATTTCTCATATAATTCCGTGATTGAGAAATCTTATTAAATCACAAGATGATCATATATGGATTAACCTTAATCCTGAAGTGATTGCAGACTCCTGCTTATTTCTAATTAGAGTTTGATGTGTTCGTTAAGGATTGTTAAGAAGCGTGGTCCGAATCACTTTCACATTGGCACTATCGAAAATGAGTAGGTGAGAATGTTTCACAGATACCGAATCCATTCCTCCTGCTGGAAGAAGAAAAACAATCCACTTATTTGTTAATTCTTGAAACTGATCGATCCCGGGAATTCATATTGGTAATGAACTAATTGATCACTAGTGGGTTAGTGGTAAATATGGATAACATGTAATGAAGAAGGTTTACGGAAAAATTCCCGCTTCATTATGGATAGTTTATGGATGGTTAGTCTATATGTAATGATTATATCAATGGGCGCTTATTGACTCGACACTTTGAGAATTATATCTATAATCGATAGTGTTCAGTTTCGGATTTATGGTGGCGTAATTTCAAAATTAATAAGTTGAATAGAAATGTTCTGTTCGATAAATATTTTATTCGATTTATTGTAGCTATTGGTTATAGGTCCATTGTCCCCGGGTTGGCTTCTAACACGCTAGTGAATTCTTGTATTATGGAACCTCGAGAACAAATTAAATAGTTTGTCTATTTAATAAATATGCAGAATGTTATTTATTCGGTAAATACTATGCAAAATAGAGATGACATTTCTTTTATTCTTTGGCACAATAAATGGCGGCACATGTGTAGAAAATTGGAAAAATAAAATTTTCCGAATTATTTCACATGTGTAATTAATTATTTATTTGTTAAATATTTAATGTATAAAAGAAGAGATTAGTTTTCTAATGATTATCTCATTTATGGTAATTATCTCTTATTTATGAAAAATATCTTTTTATTTGGGAAAAAGATAATTCTCTTGTGAAAATGTATAACTTTCAGTTGCTCGTTTATTTTTCTATATAAAGATAGTTCCTCCCAACACATTAGACATAACATCTCCTGCGCTAGTTTTTGGGAGAAAAGGGAGAAAAACCAGTTTCTTGCCTTAGCCATAGAGAAGAAGAAGAACTTTAGTTTCTTTTGGAGCATATTCGAGGAGGTTCGAATGCGGGATCGACGTCCACCAGCCGTCGCTTGGAGATACAACTCGAATGATCACAGCTTCTCTTCGCTTGGGTAAATATTCAACCTTCTTTTAGATTAGATTAGTTAATCATGTGAATCATGTCGCGGTAAATTAGTAAACGAATTTTGATTTGTTGCTTCCATTGTGCATGATTGAGTGTCTCGGTCGGTGCTGTGAATCAGATATGACGATTTGAAGAAAAAAGGAAAAATTGCTCCGGCAATTGCGAGGACCGGGAAATTTTTCCCGGATCCAGTTTTTCTTGCATTTTGGATCCTGATTCCGGTTTCTGTATCCTGCAATTAATACTTGAGATAAGCTCGGTTAAACCTGCAGCAAGAGGACTAGATCTACATCGTAGTATAGCAAGCAGTAAAAGTCGATCCTGCGAGGCATGAAAAATTCTCCAAATAAACTACTAAATTATGACTAAGAAAACAAACATTAGTATTTGATCAATATGACATAAATTAAATAAAGAGTTAACTCTCATACCAAATTACTTAGCTAATCACAAGCTGCTTGTCTCTTCTTGTCATTCTTTGAAACTTACCTTTCTTTATAGTAGGACAAGCCAACTAGGCTAGGAAAATTCGAGAACCAAGTACTACTCAAGGCTCGTGTTTATGTATATATATTTTGTCTGAGAGCCGTGTAGATTCTTAAAAAGAAACTTGCAATGGTGGGTGCCTAGCAAGAAACCCTATCAAACCTATTGTTGAAGTTTTCAAGAAAGAGACTTGCAATTGTGAGAGCCTAGGAAAAATCCTATAGTCAAACGATCTACCGGACTTTCTACCCTCCTACCAGTGGATATTCCTTTTTCTGGCAGTCACTCATATTTTTTCCAAAGATACTCACTTTTTGCGCTTTTTTTTAATAAACAACCGAACCGGATATCCTATGCCCTTATAAAATCCTAAACTTGCTCTAAATCACCCGAAGTTAAAAAAAAACCTTTAACAACTAAGGTCAGCTTGAGCCAACATAATGCATCGTTTACACTCTTTACGGGTGCATTCGAGTTATACGTGCTTAAAAGTCGACTCACAAAAAGAATATATTGTTAATGCGCAACAACTCCAATAAGTTGACACAACTCTTATTCATTTATTTGAGAACGGAAGATGTGATTAATTAATTCCAAAAGTTCAAGGACTTCATTTCTTTAAATTTTGCACAAAGAGTAGAAAATATAGTGGTGAAAAATACATCAAAAAATATCCAATACTGATGAAATAGCGAGACAAATAGCTGAGTGACTAACTACTCCTCACTTAACCCAAACATTGTCCTTAATGTTTGAAAGAAACAAAATTAAAGCAACAAAAGAACTTAGTTTCGATTAAGGGTGGAGCTCAAAAAACAGAATCTGAGATGATGAAAACTCATGCCAAAGAGTATAGGTCAAGGGGAAAATTTGCAAAAGAAATACATCAACAAAAACTATGCCCCAAAAACGGGGATTATGCGCACCAATATAAGCGTCTAATGCAGAAGCAGTAAAGTAAAAGAATTACTCAAAAACAATTTAATCCGATAAAAGATCTTAATTATAATTCAACCCTTACACATTGATACAAAGTTGAGAAACTATAAAAATAAAAGAAAAATAAAAAGACAACAACCTAAAATGGAGAAAAGCAACAACTAAACATGCTTCACCGGAAATCATACTCTGCATCACTATCCTCTGGCTCAGCAGCATCGGACCAAAACTAGGAGAAGTTGGTGAAGATCGTGAAGGTCTGGCTACATCAAAAGCAAATGCTCTATGTCTAGGGGGATCTCTGGGTGGAGAGGCAACATTTATTATCCTTTTCTCTATCTTATTCTTAATTTATTATCAAACAACCATTTTTCATTACTCGACAAGTATAGCATTAATGATAGTCAAGGGGTATTTTAGACATTAACTTTCAAATTTTTGACATTCAACCACTTTCTTAATTTGTGTAAAATCCTGTAGGATGACTTATATTTTGGATGAAAGTAGTAGTATAATGAATAAAATAATGGTAAAAAAAAGATAATAAAGTAAATAAAATAAAATGGTGAGAGATGTTTTTATATTTTTTTATTTGTAGTTCAAGGAATTGATGAGAGAAATCGTAAAATATTATTGGTGAAGTGATATAAAATAAATTTAAACCACTTCCAACCCAAAACAAACGGAGGCATGATCTTTTTTTTTTCCCCTACTTTTTCTACTATCTCTAATCTTTATACTACTCTTTCATTACATACGCAATTAAATTTTAAACCGATAAAACACGGGGATTGAACGGGATTCGAAAATCGTGCGGCTTCCATAACCCAAATTAGTTTAGCTCTCACACGCTGGTCAAACTCATTTAGCGCTTCTTTCTTGTCTTCAGTCTTCACCCTTACTGATCTTTTTATTTCTCCTTTTTTTTTTTAATTTTCCTTTTGTGTATTTTATCTAGAAAATTCGACTGTGGATATTAATTTATATGGAATCTCTTTATTTAAAACGAAAACACATGTGTTTTTAAGTGTTATATAAAACACGGATGTTTTTAATGTACTTGAAAAAATCGGTAGAAGGTAGTTTCCATGATAAATTTTTCACATCAACTTCAACATAAATAATAGTAGTAGGTTTTGTCAGGGAAAATTATATTGGGGATAGTCTTTACCACTACTTTCACAAATTGTTCATAAAAAAAAATATATATATATATATATGAAGTCTTAAGACATTTATATGCATTAAAAAATACTTGAAAAAATCTCATTGTTTTTATGTGAAACTTTCTTACATACAGGCAAATGCTTTAGGACTTTTATATACTTTCTGTGGCAAATATCTTTTTTATTAGTGATAGCATATATATTAGATATTTTATATTTGACATAAGGACATTTTAGTCATTTTGATTTTTGGCTATAAAAGCCTTTTTTTTATAACCTAAACCTAAGTTTCCACATATTCTTGCTAAGAGAATGCAAGAGCTTCTCTTCTTCTGTCTTCCTCGAATTGTTGATTATATTAATCCTAACAATTAGATCTTTATACACTGATAGGAAAATATGTAAATATCAAATATTTTAGATATAAAAGTTTAAAACGCCTTTTAAATATTATTATATAGTAGAAGCCGAAAAGTAAAAAGTTATTCGATAAATAACATTATGTCAAAGCATTTTGGACAATAACCTTTTTTACTCCATTACCTAATTTAATAATCCAAACAATGCAAATTTATTTACTTAGTAAATTAATCTTCTATTTTCTTATTTTCTTCTTACGATGCATCATATTCACTAAATACAAATAAATCCGGATTACCTAATTTTCAAATGGACGGTTATAATTCGGAACGGAAAGTAGCTACAATGCTTTTTGTTGTTTTGCTTTTATAATTTACTACTATTTAATTCAATAAAAAGTCTTCGTTTTTAAAAATTAGTTGTCACGTAAAAGTGTACATTTATAAAATCAATCGTTATTTAATCATTATTTCCATGCATCTGCTTATATTTGAATTTAATGTTTATATGTTATTTTAGCATTTAAATAAAAGCAATTATTATGTGATAGGGATATATATAATAAATTATAACTTATATTATTACAAATTAATTGATTTCTTAATTTATATGTCAAACAAAATTTGGATAATTTTTATGAGACGGAGGTAATACATTTTTATAAAGAGTTTTTAATTTGTTAAATTTAGATATGACCGCAGGGCGGCATGTGTGGACGAAAAAAAGGTGAAGATTAAAGCTACATATCACTTTAATTAGAAAAGCAAAAGCTAGAATTTTAAGGTTTGGTGAGTAAACAAAGGGTGTCTTTAAAGCGCATGACTTTTCTAAGTGAAGCGTCAATGAGTGTGAAAAACAAGTGATTACAGTGTGGCACCACACACTAAATTTTTAATGATAAGCCTCTAAATTACACCACACCTATTAAAATTAAAAATTCCTATCTCAGATTATTTTTACTATTTCCAATATTTTTTACAATAACATCCTTTCACCCATAAACATTTGCATTTTCTCCTCAACCTTCAACCAGCATCTTTTTCCGCCCTCAACCACCCACATCACCATTTCCACCACTTCTTAGTTCTTACCATAAAAAAATTCACCATTCTCTTCCAACCCATCAATTAAATCCACATCCACCTAAAATCGACAAGCAAGCGATGATAGTTCCAAAAATGTTTTGAGAAAGAAAAGGAAAAATACAACCACCTTCCCTGCTCCGCGAAGGTTTTCAGAACTTCCAACTCCCTGTTTTTCTTCACCCAATAGGCTTTTTACGACACAATAAAAACATATAATTGAATTTTGATCCCTTTCTTTTCCTATTAAAAATCTTTTGATTTTATTTCGATTTGGATTCTTCTTTATGCCGAATTCATTATCCATTTGTCGGGCGGAGGGGTGGTGGTGGTGAGGTGGCGGGGCTAGTGAGGCGGCGGTGGTGTGAGGTGGTAGAGGCGGCGGGGTGGCGGGATGAAATTTACCCTTTTGTTGAAAGTTTTGATGAAAAAGGAGCGAGGAAGGAGAGAAGGAGGTGGTTGGAAAGGGAGTGGGGTTGGGTTAATGGCAGTGAGGTGAGATATGGAAGGCGGGTTGAAGAGGGTGGCAAGAAAAGGGGCAGCAAGGCTGGTGGGGGTGATGGGGTTGGTTGAGAGTGGTGGCAAAAAAGAAATTAGGAAAAAATAGGGTTATATGTGTAGTTATTTTGTTATAGTGGAAGATTTCACAGGTGCGGTGTCATAAGTAAAAATGACATCATAATAATTACATTGTGGTGCATTGGGTATATATAAAATTCGATGTGGTGCCATGAGTGGACTAACATATTAAGGTGTGGTGCCCATTAATTTTGGTGCCCAAGTAAAAATAATGTGATGCCTTTAAAGACACCCTAAACAAAGGGCTATTCTGATGCAGTGAGGTTTCAATAGAGAACTGCATACGTGGCAACATCTCCCGGCACATGATTTCATCCTCGATAGGGAATTGCATCGTGGCATGGCTGTGTGGTCAGGATGATCTTGCATCTGCTGGCTTCTATTGAAGCCTCCCTGCATCAGAATAACCCGTAAACTATTACAAAAATGTTCCTCCCTCCGTCCCATTTTATTTGTCTTGTTTGACTTTTCACACAGATTAAAAAAAGTGTAGATAATGCTTTGAATCATATTAAATGATCTAATATTTTTACACTTATGCCCTTTAAGTTGTTGTTGGAGTATTTAATGCTATACATTTTTTATTGTAAATATTGTAAAGAGAAAAGAGTATTTAAAGAAATTTAGCAATTAATGCACAAAGTGGACACTTATTTTGGGACAAATAAAAAAGGAAACATAGACAAATAAAATGGGACGGAGGGAGTATATATTAGGACTATAATTAGGATTGTGTTGAGCGAATAAATATTGTGCAGTGTACCGTATACCGGTGGCCAAATGAAATCGGAACCGGTGGTTTTTGAACCGACGGTTTGTGTAACCGTCGGTCTGGATAACCGACGGTTTGTGTAACCGCCGGTTGGACGGTTATGGGGCAGTTAAGGATTTTTGGTAACCGGAACCGGTCCGGAACCGGCGGTGCAACCGGCCCGGCCAGAACCGGTTGTAACCGGCCGGAACTGTAACCGGAACCGGCAGTTGAACCGGCCCCAACGGCTACAATTACAAACAGCTATTTTTTATTTTTTATTTTCTACAAACACTTCAAAAAAATCCTATAAATAATACCTCATTCCATTTCCAATTTCTTACACCACTCTCCTCTCAATTCTTACATCTTCTTCCCTCAAAAAAAAAAATCTTACATCTTCTTCCCTCAAAAAAAAAAATCTTACATCTTCTATTCATTTATTTGATTATCAAATTTATTTAGTTGTTAAAAACAACAATCAAAATTTACTTTACGATACCGATTTTTGATGTTGTTCTGATTTAATCGTTACTTCAATACAGTTTTAGTTATAAGTAAATTTAGTTTGTATTTTATTCAACTAATTTTTTTGCAAGTGTAAAAAAATTCCATTTTATAATCAAATTTACTTTACTAAACCGATATTTGAAGTTGTTCTGATTTAATCGTTACTTCAATTCAGTTTTAGTTATAAGTAAAATTGGTTAGTTAAATTAATTTTTTTATATAACCGTTAGATTTAATTTAGATTTTGTACAATGTCAAGAAGAGGTGAATCATCACAAGGCAATCGAAATGTTACTTTTCATGATAACACGGTTGTGCCGGAATCGGGTGATGTTGCCGGTGGCTATAGACCCGAACATTTTATAAACCCTATCACCGGTAGTCGCATTTCGATACCTCAGTTCGAGACACCTTTAGGTTTCAATCCTGATGATTTTGATAGTCATTACGACGATATAATGTCTCAACCTATAAATTTTAACATCAACCTTAACGAAGTTGAAGATAATGAGCCTCGTAATGATGAAGCCGACGTTGATGATGATGAATTTCCGACTGCTTCCCGTCATAGACAAGGACGTGGTGGGAGTTGTGTGACTGTAAGAACACCGCGTCGTGATAGTGTAGATCCTACTCCTACACCCGTGTCAGTCGATTTAGATGGTGATGAAAGTACCCCATCCAGAGCACAAGAAAAAAGGTTAAAATCAAAAAAATTTACGGGATTTTTCACAAAGGTTCCTCGGATTGATGAATTAGCATTAGCTAACTCCGGAAAGTATTTCTACAGGGTGTGCAATTTCTGTGGCACAAAATACCAATTTAAAGGGGGTGGTGGTTATGGATCGATGCGGACTCACATAATAAACAAACACTTGGAAAAATTGGAAGACATCGCGTCTCAAACCCAGCTAAACATGCCGAGCTCTAGCGCAGGTAAAACTAATCGACTTTTTATTTACACTCGTGATAACTGTAGAGATCTAACCACGGATCTTGTTGCAGGGATGAGTCTTCCTTTTAGCTTTCCCGAGAATCCTATTTTCGAAAGTTACATACAAGGGGTTGTGCAACCGGCTTTTACTCGTATCCCTCGTGCATCGGTTACTAGGGATTTCAATTTTTTTATTAAACGACAAAATATTATAAAAGAAAGTTTGAGACAAATAAATTCCGAGTATGTGTATGTGCCGATATTTGGGAGGATCGAGGACCAACAATTTTATTTGGGCGTGTCGTCTCACTGGATTGAAAACAATTGGATTGTCTTAAAAATGTTACTTGCTTTTCGTTTATTTAACGAAACTCATAATGCTTCTAACATTGCATCTTTATTAGTTGATATTTTTGACGAATACGATTTAAAAGATAAAGTTTTTCTATTGCGTTTGACAATGCTTCAAGCAGACCTTTGCTTCTATTCGAGTTATCCCAAAATTGTGAACCTCTTTGTAGCGGTCAATTTTTTCATGTTAGATTTTATGTCATATTTTTAAATTATATGTAAAAGAGCGGTCTAAAAGTTTTGGACTATAATATTAAAGCGAAAAAAAATTCGATTGCACATGTGTTAGGTAGAAATATTCTTGTTAATAGGTGATATAAATTTCTTAAAGAAAGGTCATGCATACTGTCAAAGCTAACATAAGATTTCTCTGCATAGGTGGAACACCACTTATGATCTTTGAAAAAAAACAGACAAAATTAAAAATTCTTTTTGTGTTTTTTTAATGAACCATGTGCGAGCAAATATCGTTTGTTTCCCTATACTTGGACTGCATGCAAGGCACTGATGGATGTTTTTGAAGCATTCAAAAAATTTACTGAAATATTTTCAAAATGTTATCAACCCACCGCACATTTAGTCTTGCCTGCTAGCGTAGAAATAACTGTCGAGTTTGAAACCTTGGAACACGACCCTGCATTTTTTCAATGTTTAAGGGCCGATGAAGGAGAAATGGACTAAGTACATGTTGCGTATTTTTGACACTTACCTCATTTCTTCTATTCTCGACCCTCGTTTAAGAGTAGTAGGTGTATCTAACATGTTAAGTGTTTACTATGATGCTTTGTCTGATATTTATAAAGTGCCCCCGGTAGATTATAAGGTTGAAGTAGATTGACTTGAAAATTTATTAAACACTTTGTTTGTTGATTATGAGCGTATGTATGGAATGAGAAACGACGCGGTTCCCAATCCATCCACAAGTGGTTCTACTAACCGTTCAGGTGCCCTACGGAGAATTCAAAAAGTTCTGGAAAAAATGAATTCGAAACGACAAAGTGGGCGGCGGCGCGCCATCAATCAACGTCTGAGACATAACCAAATTTTTAAACACAACATTTGAAGGTTGTCAAACCAGTACCAATGATTTCGACTTATTGAAGTGGTGGAAGAGACATGCTAAAGAATTTCCAGTACTAGCAATGATTGCGGTCGAGTTTTTAAGTTGCCTTATTTTGACCGTCGCTGTTGCACGAACTTTCAACATGGTAGGATATGTGCTTAATGATAAAGATGTTAAGCTTCATCCACCACTTTAGAGAAGCAAATGTTTTGTCAAGATTGGAGTGCGAGCCGAGAAGAGGCAAGCAAGACATTGAGTCGGAAGATGAGTCACGGTTCGAAGTCGGTGACCTTTGAAACTTCGAGGAGGAAGCAAGGCTTCGAAATCTGACATCAATAATTTTGAAGATTAAAGGTACGCAATTTATATCATACTTATATATTTGTTATAATTTATAAAACAACTATAAAAGACAAAAAAAAAGTATAAGAAACTATTAAAAACTATATAAAAAAACACGATAAAATACTACAAAAAACCATTAAAAAAAACCCGATAGAAACTATAAAAACCTATAAAAAAAATACTATAAAAGAAAACTATAAAAAAACTATAGAAACCTATAATAAAAACCATATACAAACCTAAAAAACTATAAGAAACTATAAAATACTATGAAAAAACTAAATTAAAAAACTATTATAACTATGAAAACCTAAAAAAAAAACATAAAAATACTATAAAAGACTACAAAAAAAAAACAATAAAAAAACCTTTAATACTATAAAAACACATAAAAAGACTATAAAAGAACACAAAAAAAACTATAAAAACCTATAAAAAAAACCATAACAACACTATACAAACCTAAAAAAATTATAAGAAACTATAAAATACTATAAAAACCTATGAAAAAACTATAAAAGACTAAAAAAAACAATAAGAATTACGTTCGCTTTGATTTTTTTATATGTGTAAATCATACAACACGATTACACATATAAAAGATCGTAAGCAGAACAGAATTAAGTACAAGCTTTGAAAAAATAACATAATTTACATATAAGAAAAATAACACAATATATCTCACGTAATATTTAATAAAACAATATTTTTAACCAACTTATACTTAAAATCGACTAAAAAAATATGATAAATTATAAAATACTATTTAAACTATAAAAGACTAAAAAAAACTACAAGAACTACGTTCGCTTTGATTTTTTTATATGTGTCGTGCTTCCGACACGATTACATATAAAACATACGTAGGCAACCGAATTACCGGTACAAGCGTTGAAAAAAATAGCATAATTTACATATAAAAAAATAACACAATATATCTCATGTTATATTTAATAAAACATCATTTTTAATCAACTTATACTTAAAAGAGGCTAAATTATGAGAAACTATAAAATACTTTTAAAAAATTATAAAAGACTACAGAAAAGCTATAAGAACTACTTTCGCTTTGATTTTTTTATATGTGTCGTGCTTCCGACATGATTACATATAAAAAGATATGTAGGCAACCGAATTACCGGTACAAACATTGAAAAAATAACATAATTTACATATAAGAAAAATAACACAATATATCTCACGTATTTAATAAAACAATATTTTTAATCAACTTATACCTAAAACCGACTAAAAAATATGAGAAACTATAAAATACTATAAAAAAACTAAAAATACCTATAAAAAAACTATAAAAGACTAAAAAAAAACTATAAGAACTAAGCCGGCCAAGGAGAAGGTCAAACTCATCAGCCTAATCCGGCCCTTCAAGATCTAGCAAACCAGGAGTTGGTTGAAGCCTTGAAAAACATAGACAATATCAATTTTGGATGAAACCCTCAAAGGAAGGGATCCCCAGAAGTCTCAGAAACCGATCTCGATCGAGATGCTCATAAAAAAACCGGAGGTCATAGACTCTAGTGCTCACACAGAGCAGAAAAACATGCATCAACCCAATGACATGGCAAAGCCGAAAGTGGATGCCTGCTTTCGGTGAGCGATTGATAACGTTCTAAATAGTACCATTAATTATACATTTATTCACCCCGAATTACGCTCAAGAGAGGATAGATAGGCTTGTTATTATATGGAATGTGTGTTAAATACTATGTGCGTGTTCCTAAATTCGTAATTCTGCATCTGTGTGATTATCCCGAAGATTTGGTACTGGTTGGCCTTGTTTTATGTGTTTTACAGGATGTACCGAATCTGGAGCACTTAAGGACGGATCTGGATCAAGGGAAGCATGTTGGGCTGAGTGAATGAAGTCCAAGAAGAGATCTGCTGAAGAAAAGGAAGAAAAGTGAGCCCAGTTTACCGTGGGCTAGGTCCGGTAAACCGAGAGTCTTGTGGGACACGAAATTGATTCTGCCGCATCTACTAGGTCGGTTAGGGTTTCGTAGAGTCATAAGTTGGTCATTGTATCTATATAAGGCAGCATCAACAGATTATTGCATAATGACGATAACCGATTTTGTCATGTATAATTTGAGGCCAATTTAATCTAGGGATGATAGAATCAAAGATGATTTTGAGGGTGATTTTAGGGTTTATGGTGAGTCCAGAATGTATCTTGGATTGCCCTCGTATCTGTGTATTTTCCAGGAATCAAGCCTTACGTAGTTCTGGAATGATGTATTTATAGGCACGTGCCCATCTTACGCCTAATCTGAAGGCGGTTTGGTCTATTGACATAATTGCCCTTTAATGGGCCTTGCTCATTGCCCAAGCAACCCTACAGATTATTGGGCACTGGGAACTGAGGTGGAGCTACGATATCGACTCGTATGACACCGACATGGGTGCTCGAGTTGACACACTTGCAAGATACGCTAGCGGCGGTGGTGATCAGCGATTAGTCGTATTCGACCCGATGTGGATAATATACTTGGACTTTTCCACATGCCCGGTGGACCAATTAGATAATTCCACGTGGAGGGTGAAATCCCGTATCATCATAGCCCCAGGATCTGTACGAGCTCTTTGGTCGGTCGATCTGTCAAAGGTGTATCTCGACCCCTTTGTCATCAATGCTCTGAATTTAAATACGCCTGCTGAGACTTACTTCTGTGGAGTCCGACATCGGCCTTTCCATATACCTTTGCAAACTTTTTATCTTAGCATTATCGTCACTAGGACTTATAACGTGTGGCTAAGTTGACATCGACCGATGCGCAATTTGTCGAAGGAATGATGAGATGTCCAACTTAGAATTTGTCTCGGTCGAGTCGACTTCTACGAAGAATCGATTTGCTGGATTTTGGAGTGCGGCATGCGGATCTCGAATGTTAGTCTAATGATCTTGAGACTTTTCATAACGCCAAAAGAGATGCTTCTTCTTAGGCTTTGCCCTTTTTAACCATCGTTGTCGTTGGCTTCCATCTGTATAAACAATTAGCGGTCATTTGGACTTGGCTTATTCTTTCCTTGAAAAATTGTTACATTTTCCTTCTTTTCTTTGGTCTTTGAAGTAGACCATCTTGCTTTAATGCGGCTTTTGGCCTTATTTGCACCTCGGCCTCTCTTATGTCGATGCATATATGTCGATATCGCCCTCAAGTATCATGAGAACCTTAGGTTTGGATCATATTGGTGATCTTTGTGACTAGGCTTTTTGTTATAAATGCTGAAATTTTTACAAGTATTTGGTGTCAAACACTTTTGATGCATGTCGATTCCCGTTCCTTTGCTTGCTTTTTCTCGAGTATTCAATGTCGGCTCGTTGTTGCCTCAAAGTATAATCTGATTCATCATCTTCGTTATACTTTCGGTGGTTCCATTTATCGACCATATGTAACTTGTCTTCCATGCTTTAGCATTTTTTGGACTTTTCTTTGTTGTTGCGTGGTAGAAGAGATGCCCCTGGTTGTCTCATTTCGTTTGTCGGAATCGATGCTCTTTAATTTGTCGATAGATATTTCCGCCCTACGATGTCTAGTACTTCTTGTCAATAAGGCGGTAATACGTAAATGTCGCTCTGGATCTCGATGTCGTGGTGTTTCTTTGTCGTTCATGACTCATGACACATGTTGCCGAGAGTTTTGGACTTAGTCGAACTTCGATGCCTTAGCCTTTTGGTTCCATGGAACTTTTTAGCTTCCTTGGTGTTGATCGAAATGATCATGTTGCCCGACCTCGATGCCACTAGTAAATTCTCTCTCTTGGGAGTCGATTACGCGGCTGTCGGCTCGGACTTGATGCCATTGCGTTTCGTCCTATTAGGACTTATAGCGTTATTTATCGACTTGAAGGCATCCGACTTGCGGATCCTCGTGAACCGTTGAGTAGATCGCTGCGGAGTGGATCCACCGAGATCGCCAGGCACTAGTCAAAAAGTCGCAATAACCATAGGAATAGTTCCCGAAATAAGAAGGCTCGTCCCGCCATGCTCGGCTAGGAGAGTTCCAAAAAAATAGCTCGACCCGCCAGTTCGGTAGGGTGAGTTCCAAAATAAGATAGCTCGACCCGCCCTTGATTCGGTAGGGTGAGTTCCAAAATAATATAGCTCGAGGTAAGATGCGAGTCGAACTCGGACTTATTACGAGACTCACTCGTGGTGAGCTCCAAATATAGCGCCTAGTTTTATTTTGCTTCAATTTTTGCGAGTATGTTGCTTGTAAGCTTTTTGTTGTCTATCTTTCACGATTCGATCCCTGGGACTTTTGAATTATGAATTTTGAATTCTGACCTTTCCTTTGAATGTTGTTTGTGTTGTTGAATATTTGCCTAGGGTGTAGTCCTTTGGACTTAATTCCCTTGCAAAAGCTGCCTTGTGGGGTGTAGTCCTTTGGACTTAATTCCCCTGTGGCCCCTCAAAGTGTAGTATGAGTACATGACTCATGGTACACTTGGATGTGGTCGACTAGCAGCATCTTGCCTTATCGGCTTGACTTGGCTATCGGTCGGGCTCGAATCATTATCTTGCCTCGTCAGACCCGACATGGTCGAATTGAAAAATCCTACTCATTATCGCGCCGTGGTGCTTACAGGCTGGTCGAATAGGGTATCCATCGTGGGATCTTCAAGCTGCTTAGTATCGTGGCTTCTTGGCGGTCGGGAGTGATATAAGCTCTGTCGGTGACTTGGCTTTTTCTTTGTTTTATTTCTCTTGCATCGTGTCGAGGTGATATAAGCCTTGTCGGTGACTTGGCTTTATTCACCATATTATACCGACCGTCGTGTCGAGATTTGTAGTTGTGGTTGACTTTTGCCTCTTTTATCTTTTAATCACATGGACTTCTTTTGCTTTAAAAATTTGGTGAATTTTTGCCTTTGCCATTTCGTATGTGAAGGTGTAAATCATAACAAACACAAAAGCGTCTCGAGGAAAGACATGCTTATTAGAATATTTATGAAATTGTCACATGGACTCATTACAAGACATAAAAGGTAAAAGCGAAGTTAATCGAGGCGAGGCTTAGCTTATTTGGTGTAGTCTGTTGGTATCATGCTTAGATGGCGGCGGACTTACGTAAGGTCGCCGCCGAGCTCGAATATTATGCGGCGAGCTCGGTCTTATTAAAGATCGCTCAAGTTGAGCTTCAAATATGGGGCCGAGCCGACTGCGGTTTTATAAAGATTCGCTCAAGTTGAGCTCTAAATATGATGCGAGGCCGAGCTCGGACTTATAAAGATCGCTCGAGAGGCTCCAAATATGGCGCCGAGTCGAGGCTCGGTCTTATAAAGATCGCTCGAGAGGCTCCAAATATGATGCGAGGCGAGGCTCGGTCTTATAAAGATATGCTCGAGAGGCTCAAATATGATGCGAGTCGAGCTCGGACTTATAAAGATCGCTCAGAGAGCTTCAAATATGATGCGAGGCCGAGGCTCGGTCTTATAAAGATCGCTCGAGAGGCTCAAATATGATGCGAGGCCGAGGCTCGGTCTTATAAAGATCGCTCGAGAGAGGCTCAAATATGGCCTTGAGTCGAGCTCGGAGTTATTAAAGATTTACCCATCGGTGAGCTCCAAATCTGTGGCTTGAGTCGAGCTCGGAGTTATTAAAGATTTACCCATCGGTGAGCTCCAAATCGGCCTTGAGTCGAGCTCGGGTTTATGGGCAAGGCGAGTCCGTAGAGCTCGAATGCGGGCTCGATATCTCGAAAGTCTTTGTGGTGCAATGTGATTGTGGTAAAACATTACACATATAATAAAGACTTACAAAGTATATAAAATTTAAAATAACAATTGTAAGAACTGGAGAGCTAAAGAGCTCGGCTCGCTCATGGAGCTCGAGAACTCGCCGTGGATAGCTAGATCTGGTAGATAACTCGCGACTTTACGGGGCGCCATAGCGAGTGTCTCTCGGTGGAAATCAGACCTCGAAAGGATTCCGATCGGCACAAAATTTGGAGGATCGTTCTTCCCTCACTTTCCTTCGATGTGACCGGTGGAATTGTTCTTTCGATGGCTCAATCTCCGAGGAATAAGCCGCCCGATCTGGCATTTCTTTGTCCAGAATCCTGCTGCGTTTTGGTACTGCGGTAAATTCTTTTGCCACGATCGAGAGTTCAAAAGAACTCCGATCAGCCTAAAATTTGGAGGCTTGTTCGTCCCTCTAATCCTTGGATCTGAACGGTGGAAATCTAGTTCCAGCGGTTGAAACTCCGGCAATAATCTATCTATCGACGGCTTTACGAGGCTGCTGCATTTTAATACTGGCAGCAACTTCTTTGCGACGATCGGGGACTCAAAACAACTCCGATCAGCCTGAAATTTGGAGGGCTTGATCGTACCTCCTAATCCTTGGATCTGAACGGTGGAAATCTTGTTTCAGCGGTTCAATTTCCGGCAATCAACCTCGGATCTGACTGCGTTTTGGCATTAAATTGATCACGAACCACCACTCCTTGATCCATCACCGATAGAAAGGCCCTCCTTCTAAGCGCCAATGGCGATAACCGATTTTGTCATGTATAATTTGAGGCCAATTTAATCTAGGGATGATAGAATCAAAGATGATTTTGGGGGTGATTTAGGGTTTATATGGTGAGTCAAGAATGTATCTTGGATTGCCTACGTATCTGTGTATTGTCCGGGAATCAAGCCTTACGTAGTTCTGGAATGATGTATTTATAGGCACATGCCCTTCTTACGCCTAATCCTGAGGCGGTTTGGTCTATTGACATAATTGCCCTTTAATGGGCCTTGCTCCTTGCCCAAGCAACCCTACAGATTATTGGGCACGAGAACACTGGTTTGGAGCTACGATATCGACTTCGTATGACACCGACATGGGTGCTCGAGTTGACACACTTGCAAGATCTGCTAGCGGCGGTGGTGATCACTGATTCGTCTCGTATTCGACCCGATGTGGATAATATACTTGGACTTTTCCACATGCCAGCTGGACCAATTAGATAATTCCACGTGGAGGGGTGAAATCCCGTATCGTCACATAAGTTCCAAGTTTCTTCTATATTTTATTATATACATTATACAATTTAATGAAATAAAGTTCCTTTAAGGCTTTTGAAGTTTATTTGCTGGTTTTCTTCCCTTCTTCACCATCTCTAGCTTGAGTAGATCAAGCTAGATCTCCATTGTTGTAGGTATGAAGCTTTGAACGTTCCTTTTCGTCTTCAATATGGTAGATCTATTTGTATTTACGTGTTTTAGTTAATATGCATATTTAACGACCCCATAATTTACTTAGATTAAGCGAAATTGAGCAATATAGATCCAGAAATTGAAAAAGCCACCCCCGGTAAACCGGCGGTCTATACCGGTTTATCGAGGCAAAATTTAGAAAACCTAAATCTGGGATTCGCGTCAGCTATGTTGATCGACAGAAATAATTAAAATGACTAATAGGTCTGGCCAATCTAGGATTTGTAATTCATAAATTAACATGAAGTACTGATAGTGAAGTGTTAGTTAGCACATAGTCTTGATGGACCCTAAGAACGTGCTAATCAGTGTCGATAGCTGCTTATGCGGGTTAGCGGTATGAGTTAGCGCTCAATACTGGCAATTCTAGTTTTTTATGCGTATAGGCTATTACGGACAAAGTAAGGAGGGTAGTTGGCGTATAGATTATCTACTACCATGGTTGGAGTAGATATGGTTAGGAATTGCACCCGTAGCTTTAAAACTAAATTAAAAGCTCGCTAGATTAGTTTAAGGAAATTATGCGGGGAAGTAAACATAAGGATTAACTAATCCAAGTTTGTAGATCGGTGGGAAGAGGGGGAGGAATACCACATTCCGTATATGTTTATTGTTGGTCAATGACCACTTATATGTGTCTTCTTAATTAAGATTAGGATAGTTTATACTTAAGTTGCATTGTCTCTGTGGGATCAACCTTGATTCGCCCTTACTATACTACAATTGACCTAGTATTCATGCTAGTAATATCGACGTTACTGACGTACACACGATCAAGATTTTTGGCACCGTTTCCGGGGACAATGGCCAATTTCAAGGATAAACATTTTATTTTCTTTTTGAGTCTTGAGTCGTTCTGGATCAAACCTGCACTGTTTAACTGCCAGAATGAGAAATTATTGGCCCAGTTTACCGTGGGTTGCAACCGATTACCGAGGTCCAGAAAATCAAATTCTGACAGCCTTCGTTATTCTGTGTATAGCCTAGTTGATTTTAGTTAGTAGGTCCGCAACAGTTGGGTCCATCCCCAAAGGAAGCGGGAGTTGCTAATTTTTTCTTTGTTTTATTTTGTCTATTTTGCAGGAGTATCAGAACACTTTAGAAATTCAGTCAAGCAAGAGCGATTAAGGCTAGACGAGTCAATGCAATGCCTCGTACTGTGTTGAACATCAAGCCAATCTCTATGTATCCTAGATCATAAGCCAGAGAGCAATACAAAGTTGATAAGAAGCGTATGGAGGAGGAGACTGAAACACTTAAATAGGAAGCCAATGAAAACCTGAAAGAGTACGAGACTTATCGGCCAGGTACGTTTCCTATCGAGCTAATTGATATCTCGTCCGACTACGACTCCGATGATCGGAGGAGGATCGGAACACTATGTTCTCGAGTCGAGGATTACCGGACTACGACATGGTAGAAAAGTTAGGAGACCACTGGGGCGTTTAGACTCGATCTCTATCTATCAATGGTATATCTGTAGGTTTAGGCCTTTGTGATTCGGTTCAAGTTGTAGCATTCTTCCTCTATCCTCTGCCGGAAGATTAAGATTACGGTTGTCATGGATCAAACCGGTGTTTGACTTTTGTCGTCGAACGAGAGATATACTGCCCGGCTGCTTTAAAGGATTACCACGATTAAGGCGGGAGGATTAGTATTCTAATAAATTTCATGGTTTTAGGCGTGCACGAGGATCCAGTGCCTTTGAGTTCTATTAGGTAGACCTTTCTTAGCAACCAGTGAGCAATCATGGACTTTGATAATGGGAAATCACTTTAAGGATGAACAATGATGCCGTATTTATCAAGATCTTAGAGCCCCTAGATAATTGGCGAATTTTGTAAGATGACTTATGATTCGGGGAAAGTGGAAATCATGGAGATAAAGAAGGAAAGGCATAGGAAATGAGAGGTTCTAGTGGAAACTTGTGGCGAGGAATTCATGAGATTAATGGTTTGAGGCGCGAAGAAAAGGACCACGACAAGGTGCTCATGGAAGCTAGTCCTTCCGTATTGCATAGTAACAGTAGAGCTTACACTAGAAAATATGGAATCCTTGGGCATAAAGTTTAAATCTCGCGGAGGCGAGACCAAATGCGTAAGCAAAAGAGAGGCGTGCTAGGAAGAGAGCTCGAGAAAGTTTACGAGAAGCCGAGGGGATGTCACTCTAAAGATAATGACAGACGAAGGGAAGTGCATGGTGATTGAAACCTCAAAGATCACGAGTTTGGCAAGTTAAAGCCCCAACTTTTGGTGAGTGAAGATCGAAGGTAAGTCGAGCTGACGACTTTAAACTCAGAACTATTCTCTTGAACCCTTAGTTAGGAAGGAGTCAATAAAGTAGCCGGATTAAATAACGAGCTTTTTTTCATCCTACCGCACCCTTGGGCTTGAAACCGATGGTTGTTGGGAAGACTTTTTTTACTCGTTGTGGATTCTAGTGAAGTAGGTTAGGATTAAGTCGGAAATATCAACAAAAGGAGTAAGAACTAGTCATTTTGAGGTCAGCATTGAGCAGGGAGCTAAATTAAAGTGTGCAGAGCAGGAGTGCTGAGAAATTGACAGACCAAAACCTAACCTTGGAAACGGCACCAAATCTTGTGAGGCGTTACCTAGGCTATCTGAGATCTAACGGCGGTGTGCCGGGTCAAATTGTAGTGATAGAGTGATGAGTCAGGTGTCGATCCTCGAGGGAAAACTTGGTAATTCACCGTGTGATTAAACACCAAAGAAAGCTATTATTATCTCAATCTAAGTGCTTAATTTTATCATCAACCAAACTCTAAACTAACAAACAATAAATAAAAGCATAAAACTAAAGCAGATATATATATAAGTATAAAAATATATATATAATCATATATATATATATATATAAGTATATATAGGTACCAAAACAATATCTAGGGGGGAGATAGATATTATAATTATAGACTAGCCAAGAATATGTTATTGAATCATTATATCTTTTTAGTGGAATTGGATGTGCTCGATCTTTATTTTAAATTAAATCAATTATCTGAAGCAGATTGCACTCTAAACTAAACAATTCATTCTCACTTTGAGTATATCGAAATTGTCATATGTCAATCATTTGTCAAGGTCATCCTCAAGCATGGGTCACTCCCGTTTTGTCATTCGGCCAATTTTAAGGTATGTCAATTAAACAAATGAATTAAGCGTAATAATCTCTCGAAAGTACATATGTCAATAAGAGTTTGTTTCTCCCGAAACAAATCTACCCCGGTTTAGGAAATCGGATTCCGTTGTCACGTTTTCACTCGGCCAATTTTACCCTCGGTCTTTCTATTACTTGAGTTCATAACCTAACTCTGAGGCGTCAATTCATAATTAGATTATGAATTCTTTCATATCAAGTAGCTAATTCAACACGAATATAGAAAGAGATTCATTATAACCGATTTTTATCAAATTTTTAGTGTAGTCATCATCCATTTCTCTAAAAAGATAATACTAATCCAATTTCATATCTTGGCTAGATACTAAGTTTAGCCTAACAACATAATAACTAAAATATAGATACTATAATTAATACATAAACATAAATACATTAGAAAAGTTGCAGGTTACAATTGAAGCATTGAGTTGTATCATCCGGAAATAGCAACTCCTTGACATCAATGAGCCTTGATACATCCTCTAAGCATTATAACGAGACTTTATACTCTGACATTATTCGGCGAGTGCCGTTTCGACTTTATTTAACTAAAAACAACAAAAGCGAAACTATAGAAATATATAGAAGAGATATATGCATTGGTACACTTCAAAATGGTTGCACTTGAGGTCTATTTATAGGCCATATCACAAGGCGGCGCGTGCGGACCACCACCAGCAGCGTGCGGCTACGATATATATTCCCTTATCGGAGATTTGTGGGCCCGATTTGAGAGATTTTACGCAATATTCGGCCTTCTCCGGCGCGTGCGGACATACAACATATCGATGTTTGTAAAAACCCATCTCATTTGTAGACCTCAGTTGACATGATTTGATATTCATTGGAAAGCTCTCTTGAAGGTCTACAACTTTCATCAAGGACTTTTTCTCTGAAAATGCCTCTAAGTTAGATCAAATGTCCGTTGAAGATGAATCACGGTAGAAACATTAAATCTGATTGATACATTCAAAGTTGTTAGATTTTGGCATAATCTTTTATCCCACAAAAACTCATGATTTATGCTTCAAAGTATGTCATATTTTGGAATCTCGGTAAACATCGATCTGCAATAATATCAATGAAACACCAAGCGTAAATCGACAAAAAAACATCATTTTATCGTTTTATAACTTAGGTATCTAATTATAACTAACTATGATTTTTATAAGTTTTAATGCATTTATATGAAATTATACTAAAATATCATAAAATAATAATAAAAAGTTTTATAATATGATCATATATTTTCATACATCACAACTCCCACTTAGCTTTTGATCGTCATAAGAGCAAAATAGCGATAATATAATTCTCTAGATTAAATTCCTAACTTAGTAGCGTATCTTTGTCAACATTATAATTATATTAATTTCATCTATCTAAGATATTAAGAAGATAAAAAATGTATATAACTTAATAAACTAGTTATAAAATATTATTTAAATGAAATTTTCATGAATTACTTTATAAGTATAAATAAAATATTTAGAACAACTTTTTAATCTCCTTTGTATGATTTATCGGAATCAATGACTAAGTCAAGTAGTTGGCAAAATTGACATAACGTTAGGCTCGAGGGTAGTTGGCTAATCGAAAAGGATAACAAAGGAAATCAAAGAGATAGAAGCAAAGTAAATGCGTCTTACACGCTTAAATCTTACGATCAAAATTTCTCAATCGGTAACACTCACGACCTTTGTTTTCAATTTTCAACTTTAATAACTTCCAAAATATGGTTTTTCTTTTTTTTTTTTTTTTTATTATATATTTTACATAAACATAAATAAGAACTTAAGAACATAGGCATTGCTTTATCAAGATTGATCGAATACTACTCTTTCGATCGAAAATCACGAATCGGTTTCCTTAAACTCGTGATAATTCTTGATAGTTTTGATTCGACTTTTTCTTTTCATGATTTATAGCATATACCTTCATTCAACAATAGGACATTTTAAGTGATAATACCACTAATTTGGACTACTATCATCGAGCGACTTTATCGATATTTTATTTTTAGGTTGTCGATCAAAAGCAGAAAAGATACTATAATACTCTCTGTTCTTTTTTTTTTTAGTAGAGAATAACCATATTTGGTAATAAATTGCCTTCGAATAACATTCATTTCAATCTCGGCATATACCAAATTTCGATGTCATCACATTTATCCATAAATACATACTAAACTTGCGGGATTTTCAAAGAAATGTAGACCATTATTAAGTTAGGGTTGGTAATTTCTAGTTAATAATAATGGCTATTTTAGTGAGGTCTTGATCATTCTCTGAAATTTGAGGTGGGGACAAAATTGGAAATTATGTTGGGTAGGCTTATTTGGCTCTGGTTTATCAAAGTTATGCCAAAAATCTCATCATCACTAATCGATTCCAATTTCATACTTTGTCTTGAAAAGAAAATTATTCTAAAATTTCATTATAATTATAAGTAACTTTTGTCTAATTTCATAAAAAAATATTTCATAATATTTATCAAGATATATATACTTAAAATCTTATTAAAAATCTAAAATAGACATAATTAATATAAGAATAATATATCAAGATTACTTTACTTAATTAAAAATTTATTCTATCCAAATATATCATTTTATCAAATAATTATATATTATTGCTTATTAAACTAAGTGTGTAAGTATTTGATGTATTAAATTCAATTTATTTACTAACCAATCTCTACTCCCCACTTACAATTGGCATCGTCGATGGCTAATGAGTAGTAAAAATTGGATTAGAAAATAAAATGAATTCTATCATAGTAGATTATTTTAGGTGTCAAATAGGCGGCGTTTATATAATATAGAAGAAAACATTTAAAAACATAAATTAAAAACATGTAAATATATTACAATACTAAAACACAACTTAAAACTACTAGGAGTGTTAAACTAGAAAACCATAAAGTAAGTTAAACTAATTTAAACTAATTTTTAAACTAAGTTATTTTAATTTATTGTAACTTATACTAACGTGCCGTACTACTTTTATTAATTTTTATTCCTTCTTTTCTACCAACATAGTTATCTAATTTTCACCAACTTGGCGATCCTCCGGAATATCATTGGTAAAAGCCCAACCACGAGGAATCATTTGGAAAATATTCATCATCGTTCTTTCCGGAACCGCGCCAAGCGAACACATAACCTAGAAATCAACCATCCAAATGGTAAAGGATGATAATTCGGTCTTCTCCCGAGCATAAAACTCACGGTGATTTACGAATCGGCACCCCAAATCTATACGACTCGGTGTAATCGCATATAGAAGCATCAATTCATCATCACTAACTTCCGAGAAATTATGATTGGATAAACACGTGAATTGATGAATCGCTTCCACGTTCTAAGATGGGGAAGCAAAGCGATCGTAGAGACATTTTGATCAATATCATAATTGTAGAACAAAGTGGACAAGCTTCGAATATTTTGTAATAAAACCGTCAGTGGTATCAATCTCCATTGGTATTCAAAATGGTAGGTGAAGTTTGGGTGGTGGAATCAAGAAAATTTGATTTATGTTGGTGGAGGTGAAAGGAACAACAACTCTCTCCTTTGTAACGGTGTGTTAACGACACGATATTAGCTTCAGCGATCTTGAATAGAATTCTCTTACCATAGTAACATTAATCCTACCTCTCGGCATCGACAAAAATAGTCCCACCCATCTATATCCATCCTCGTAAATGCCCGGTTGTCAACCTTTACGAAATTTAAACCTCTCTCTCAATCAACACGGTGATTGATTGAAATACTTATATAAGGGTTGTGAGCGAAGCATACATAGGCTCGTAAGGGATTTGATGAAAGAATGGATTTGGAATGGCGAGAATTTGGTGTATGTGGAGGAGAATAGCTGTGCTTGACGAGCGATCGGACATTTTAAACTCTTTATAGCAAGAAAATTAAAGGTAAAGGAAGGAAATGAGCATTTTAGGAATCTTGCATACATTTCCTTTTATAGGCAAAGCTGGGTGAAATGGAAATATCACTGAGAAGATCTGCGACCTACTACACCGGCGCGTGCGGACACCAACGGCGCGTGCGGTCAAATAGTCTTTCGATCGAGAGATATTTCAATTTCTAAGCTTGATCCGACATTTATTTTACGACAATAGATTGCATATTTCTAAAGCGTGGGAAAAGATCTAAAAACATCCGAAAACTACGAAAAAGATACAAAATAACAATGTGCACTACCCGAGAGTGCATCAAGCGTTTAACGTACACAACAAATATAAAGATACTATGTCAAACCAAAAAGTAGATAGTTAAATACTTGAGACAAAATCACTCGTCCTCATCATAGTTAAGATCGATGTCACGGTAGGGTAAATCTTGAGATGATGATGATTCAAATGTAGATAATAGCAGTATAATCGGCTCGCTTGCATTGCGTCGTATGAATACCATAAGCTGAGCTGCTTTGTGGATCCGATCTGAAGTTGAAATGATGTCTCGATCCTCGTCGTCGACATAAAGCGATCACTGAAGACCAAATGAACCAAATCCTGCTTTGTCACATCTGCTCTGAAGTCACTCCTCCCATGCCCGAGGATGTCCACTGGGTGTACTGTAAACATACCACCACATCACTATGGATGACGGCGTATAGTCACGATAAACAGCAGGTGGCGGAATCGGCGGAATCAATACGGCATAGTATACGGGTCGGTGACTATAGGGGTGTCTAGCGAGAAATCTCGGCAAATCTAGGATCAAACTCACTCATAGCATCCCGAAATCCTCTCGACCAACTCTAATGTCCTCGGCCCAATATCTATTCTTCTCATGAGGCTAAAGCTATATTAGCATCGATTTAGCTTTGAGCTTGAACTAAATCTTTGAAACATAGCCTCAACTTGACTCTGCTTGTGTGTGATGTATTTATCTAGGTGGTCTAGGTACTTGAGTGTGAATAGGAGGTGGAGGTGGTGGTTATTCTTTGCTTGGCGATTAGGATTATTGTAATCTATTACTCCAGTAGGTAAGGCTCTCAACTTAAGACCAATGGGAGGAATGTAGGGAGATCTGATTCTATCCGAGGTAAGGCAGGGGACTTTTGCAAGCTCACACAAGGCGAAATGAGACTAGGAAGCGGGAAGCGTCCCCTCGATATGCAGTGCTTGCAAACTCACATGCCTTAGAAAAGATCAATTTCCCAGATTTATAGGAATATCATTAACCATGGCCCAAGCAATAACCACTTCCTCTCGACCAAATGCACAAACATGTGTGGAAGGACATACATTATGGCCTAGAAGCTGTTTTATTGCCCGTATGTCACTAATACAATTCCCGTAAGCAAACCTATTTTCTATCCATTTTGATAGGGTCAAAGGCTTCTTTGGGCTTCATAAGCTTTGGTTTGTAGAGCCATAGGATGTTTAAACCCCATACATTGTGATAATCCTCCTCTTACGGTATATCGGTTAAGCCATAGAATACATTAATCATAGCGAGGGTAAAAGTAACATTAACACTTCTTAGAGGATATAGGTCATCTCCTCAACCGTATCGACATCATAAGTAGATAATCTTGAATAAAACTCGATACCATAGAAGCGTTAATCTTATCTTTCTATCCATAGCTACATCCAACCATCCTCATCCTTGAAAATTTCTTTCTTTGCTTTACCAATCTTTGAAAAATCAATCCTCGTTCTAACCAAACCTTACTTTTACTAAAGTACTCATCATATGCCCGCTAAAGCACACTTTAGCGGTTTTCTCAAGAGTTAAAGCTTTCTCCTTTTTGGTTAAAGGTCTAGTTTGAACTACGGTACTACGATTGGTACTTGATCTTTTCCTCTTAGGATTACTTCTAGATGATGAGGCCATCTACGATAGTGGTATGACAAAACAACAACACAAACAAACAACACCAACAACAAGAACAAACAATTACTTAGGCTATAAAATCAAAATAAATTCAAAATAATTTCAGAAATTTAACTAAAATTTGAAATATTTGAAATATATATATATTATTACCTTAAGAAACTAGAATGAAAAGCTAGGTGCGGAATTAATGGGGGTCGCGGAATGAGAGAAAAGAGAGCCTTGAGCTTGCCAAGCTTCAACTTTTTCAATGGGTATCTTCTTTTATGATTAAGTTGAAGAGAGGAAGAGATTAACACTTATGTGATGTTTGAGTGAAGAAAATTAATGGAAAATTGTTGATTTTGAGGAGAAGAGAGGAGAAGTCGAGAGTTTGTTCTTCAATTCGAATTGAGGGTGTGAGAAATGAGGAAAGGCGCATTTTTAGGGTTAAGTGTGTACACACGCGCGTGCGGTCAAATAGTCCCCAAAAAGCGGAATTTTGTCATTTTTGTGTAATAAGCTCTAATTATATCACATAAAAATCATTTGATGTTAATCTATGATTTATGTTATATAATCTAAGTTTATCGATTTTCTATATAAAACTTGATAAAATATAAAAACTAATATAATATTGAAATCACATATTTTGATATAATATACCTACTTTACATGATAAAATAGGTTTATTATAAATTTTCATAAAAAAATATTTTTCTTTTTAAGTTTAGAAAAATAACTTTAAAAATCTGAAATTTAATTAAAATTTGAAAAATTAAAAACACACTTTGAAATTCTTAGGATTTTTGCTAACTCCCTCAATCTCGGATCCTCAAGATTGTTATCATGTAGCGGTCCATAACCTTTCTCTAGGAGTAATGGCGTTTGAATTATCTCTTTGTATTCCTCGGGATTTTAGGATAACCACTGTCGTTCCTTCTTAATAACATTCAAACACTCATCACAGGATATGGTTGTATTTCTTCTGCTTTATCGACATGTTCCATTTTTCCTGATTCTACACTTCATTAAAAACCTTGCTCTTCTTTTTATTGCACTCCTTGAATTTCCATTACAAAGTTCTCTTTCTCGACTCCGATTAATAATTCCTTATTTAATTTAGAAACTAAGGCTTCTATCTTAAAAGCGACATCCTTATTTAGACCTAATCTTAAAAGTAAAATAAAAACTTTTATTCTATACATGAAAGGCATCGGTTCTTTTACGTACATACGGTAAAAGCGAAACTACTTTAAAATGCATATTAAAGGTGAATTAGAAAGATAGTACTGTAATCGGTGAGTTTAAAAGTGCTTCCTCAATTCGTTGGAGGTCGATAAGTAATAATACTTCTTACTGTTTGAGGTATCCTTGACTTCCACGAACAATTTCACCACTGTGTCCATTGGCTATAAAAGTTGTTTTCCATCAGATTAGTTCATGACTCAGGACTTATAGATTTTTGTTCGTCATATGGACTGTCCATCTAGATTTAAGCTTTCTGGAAACAACTCAAGCGTGAATTATATAAAAGTACTCGATCACCTATATGGAACTCACGACTATAGATTTTCTTATCATGAAAAGCTTTCGTGCGTTCTTGTAGGTCGAGCATTTTCATAAGAATCAGTCGAAATTCTTCTAGTTACATTAGCGAAGTAATCTATGATCACCGGCGACTTTAGGATCAAAGTTTAGAAATTTAATAGCCCATAAAGCTCGGTGTTCTAATTCAACGAGGAGATGACAAGATTTTCCAAATACTAATTTGTAAGGAGAAACGACCAATCGGTGTTTTAAAAGGTACATTACTGTATGCCCATAATGCATCATCAAGTCTTTACACTTGATTTTACGATTCGAGTCCTTTGTCTTCTCCACGATTCTTTTAATTTCTACATTAGACACCTCTGCACATCCCTTTAGTTTGTGGATGATAGGGTGTTCAAGTTTATGAGTTACACCATATTTCTCAATTATCTTAGTAAATGGTCGGTTACAAAAATGTGAACCTCTCATCACTAATGATAGCCCTCGGAATGCCATATCGTGTGAATATATTCTTTTAAGGAACCTTAGCACTACTCTGGTATCATTAGTGGGGAGAGCTTGACTTCTACCCATTTAGAAACATAATCAACCATTACAAGAATAAATCTTTTTCAAAAGATATAGGAAAGGTCCCATGAAATCTATGCCCCCCACATCAAATAGTTCACATTCTAAAATCGGTTGCATAGGCATTTCATGTTTTTAGATATATTTCCCCATTTTGACATGATTCACAAGATTTTGCATATTTATATGCATCTCTATATAGTGTAGGCCAATAGAAACCACATTGTAAAACTTTGAAAGCGATTTTCCATCCTCCATGATGACCTCTGCCTCACGATCATGAAAAAATGATAATACACTTAAAATTTCACTATCAGGAATACATTTCCTAATTATTCCATCTGAGCATCTTCGGAAAAGATCCGGTTTATCCCAATAATAAAACTTTAAGTCGTAAAGAACTTCTTTTACATTTGCCAAGTCAATGAGGTGGGATGTACTTACAGGTAATGTAGTTAACAATATCCCCAAACCATGGCGAATCTTCCTTTGATGGTATTCTAGTTTTTAATAATCGCATGGTTGAAGGAGTATCTATCTTAAGCAGTTTCTCATCTGGAAGCGAATCACGAATTTCTTTTCCTTTTCCTTCATCATTATTCATCTGCTTAGATGATGCTGCTACTACATTTTCACTTCCTTTTTATCCTTAATTTCAATATCGAATTCTGAAGTAGCGAGAATCCACCTAAGAAGATGCGGTTTGGCATCTTTCTTACTTAAAAGATACTTAATTTGAATAGTGCATGTAGACTATTACCTTAGAACCAACAATATATGATCGAAACTTATCTAAGGCAAATATTACGATAGCAGTTCTTTCTCGGTAGTTGCATAATTAAGGTGAATTTGCGTTTAATGTGTGAGAAGCATAGTAGATAGCTTTGAGAATTTTGTTATACCGTTGACCTAAAAGCAGCTCTACTGACTAAATCACTTGCATCACACATAATTTCAAGCGGCAAATCCCAATCTGGTGCTACTAATCTTGGTGCGATGAGTTAATTTCGCTTTTAGGGTCTTAAAGGCTTCCATACATTTATCATCAAAGTTAAAAGGTACTTCTTTTTCTAGCAAATGACTCGGGGGCTTTGCTATTTTTGAAAATCTGCAATAAACCTTCTATAAAATCCTGCATGTCAAGAAATCCTCTTGCGTTTTCAAATTAATTGGTGGAGGTAATTTTCAATTACTTGACTTTAGCTTTATCAACTTCAATTCTACTTGAGAGATTACATGACTAGTACAATTCCTTGAGATACCATCAAATGACATTTTCCCGATTTAGAACCAAGTTGGTATCTTCACGGCGTTGTAAGCAGCGTTTAAGTGTGATAAACATTTATCAAAAGAATCTCCATAAACAAAAAAGTCGTCCATAAAGATTTCTAAGAATTTCTCAACCATATCGAGAAAATATTGCCATCATACATCATTTGAAATGTAGCGGGCGCATTACATAATCAAGCGGCATTCTTTTATAAGCAAAAGTTCCATAGGGACAAGTGAAAGTAGTTTTCTCTATCTCCTGCTTTGCAATGAATATCGTAAATAACTTTGAATAACCATCTAAAAAGCGGTAATACTTATGTCACTCA
This sequence comes from Gentiana macrophylla, assembly GCA_026214975.1. Lineage (NCBI taxonomy): Eukaryota > Viridiplantae > Streptophyta > Magnoliopsida > Gentianales > Gentianaceae > Gentiana > Gentiana macrophylla. The sequence goes on along the minus strand of CM047812.1, from coordinate 20,854,074 downwards.
ATCTTTCCAACATACGCACGATGAATGGAAGTGGATGATGATCCTTTTAGTATGATCATTCGATTTCGAAAATCAATACACATTCGATATCTGTAATTTCCCTTGTCGGAATCCATTCATTTTATCATTTTCTTTTATTGTGAAACCTCCTTTCTTTGGAACTACTTGAGTCGGACTTACCCATTCACTATCGATATGGAAAGATTATTCCCATTTCTAATAGCTTAATGACCTCTTTCTTAACGATTGTTTGCAAATTTGGGTTGGCGGCGTTGTGGCTGAATACAAGGTTTAGCTTCTTCATTCAAAATAATCTTGTGAACACAAATCTAGGGCTAATTCCTTTGATATACGCCCTTTGTCCATCCAAAAGCTTTCTTATGTTGTCTTAACATTCTTAGTAATTGATCCTCTTGTTCTTTTGTTAAGGTTGATGAAATGATAATAGGTAGCAGTTATCATTTTCAAGAAAAGCATATTTCAAATTCGAAGGAGTGGTTTCAACTCAGATTCCTTGGTGGATCTTCTCTTGATGGTTTTAAAGCTGGTCCTTCCATTTCCAATTTCAAATTTTGATGCCATGGATGTTTAACAAACCCTCCTTTATCTAAATAAAGGATTACTTCTTTCATTTCGATTATCATCTTCATCTTCTTTATAGATAGAAAATGCCAAACATTCTTCTAATTTATTTTCATAACCTTTAGATTTGGCATCCCGAGATAGTAGAATATTCATCTATAAAGAACATGATTACGGTTCTTTGTATGGATGGTTTATAGCTTTGAAGATATTGAATGAAACTTTATCCTCATTAACTCTCGAGTATTAGTTCACCTTTTTGAACATCTATCAAAGTCCTTCACTGTAGCTAGAAATGGTCGACCTAGAATAATTGGTATTTGAATATCCTTCTTCCATTTCCATTATTACAAAGTCTCTTGGGAAGTAAAATTTATCAATTTTAACCAACACGTCCTCGATTATTCCCTTAGGATGTTTAATTGATCTATACGCCATCGAAGGGTCATTTCGGTATTAAGTAAGCTCTCTATTCCTAGTTTCTTATAATCCTCATAAGACATGAGATTGATACTTGCTCTAGATCACACAATACTTTCTTAAGCAGAAATCCTCCAATTTCACATGGGATAGTGAAACTACCGGGATCTTTAAGTTTAGGAGGTAGTCGATCTTTGAAGTATTGCGAGAACATTCTTCATTAAGGCATATATTCTCATATTCTTCTAATCGCTTTTTATTAGATAGGATATCTTTAAGAAACTTTCCATAGGCGAGGCATGTTGACTAAAGCACATATGGGGATATTGACATGAATATGGCGAAAAGTGTCAAGAAGCGAGCATATTTCTTATCGGTTTTATCTTTTTAATTTGATCTTTTCGATTGGATAAGGCAAAGATTCTAGATTTATAGCCTTAGGTTACGAAGTCATTTTCTCTTTTCCTTTCTCCTTGAATCCTTGAGTATTACATGATCGCCTAGTTTCATTATCTTGAGATTTTCCTTTAAAACATCCCGTGTATCAACTTTATCCTTCTCGATTACTTTTAAATCTTCCCGTTTTCTCACGATTTTCTCGACATGTTCCTTAAATAGGGTTCTCGAGGTCCTTATCCATAGGATCTTTGAGAATTCTAGGGACTTTTACCCATTTTCACCTTCAATTTGGGTTCAACATTATTACATTTTAAGAATTCTTGATAATTTCTTCCTCTTCATCGGTGAATTCAAGTTCGTCCTTTTCCTTTATGATATTACCATTTAAATCATTTTCTACCTCATTGTTTCTGCGTTCTCTGCTCTAGTATCTTCACAATATTTCCTACTTCTCGTAATCTGACTTTTACCTCTCTCGGGTTTCTTTCGGTATTACTTGGTAATCCTCACGGAAGTCTCTTTGTTTATTCGTTCTCCTTCTCTACTCAAATGATCTTCCATATTCCTTAATGATGCTTCTATAGTTCTCATTCTCGTATCATGTCCACCCATAGGCGTTTTCAACATAGTCATATCCTTAGAGGTGAACCTATAGAAGTTATCATAGTTTTTATATTACGAGCTTGAGTAGAATCTACACCCATCATATTTTCCATTAATTTATCCCATTTATCAACTCCTTGAGGTTGGGTTGAACTTTGGGTGGTGGTATAGTTTGAGTAGTATGTTGTGGATAAGATTTGAAGTAACGATTGTAGGTTACGATTTGATGTATTTCCTTGATGAACTTGATTACTATATGGATTCTTATCTTTGAGCTGGATATGGCGGTTGTCACGGCTTATTAGGGGTTTAGGACCATCTAAAAGTTGGGTGCTCTCTTAATAGCATTAAAGGAGTTTGAATACGCGTTGTTCAAATTCTATCTTTGTTGTAAAAAACTCACCTCTTCCACTTGAGTATCATACGGTTCTTCTTATCACTAATGACACATTATCATGACTTGAGTAGTCATTTGATATGATAGTTTACGGTTTCTGATCCTACTAACTTTGTAGGTTGTCAAATTCCTACTCAAATTCTCCAAGTGTGCTAGAACTTTGTATTCGATGTGCATTCTCCTGCAAATGCTACTTTCACTGGTGCTAGAACCGGTTTCCCACATTCTGTTATTTTTGGAAATCTTTTACTATAGCATCGTAAACTATTTGGGCTTCACTCATCATTAATGAACCACCACATGCATGATCTACATCGCGCGTGAATCTTTCCTTAATTTACGACAAAAAAGTTGGATTTGCATATCTAAGGAATAACCATGATCGGGACAAGATCTTAGCAACTTTTAAATCTCTCCACGCATTCCCAGCGTTTCTTGAGATCCTTGTCTAAAGTTGGCAATTTCGACTTTTAATTCCAAATTTCTACCGGAGTAAAATCTTGCTTTAAAAACTTCGGTTTGAATTTCCTCCCAACTAGTCAATGAATGATGTGGGAGTGCCATAAACCAATCCGTGCTCTTCGCTTTTAAAGAAAAGGAAACATAGACATCCTTGTTAATTCACGATGAGCACCTTGACTTTTGTTTGTATTGCACAATTCTTGAAAAGATAGAGATGGTGATGTGGATCCTCGTCATCTCTCTCTAGAAATTGGGCTCTTGCGTCAATTAGACCAAAAGATGAGATTTTATTTCAAAATTATTTGCTCCTTCATTGGGTAAGCAATTGGATTATTAGTGCGGTTTATTCTTAGGAGTCGATCACAAATAGGTCTTGGATTTGGTGGATTATTATTACGATTGTTACGGTTCCGATTTTGATTATTTCTATTACAGTTATTATCATTATTATTACGATTACGGTTATTAGGTTGAGGTAAATTCGATTAAGGTTTTGGCCATGCCCTTGAGCATGATCTAGCCCTTGTTCGGTGTTTCATCTTTGGTTTTGACCATTTTAAGTATTTTGATTTGATGATGATTCTCCGTCAGGATTTCACGACTAGTATGACCTTGTTTTCTTTACTGCTCTTAACGCCTTTTCGTAAGTATCTATGTCGAGGCTTATAAGGAGTAAGTGGGGCCTTACTCTTTACGGTCATCAACTAATGAAAACCAAAAATAGTTGAAATCGATAAAAGTAAAGATTGGTAACTTACTTATTAGGTAAGTACCAGCGAAAAGAAAAATAGAAATGGGGTAAGAAGAGTGTTGACTTATCCTCGAGACTTTTGAGTTAATATAAGTAGAAATCATTCGAACACAATGAATTAGCGTTGTTCCCCCGACATGGCGCCATTAAAGTGACAGACCAAAACCTAACCTTGGAAAGCGGCACCAAATCTTGTGAGGCGTTACCTAGGCTATCTGAGATCTAACGGCGGTGTGCCGGGTCAAATTGTAGTGATAGAGTGATGAGTCAATTGTCGATCCTCGGGGAAAACTTGGTAATTCACCGTGTGATTAAACACCAAGAAAGCTGTTATTATCTCAATCTAAAGTATAATTTTATCATCCAACCAAACTCTAAACTAACAAACAATAAATAAAGCATAAAACTAAAAGCAGATATATATATAAGTATAAAAATATATATATAATCATATATATATAGATATAAGTATATATAGGTACCAAAACAATATCTAGGGGGGAGATAGATATTATAATTATAGACTAGCCAAGAATATGTTATTGAATCATTATATCTTTTTAGTGGAATTGGATGTGCTCGATCTTTATTTTAAATTAAATCAATTATCTGAAGCGGTGCACTCTAAACTAAACAATTCATTCTCTTTGAGTATACGAAATTGTCATATGTCAATCATTTGTCAAGGTCATCCTCAAGCATGGGTCACTCCCGTTTTGTCATTCGGCCAATTTTAAGGTATGTCAATTAAACAAATGAATTAAGCGTAATAATCTCTAAGTACATATGTCAATAAGAGTTTGTTTCTCCCGAAACAAATCTACCCCAGTTTAGGAAATCGGATTCCGTTGTCACGTTTTCACTCGGCCAATTTACCCTCGGTCTTTCTATTAACGAGTTCATAACCTAACTACTGGCGTCAATTCATAATTAGATTATGAATTCTTTCATATCAAGTAGCTAATTCAATACGAATATAGAAAGAGATTCATTATAACCGATTTTATCAAATTTTTAGTGTAGTCATCATCCATTTCCCTAAAAGATAATACTAATCCAATTTCATATCTTGGCTAGATACTAAGTTTAGCCTAACAACATAATAACTAAAATATAGATACTATAATTAATACATAAACATAAATACATTAGAAAAGTTACCAGGTTACAATTGAAGCATTGAGTTGTATCATCCGGAAATATCAACTCCTTGACATCAATGAGCCTTGATACATCCTACAAGCATTATAACGAGACTTTATACTCTGACATTATTCGAGTGCCATTTACGACTTTATTTAACTAAAAACAACAAAAGCGAAACTATAGAAATATATAGAAGAGATATATGCATTGGTACACTTCAAAATGGTTGCACTTGAGGTCTATTTATAGGCCATATCACAAGGCGGCGCGTGCGGACCACCACGGCCAGCGTGCGGATACACGATATATATTCCCTTATCGAGAGATTTGTGGGCCCGATTTGAGAGATTTTACGCAATATTCGGCCTTCTCCGGCGGCGTGCGGACATACAACATATCGATGTTTGTAAAAGCATCTCATTTGTAGACCTCAGATTGACATGATTTGATATTCATTGGAAAGCTCTCTTGAAGGTCTACAACTTTCATCAAGGACTTTTTCTCTGAAAATGCCTCTAAGTTAGATCAAATGTCCGTTGAAGATGAATCACGGTAGAAACATTAAATCTGATTGATACTGTTCAAAGTTGTTAGATTTTGGCATAATCTTTTATCCCACAAAAACTCATGATTTATGCTTCAAAGTATGTCATATTTTGGAATCTCGGTAAACATCTGATCCTGCAATAATATCAATGAAACACCAAACGTAAATCTGACAAAAAAACATCATTTTTATCGTTTTTATAACTTAGGTATCTAATTATAACTAACTATGATTTTTATAAGTTTTTAATGCATTTATATGAAATTATACTAAAATATCATAAAATAATAATAAAAAGTTTTATAATATGATCATATATTTTTCATACATCACAACTCCCCACTTAGCTTTTGATCGTCATCGAGCAAAATAGCGATAATATAATTCTTACAGATTAAATTCCTAACTTAGTAGCGTATCTTTGTCAACATTATAATTATATTAATTTCATCTATCTAAGATATTAAGAAGATAAAAAATGTATATAACTTAATAAACTAGTTATAAAATATTATTTAAATGAAATTTTCATGAATTACTTTATAAGTATAAATAAAATATTTAGAACAACTTTTAATCTCCTTTGTATGATTTATCGGAATCAATGACTAAGTCAAGTAGTTGGCAAATTGGCTTATAACGTTAGGGCTCGGGGTAGTTGGCTAATCGAAAAGGATAACAAAGGAAATCAAAAGAGATAGAAGCAAGTAAATGCGTACTTACACCTTCATCTTACGATCAAAAATTTCTCAATCGATAACACTCACGACCTTTGTTTTCAATTTTCAACTTTAATAACTTCCAAAATATGGTTTTTCTCTATTTTTTATTTTTTTTTATTTTACATAAACATAAATAAGAACTTAAGAACATAGGCATTGCTTTATCAAGATTGATCGGAGTACTACTCTTTCGATCGAAAATCACGAATCGGTTTCCTTAAACTCGTGATAATTCTTGATAGTTTTGATTCGACTTTTTCTTTTTCATCGATTTATAGCATATACCTTCATTCGGCAATAGGACATTTTAGTGATAATACCTATTTGGACTACTATCATCGAGCGACTTTATCGATATTTTATTTTTAGGTTGTCGATCAAAAGCGAGAAAAGATACTATAATACTCTGTTCTTAGATTTATTTTTTTAGTAGAGAATAACCATATTGGGTAATAAATTGCCTTCGAATAACATTCATTTCAATCTCGGCATATACCAAATTTCGATGTCATCACGCATTATCCATAAATACATACTAAACTTGCGGGATTTTCAAAGAAATATAGACCATTATTAAGTTAGGGTTGGTAATTTCTAGTTAATAATAATGGCTATTTGAGTGAGTCTTGATCGCTCTCACAAAGTGAGTGGGGACAAAATTGGAAATTATGTTCGGGTAGGCTTATTTGGCTACTGGTTTATCAAAGTTATGCCAAAAATCTCATCATCACTAATCGATTCCAATTTCATACTTTGTCTTGAAAAGAAAATTATTCTAAAATTTCATTATAATTATAAGTAACTTTTGTCTAATTTCATAAAAAAATATTTCATAATATTTATCAAGATATATATACTTAAAATCTTATTAAAAATCTAAAATAGACATAATTAATATAAGAATAATATATCAAGATTACTTTACTTAATTAAAAATTTATTCTATCCAAATATATCATTTTATCAAATAATTATATATTATTGCTTATTAAACTAAGTGTGTAAGTATTTGATGTATTAAATTCAATTTATTTACTAACCAATCTCTACTCCCCACTTACAATTGGCATCGTCGATGGCTAATGAGTAGTAAAAATTGGATTAGAAAATAAAATGAATTCTATCATAGTAGATTATTTTAGGTGTCAAATAGGCAGCGTTTATATAATATAGAAGAAAACATTTAAAAACATAAATTAAAAACATGCAAATATATTACAATACTAAAACACAACTTAAAACTACTAGGAGTGTTAAACTAGAAAACCATAAAGTAAGTTAAACTAATTTAAACTAATTTTTTAAACTAAGTTATTTTAATTTATTGTAACTTATACTAACGTACCGTACTACTTTTATTAATTTTTATTCCTTCTTTTCTACCAACATAGTTATCTAATTTTCACCACTTGGCGATCCTCCGGAATATCATTGGTAAAAGCCCAAACACGAGGAATACTGAGTGGAAAATATTCATACATCGTTCTTTCCGGACCCTTGCCAAGCGAACACATAACACAGAAATCAACCATCCAAATGGTAAAGGATGATAATTCGGTCTTCTCCCGAGCATAAAACTCACGGTGATTTACGAATCGGCACCCCAATCTATAACGACTCGTGTAATCGCATATAGAAGCATCAATTCATCATCACTAACTTCCGAGAAATTAACAGTTGGATAAACACGTGAATTGATGAATCGTGAGGAGAAATTATATCAATGGAAGCTTATTATTATTCTCGTGAGGAGATAAATATAATCTCATGTCGGAGGAGTGCGATCGGGATCATGGTGGCATATTCTGTGATTGATTTATCGAATATAATTATTACGTGTTTTGTGGCCCAATTGATCCCAGTAGAGTAGACTTAATTTTAGTTTACAATTCTTAAAATAAACTTATATAGTGGTGTTAAACTTGAATTAATAAATTTCATTTTATTTACGAGGATTATGTCACTTACTAAATTGCTTAAAAATTAATATTTGACTAGTATTGACCCGTTAAAAAATGGAAAGTAACTAGGGCGTTGCCTTTAGTTAATCAATAATGCAATTATTTTTGAAAGAGATATTTTCTCTTAAGCCTTTTAAAACCAGTGACATGTTGGTATGTCACTTAGTGTCGTCGTGTCAAGCGGAGACAAACTTAGTTTGATCAAAGGTGATTTCGGACTACGAAATTCTTACAGTGAATTTTGAGTGTGTAGTGATTACACGAGTAATTTTCTAATTGAAAAATCGGAAAATCATTAAGTGTAAGCTAGTTGGGCGATATTTGGAATCGATGAACTAGTAGGAGCTTTATGATTTGTTGTTTTTTCTAGAACACTAGAAAAGTGTAGCCCGACTACACACGTAACCGTTCTAATTGAAAAGCTGGAAAGTCATGAAATGTTGCTAGTTGGGCGATATTTGGAATCGATGAACTAGTGGGAGTTCTATGATTTGTTGTTTTACGGAAACATTGGAACTATATGCGAAAGATTTTCTAAATCGGAAAAAATCGGAAAATCATAAAAATAAAGCATTGCTCGTTAGGAGTATTTGGAACCGATAAACTAGTGAGAGCTTTAAATGTTATGATTTGTTTTTTTTACGGTATATTAAAAAAATCCGAGAAGTCGGCGAGTAACACTCGAAATAGACATCACGGTTCAAGAGTAGTGTCTACTCAAGCGAACATTGGTTCAAGCTATTTCCATTCACGGAAAGTCAAGAATGGGAGAAAATGTCTCAAAATGTTAGTCATCTAAAGTGAGAAAACTATAAAATTTGAACGAAAATTAATTAGCGAAAATCATAGGATAAGGGCGGTGATTTTGGATCACCAACCTATGAATCCTTGGTGATTTTCTCGAGCTAAGTTATTTGGAAGAACAAGGTAGCGGCGCATTTAACGATTAAAGGTAAACAGCGGGCGATTAATTTTAGCTAGAATAGTGGGAGTGATATGAGGAAATGAATCTCGGATTCAATCCTTGGATATCGCGGAAAATTTACTTCGGTTTAAGATTCGTTGGAGCGAATGGATTTACCTTCTATTCGATAATTTGTTTGTCGTATAGAAAGTGAATATACCATTTGTAATCTGAATCAAGACTCGGACTTTTGTTTGATAAAGTCAAAACCACTTAGAAGCAATTTGAAATATGTATATAAAACACATTTTAAGAACTATTAAAAGCAATTGGTTTCTATATTTAGATAAGCGCCTCTTCGTATTCCATAGTTAGTGCATAGTGGCTAAAGACAAGACCTGAAGGCGGCTCGGGGTGATTCCTTTCTCGATCTGGTTATATTGTCTCAAAGGTTCAATGACTAAGTTTCCTTTCCATCGAGAGCGGATAATGGTTATAAAAAGTAACATAGCTTGTTCATGGCGACCTTTGGGAGTGCGATGAAGATACAAGCTAGTAGGAGCTTCAGTAGTGACTTCTTGTCGATAACTATTCAAACACTCCGGTAAGTTTATACGAAATATTTTGAGGTTTCTCTGTTTCCATTGAGAGGCAGTATTCTATATTCGGAATAGGCCATTCATAGTCCTCGAGACTGATGCTCAGCCAGCCTCATAGTGAAATGTTTTCACTAAGGGAGAAACCGTTTAAATTGCCTTACATAGTTTTAGATGTGCTACAATACACTGCTTAACTCAATAAAGATATTGGAAGCGAAATAACGGTTTACAATGAAATGTAAAACCGAGAAGTCTACCTACAATATGATTTAGAATTTGCAGATAAGGTGTGGATTCGGTTCACCCCACTTCCATAAATATAAGCATTTAGCACACGGTGCTTGAAGGTATGACTGGGAATTTCACGCATACGTTCTGTCAATGACCATTCGTGATATATCTTTTAAGCTATTGTGTATAAAGGTTAGATATAGGATTCTTGAAATCGGGAAGGGATAGTTATACTGTTGTATCTTTTCTGATAGATTCCATGAACAGCAAAACCTTGAACCTTGAAGTACATTTACTCAAGGTAGTTACTAACTGATTAAAATCAGACCACATCCAACATCGGTTGTTGGTGATAACACTAAATACTACTAAACTAGATAAGAATTTCGATCCACCCAGTAAGTATTGGGAGTATGGTTTATCCATTACCCATTCACGGGTTCTACGGACTTTGTAGTCGAGGATCGATTGATGACTATAAGCTCTTTTGTGAGCAGTATAGGATTCTGATAATAGAGGTTGGTTTAATAGCCATAACCCTGTGAATGGAGTTCGGTACTCCAATAATGTTCATACTCTTGTAGAACCACCTGAGCATCTCAGGCCTAGTGGGAGTAATTGGATTTACACGGAAAAGAGTAGAATGAATAGGAAAGTTTATCTTTCAGAGCAAAGCTTGAGTGGTCTAGGGGTAATTCCCTAAGAAGTAGAGAGTTAATCAGACCTCAGACTCTCTTACCACTTAGTATTGCATGATTTCATTCAAAATCAAAATATAGGGGTGATTCCCTAAGACTTTCTTGCCAAACAAACGGAGTCTGGATTCATTCGAAACAGAAGGGTATTGTCTTATGAACTTATGGCGGGATGGTATCAAGGCTTATGTCCTTTGTGGATAAGCGACAAACCTCTCGGTCATTGGAAGTCATATATTTCTACAATATATGGATTTGACGAGAATATTGATAAGTCCTTTGTATTTGGATATCAATTTTAGTCTGATAGTGAAAATATACATATATTAGTGTTTGTGAAGGATAACCTTTGCACGAGTTGGAATCAACATGGGTGTGTTATACGAAGTCGAATCGACAATACCACAATTCTACCTGAGAGATTTGGACAACATCTAAAAAGTTTGACTCGGTCAAATTCATTAGAATCGATCCTTTGGTTTCCCATCCATCTTATTGGTTAAGATGATGCATCTGTGTATGCAACATTCAACGAGGAAGTTCTACCCTATGCCTCAGGAATGACTCTCTAAATCTTCAGATCAAGAGAAATGGGATAGATTCTCTTTCTAGTAAGAGATGGTCAGGTTATTGAACGTCAACTTTGATCGAATCTTAGATTCAGCGGTTAACAAAGCAAGTTTAGTATGTCCTTTAGTATCTTGAAGAGAACAAGGAATAATATGCGGACATATTCATGTGTGAACTTGGATATATATGACACACTGATTTTGATTTTAAGTCAGATTGAGGATGATCGTTAAGTCGATCTCGGGCTCAGTGTTTACTCTTGTGTTGAAGCTATTGCTTGAAAGAATCTAGCAACGCCAACTTGACTTTAACTAGTTGGGTGATTAGCGGCTTTTGTAGTAGCTAGAGAGGCGATATAGCTTAAGGATTTCCTTTTCATATCTGGGAGTGATTCTAGATTTGGAAGCCGATACCACATCATTGTGCAAACGATGAAAGGGTAGCTTATAAGGTTTTCTGAAATCACTAGAGGTCAAAAGCATATTGGGAAAGTACCTCATGATTAGATGGACCGGTAACATTTCAATTCTACGGATCGTCTCGAGCCGACAACCTGACTAATCATTAAGACCCATGATATTTAGATGTAGGTACTCCCCGAGTCACTGACCTATCCTACGACGGCACACTCGGAGTGTACTTTGTCATCTGAAATGGTTATGATATGCTTAATGGGTACTAGAATACGGGATGGGTCTACATTGCTTTAGAGCAAGTGAGAGATGTAGTTTGTTGTAGTTTAAATAATAGGGTGTGCTCTAAAACAATTAATCACATGCTTTCGTGCAAGTGGGAGATTGTTAGGTGTGATGCCCGAAAGACAATTTTGTAATTGTTTTATTTAATAAATGAAATGATATTATTATTCATATTTATTATTCTCGTATTCACCGATGTGACAATAGTATTTACCTTCTGAGAAAACCACTAAAGAATATCATTTATGTAATCACTTAACTTTCGGTGTATGGAATATACGGGAGGATTGAGTTAGTGAAGATGTACTTAAAATACAATTAGCCCGTAGTGAAGTTAATCGAGAGTATCGGGTCTCTCCTTTAACGTGCTATTAATGCACCCGAGAACACAATAGGTGTGATTGTCTTATCGGACTTTCGGTTAAGAGAACCTAGTGGGGCATTTATATATGATAGATATATCATATAGAAATTTGGACCGATTTGATTAGAGTTCAAGATATAATTCCGTGTCGAAGTCTTATCGAATCAATCGATGATCATATTTATGGATATATCTTAATCTGAGGTGATCACGAGTCAAGCGCTTGAATCGGTATGAGGTTTGACTTGGCGGTTAAGGATTACTTTGAGTGCAGGATTTGAATTACCCGTCTTGGCATTGTTCGGATTGAGTGAGTAGTACGTATTTATCACGAATCGGAATCCATTCCTTTCATTTATGGAAGTAGATAAGCCAGTTCCTTATTTGTTAATCCTAGAAAGCGATCGATCGCGCGAGTTCATATTACATTGATTAGCTACGGTGAGTTGTATGAATTAATTAATCACTTTATGGGGTTAATGGTAAATAATGATAAGAGGTTCTAAAAGGGTTAACGGTAACTTCGATTTAGAATGAGCGATCTATGGAGGATTAATCCATATGTAATGATTATATCAATAGAAGCTTATTATTATTCTCGTGAGAGATAAATATAATCTCATAATCGGAGGAGTGCGATCACGGGATTATGGTGGCATATTTCTATGATTGATTTATCGAATATAATTATTCTATTAAGTAAGATAATTATTTATTTGATTTATCGAGACGTGATTATTAGTCCATGGTCCCGGCGTGCCTCCAATATAGCATAGCTATTCTCGGACGTCGAATCTAATAATATTAATTTAGTTCTTATTAGAATTTAATTAAAACGATATGTGAATTAATTATTTAGTGAACTATTAAATTAGTTGGACTAAATAATTAAATATGTGAAAAAGGCATTTTTCATAATCTTGACAAAATTAGTGTTATAGCCGAAAATTAACATTGACTAGGTCAATGATGGAAATTTCGGCCTACACATGTTTAGGAAACAAGAAATTGATTTTCTTGTGTATTAATAAGACATGTGCATAAAATATTTATTGGATAAATATTTATGGTAAGAAATAAAGATAAATATTATTCTAGATTTGTTCTAGAATTTTATGAGATTATTTTTATTTATTGGATTTATTTTATTTGCAAAATAAAATCCTTGGAGGACAATGATTACTCTCCTATATAAAGAGAGTTCTCCCAAGCCTTACACACAATGTAAATTTTGACTTCTACCTCTTAAAGAGGAGAAGGAAAATTTCGACCAAGGAGATAAGGGGAAAATCTTGGAGGTTTTTCCGGGTAGCATATCGGATGGGTTCGAGTCGAGAATTTCCTTCCACCGGGAGTTGCTTGGATCACACGTACGGAAGATCGTGGTGTTCTTCACACCTTGTTCGTTCTTTCTATTGCGGTTCTTCAACTTGGATTTTGAGATCCAAGAGGTATGTTCTACAACCCCCTTGTAGATGCAGATCTAGTTATTTTATTACGTGTAATTTGATAGATCTAGATCCTTAAATCGCTTCCGTTGCGGATGGTATTACTAACAGTATCTACCATCATGTACTTCATGAAATTACCAACTAGAAACTTTTTAGCAGATGCATCTTTATTTAAGTATTTAGTTTCTAGTGCATCCCATAATTCTTTTGCAGATGCAAAGTTTTGATAAATATCAAACAGCGAATCAGACATACCATTTACAATGTGACCACGACAGATGTAGTCATCATTTTCTCATTTGTTTCGCCTTCGTAATTCCTCCAACGGTGCATCATCATCGACTTCTGGTATCTCAGTGCTAAGAACATATACCACTTTCAATATAGTGAGAAGGAAATGCATCTTCCTTTGCCACCTCCGGAAATCAACGCCTTCAAACTTGTCTAGTTTCCCGAAATTCATCATCAAATCCTTTGCATTCACTATTGTGATCAGAAAAATAATTTAAGAAGAATGTTGTAGTTTGAGGGTATGAAGATTGATCACCAATGTCTTTTATTCCTGCAAATATAGAAGATGTTCGTATCCTCACAGTTTCACGATAAATCGTTGTCCTTCTTAAATTATTCGACCCTATACTTTGTCCCGGGTATCACGAATATTTAAGTGAGATATAAACTGAGAGTTTTTTCTTTAAGTCTGGACAAAAGATCTTAAAGAGCACTTGGGATGTGTTTTGTATATATGACAAGAGCAAAGATGCTTACAATTGTTATTCTTATGTTTCAACCTTGTAACTTTGCTTTATATAGCACTTAGATGTGCGAAAATAAACAATAAGTTAAGTAGTTAAGTGTCACACCCCAAAGGAAAAGGTTGTAACCACTTAAAAAGACCAAGAGACACAAAAAAGCAGTTTCGGACCACATGCGGCCGCAGCGGCGCTGTGAAGCTCGAAAGCAGAAAGATCTGATCAACTTTGACCTTCTTTGAATCCACTAGCGACGCTTTATTACAGTGGCGTTTGTGACTTGATTTTCAAAAACCGTTTGTCTGCTTGTTTTATGAACTCTACATGCTTATTTTCCATCCATACACTCGTAAACACTTATATAAGCGTGCACTCCGCACCTCTATACTTATAATATAGCGTTACGAGCATAATCATCTTTGTACTAAACCCCGATAACCTCAATGGCTTGTGATTATACTTAAATCACCAACACTAATCAGTGTCGGTAGCTGCCTAGACAGGTTAATAGTGTGAGTTAGCGCTCAATACTGGCAATTCTAGTTCTTTATGCATATGGGCTATTCGGACCAAGTAATGAGGGTAGCTGGCGTATAGATTATCTAATACCATGGTCGGAGTAGATATTGTTAGGAATTGCACCCGTAGCTTTAAAACTAAATAAAAAGCTCGCTCGATTAGTTTAAGGAAATTATGTGGGGAAGTAAACATAAGGATTAACTAATCCAAATTAGTAGATCGGTAGGAAGAGGGGGAGGAATACCACGTTTCGTATATGTTTATTGTTTGTCAATGACCACTTATATGTGTCTTCTTAATTAAGATTAAGATCGTTTATACTTAAGTTGAATTGTCTCTGTGGGATCGAACTTGATTCGCCCTTACTATAATACGATTGTCCTAGTATTCTTTCTAGTAATATCGACGTTAGTGACATACACGTGATCAACGATCAGACGAGCATCTCTGTGCATCACCATTCACCGAACACATTGATAGCTATCCCCGACCAGCCGGTTTCAAAATTCCAAAGATCGAGTCGTATGATGGATCTAAGGATCCTTACGACCACATGCACCAATACCTATCTCATATAAATCTGTACAACGCCTCAGATGAGATGAAGTTTAAACCTTTCCTAGCACTACTAACAGGAAGAGCCAGAGAATGGTTCAATTATATTCCTCCCAGATCGATCTCGGACTTCGAAACTTTGACTCGGAAGTTTGTCCATGCCTTCATCACAGCTCGTCCTTTCCAGAGAAATCAGACTCACCTGCTAACCTTGAAGCGAAAGCATGATGAGTCCGTTCTTCACTTTATAAAGCGTTTTAATGAAGAATCCATGCAGTGCGGGATCACGGATGATCGGCTGAGTCGCCTCTTTCGTAAGCGAGTCCATGAGAGGGCGGTATGTCGCATAAGGTGAATAGTAAACTTCCTTCGACGATGGAAGAATGTCTAGATGTAGCCTACAAGCATTGCCAAGGTGAAGGGGCAAATAGTCTCAATAGAGAAATGGAGTGAGGTGATGTAAAGAAAAGCAAGCCTGAAGTCAAGTCAGACAAGAAAAGAAAGTAGGTGTGGGACAGATTGCACCCGTCTCGGATCAATTTGGGTAAGAAGGAAATCTGCGGGACATAGACTTCATTCCTTTGAATAGATCTCGTGGCGAGTCCTGCAATCATGGAAAGAATGGGCATAAGTTCCACCACCAATGAGGGGACCTAGAGAGAAGAGAGACCCTAACAAGTTCTGCAAATATCACAAGTATGTTGGTCATGATTCATAGCAATGTCGGGATCTGATCAGAGATATTGATGCAGCAGTGATGGAAGGAAAGCTAGATGAGGTCGTTGATCGGTCTCATCAGGCCGAACCGCGTGGTCGATGTAAGTTCAAGCATAGAAATAACTACAGTGACAGAGATAACAGAGATGAGTTTTGAAGAAGAAGAGACCACTCATCAGACCCTGATGGTCAGTTGGATAACCGCCCTATGAATACAATCAATATGATCTCAGGGGGGGCAAACAACCCGAGCAGAATTGAGATACAGGCAGTAGCAGGTCTACTGCTCCTACTCAATCGATAAGGGACAAAGGCTAATGGGAGAAGTGACTTACGGTCCAAAATACTCCCTCCCTTTAGTAATCAATAATGAGGTGTTAGTGATAGAAGCGGTGATCAGCATGAATCTGACGAAGCGAACATGCATAGACACCGGCAGTGCTGTGAATCTTCTCTATTACAATGTTTTTAGAGCTATGGGATTGAAAGATGCTGAACTCACCCCTGTTTCAGCTCCTTTATTTGGATTTTCCGGACCTCCAGTACACCCACTGGGCATGATAAAGCTCCCAAGTACTTTTGGGGAAGGAACCAAGGGTAGGACCCTAATGGTGAACTATGTGGTGGTAAAAGCACCCTCAGCATACAATGTAATCATGGGAAGACCAGCACTTATCGATCTTCGAGCTGTAATCTCACCAACTCATGTTAGCATGAAGTTCCTTACGGGAGAAGGTTCTACTAAAATCAAAGGTGATGTGCAGACAGCCATGAGCTATTACACATCAACAGTAAATGGAAAAATGATGGTTCAGTAAGTGAGCATCGAAGATTTCTTCCAGAGGATGAAGAAAGCTGGTCATCGGAAGATCAGACAGAGGCTGTTCGTCTGTGGGACGAGCAGGCTCATTCAACAGTTAGTGTGGGGACATGGATTCCAGCTTCCCATAAGGAATCTCTGGTAAATCTTTTGAAAGAATTCAGGGACGTGTTTGGATGGAAAACATCAGACATGCCAGGGTTATCTCCAGATCTAACAGTTCACATGTTGAATATAGACCCGAACAGGAGACATGTTCGGCAAAAGAAAAGACACTTTGCCTCTGAGCTTATCTCGGCAATTAAGCAAGAAGTGACCAAATTGTTGCAGGCCAACATCATTAAAGAAGTCGTATATCCAGAATGGTTAGCGAACCCAGTATTGGTCAAGAAGCCAGATGGGAGTTGGAGGATGTGTGTTGACTTCATCAATCTCAACAAAGCATTTCCAAAGGATTGTTATGTCCTACCCAAGATTGATCGTCTAGTGGACTCAACTGTGGGGTTTGAAGTGCTTGCATTTTTAGATGCTTATTAGGGATATCATCAGATCATGATGGATCCCTAAGATGTGGAGAAAACCTCCTTCATAATAGAGTTTGGGACATACTGCTACGTCACTATGCCTTTTGGCCTTAAAAATGCCGGAGCAACATATTAGCGAGCTGTAAATAACATTTTTGCCAGTAGATCAGGAGATGCATGGAGGTGTATGTGGATGATATCCTAATCAAGAGCAGGTCTCTTGATCAATAATTGATGGATGTCAGAGAGGTATTCGAAGTTCTAAGGAGAACTCAAATGAAGCTTAACCCCAAAAAAATGCACATTTAGGGTTAGATCGGGCAAATTCCTAGGATACATGATATCCAAAGATGGGATTAGAGCCAATCCAGATAAGTTACATGCCTTGAAAGAAATGCAGGCGCCAAGGAATATTAAGGATATACATCGGCTACTTGGGAAGAATAAGCGACATTGAACATGTTTCTTTCGGATCGGCCACAGCGTGCCTTACCACTTTCAAAATTTTGAGAAGAAAGTCATTTCAGTGGGACGAAGAAAACCAAAAGGCCTTTGAAGAACTGAAGTTGTACTTAGCCGAAATCCCTATGCTAACAGCTCTTTAGGAAGGAGAGTCCATGTATGTCTACTTGGAAGTATGTGAAGAAGCCTTGGCGCCATCTTGGTTAAAGAACAAGATGGACAACGAGATATGCAGATTTTCTTTGCGAGCAAAGCACTCCCGCGGACTAGAGGTTAGATATTCAAACACGGAAAAGTTGGCATGGCATTGGTGCATGCCTTTAGGAAGTTAAGACCCTACTTCCAGGCACATCCGATCATGGTAATAACTGATCAGCCTTTACGGCAAATCTTAAGACGACCAGAACTGCCATCAAAGCATGATATTGATTTTCGTCCCCGAACTACCATCAAACCACAAGCCTTAGAAGACTTCCTTGCGGAAGGGATAGCTATTCACCTGAAAGATGAGCAGCCTAAACATGAAGAGAACAAGTGCAAGTTATATGGTGCGGCAAGCAAAGAAGAAGCGAGGCGAGGTCTCTCCTTTCGTCATTAAAAATGATGAATTCCCCTACGCTTTGCGGTTTGGGTTTCAAGCCACTAATAACAAAGCAGAGTATGAAGCCCTAATAACAGGGCTCAAATTAGCAAACAAGCTTGGAGCATATAGTCTTCAAGTTTACAGTGATTCACAGCTCGTTGTAAACCACATAAATAGAGAGTATGAAGCTAAAGAGGAGCCTATGAAGAAGTACTTAACAGTGGCTCGATCTATGCTGGAAAAATTTCAACAGGTCCAGGTCGACCGGATACCCCGAACAGAGAACAGGAGAGCGGACGCATTATAAAAACCGGGGTCAAACTTTGTGTCAGATAGGAGAGTATTGGTGGAACTCCTTAAATAAAGGAGCCACGATCAGAAGATCGTACAGCCGATCAGACAAGACAGTACGTGGATGGATCCCATTGTGTCTCAGAGATAAAATCCGGCCTCAAGACAAAATTCAGGCTAGAAAGATGAAACTTCTATCAACAAGATACTCCCTGTTCGAGAACATCCTCTATCATAGGTCGTACATCGCACCATGTCTTAGACGTGCAAAAATTGAAGAAGGGAATTACCTTCTCAAAGAGATACATTTAGAAATTTGCAGAAATCATCCCGGAACATGGACACTAGCAAGAAAGTGCTGGCTATTTGGTTATTATTGGCCCTTAATGTTACAAGATGCCAAAGATTTGGTGGAAAAATGCAAGTCGTGCCAAGTGCATGATAATCTGTCACATCAGTCATCTCAAGATATGGTTCCTGTGGTTTCCCCATGGCCGTTCGATCTGTGGGGGGGTAGATCTAGTAGGACCACTCCCACGAGCTCCCGACAATGTCTGATTTCTGATAGTAGCAGTAGACTATTTCACCAAGTGTGTTGAAGCTGAACCATTGACAACCATAACTCAGAAGCAATAAATACATAAATTTCTATTGAAGAACATAGTGTGCATGTATGAAATCCCTAAGACTTTAATTTCAGACAATGGAACTCAGTTCGAAGACAAAACTGTCAAAGAATGGTGTACCGAACTACACATAACTCAATACTTCACTTCGGTTGGTCATCCCTAAGCTAACGGGCAGGTCGAAGAGACCAACGGATAGATTAAAATTGGGTTAAAGAAACGTCCCGAAGAGGATGTAGAGAATTGGACCGAGCATTTGCTCAATATATTGTGGGCGTATAGAACAACACCCAACTCGGCCACTGGGGAAACTCCATTCAGCCTAGCATATGGGTGCGAGGCAGTAATTCCGGCCAAGGTCGGTCTGCCATCTCCACGAGTAGCACTCTTCTCTGAAGAACAATAGTTAACTGAGCTCTGGCATTCGAAAGACGACCTAGAAGAAGCTCGGAACGTGGCCTTCATTAGAATGGCCAAGTATAAACATCGTATATATCTGTACTACAACTCCCGGGTTAAGCACTCATATTTTAAAGAGGAGATCTAGTGATCGAGAAAGATTGAGGTCGGTGAGACAAGGACCTTAGGAAAACTTGATTGCCCGGGAAAGCCTTTACAAAGTGGTCAAGGTGCATGGAAAAGGAGTATATCAGCTGGCTGATGCAAATGGCAGGACCGTACCATGCAGCTGGAATGCCATCAACTTAAGGAAATTTTATGTCTAGGACAAGTTGCAGACTTTACTTATGCATTATTTATGTTTTGAATTTTATGCCTCAATAAGATCTAATCAAACATCAATTATATAAATTATTATTTTGCACACGTTCATCATTGATTTTATATTATTGATTAATGTTTGCAAAGACAAACTTCACAAGTCTGCAGGACAGACCATCAGAACTGAGCTGCAGGTCAGACTCGGAAAAGTTTGCAAATGACAAACTTCACAAGTCTGCAGGACAGACGATCAGAACTGAGCTGCAGGCCAGACTCAAAAAGTTCGCAAAGGACAAACTTCACAAGTCTACAGGACAGACGACTAGAACTGAGCTGCAGGTCAGACTCAGAAAAGTTTGCAAATGACAAACTTCACAAGTCTGCAGGATAGACGATCAAAACCGAGATGCAGGTCAGACTCAGAAAAGTTTGCCAAAGCAAGGTTCATAAGTCTGCAGGACAAAAATCTGACGGAAAGTACCAGCGGACTCGAAGGTTGCGAAAAACCAAATTTAAGCGCAAAATGACGATCGAAGCGATGTACACTCGGAGGCGAGATGCATTATAAACTCGAAAATTTGAAATAATCAAACTTTCTAAGTCTGTAGGACAGATGATCAAACTAACACTAAAGTACATCATTCAAAAAGCAAAGCTTGCAAATGATGTACTTGAGAAAAATGACCACTAAGTTATAATCGAAAAGTTATAATCGAAATGAAAAAACAAGAGGCTAAAACAAAGCCAAAAAAAGATATAAAGGATAAAAGCCAAAGAAAATAATTACAGAACATATGTCTAAAAGGCATGTATTTTCAAAACAAAAGGCAATAGAAAAAGTTGGAAATTATTACAAATTTTTCAAAAAAAAAAGTCACAAGCCTAAGACTCAGTAGAAGGATTTTGCTGAGAAGGCTAACCGAGAGAAGCATCGGAAAAGTGGCGAGGAAGATGTCTTGGCTTGACAGTGCGGTCTGTGGCCATACTTATTGCTGATCTTCACCGACTGAAATTCTCAAGTGTAACCATAGACATTGTTGCCTTTAGGCTTGCGAATTCCCCCATGGGGAGGAGTCTCAATGACAAGCTCGGGACATTGCTTCTTGGCTTGATTCACACCCAGAGTGTACCCATGATTCTAGATTTGGCCAAGCAAGACTTTCAAGGCCCCTGTAAAATGAGCAGAGCTCTTATAGTCGTGAATAGCTTGGGCGATCTGCACAAGTATCGTAGCCTTAAGTCCTTCATGTTCAGTTTGGAGCTGTACCATGGCCTCCTATCGCTTTGAGATCTGCCTGGCATGATCAACACTAGAAGTCCTTAGTTCTTGCAGCTCGGCCTGCTGGGCCAGAAGGATCTTATTCAGATCAGCGATCTGCTGATCCTTGGACAGAGACTCGTCCTTATGTTTTTTACGGCTGGCTGAGAGGTCAGCAATCCATTTCTTTAAAGAAATCTTCTGGGAAGATAAGCTGTTAAGTCTATTCAGAACTTCCTTCCCAGCCTTGACAACCTGGCAGAACACTAAAAGGGTCAGTATGATAAAAAGATAATGACAAAATAAAGTAACAGATACAAAAGCAAGAAAAGCATACCATAATGGCCAGATCCTTGTCTGGCAGTTTTGACATGAAACCAGCATGGAGGATGGAGCCCCCCTCCAGATCAGGAATATCTTGATCACCTCGATCAGGATGGTTCCTCATTCTCCCAGATTGAGAGCGCACTTGAAGTTGTCCCTCCGCCATAGTAGGCTCGGGATCATCTAGGACGATCAGGCTCTCTTTCCTTTAGTCTGTGCACGCGTGTGAGCAGCCTGTTCATCATGCTGAAGACTTTCATTAGTATCAATATTCTCAAGTTTGGCCTCAGGGTTCACCAAGGGAACCTCCACGCCGCCACCAGCCCTAGAAGCATATAGGTTTACAACTTGCTCATTACATTGGCGACAACCACCTCCTCATCAAAGCTTCATCAAACATAGCTACAAAGTCGACCAGCACTGATAATAAGAAAGAAAGGTTAAATGCGAACATGCGAGAAATATACAACGTATGCATATTAAATGATGAGTAAAGGAAACAAAGACAAGGATAAGTTCCTACAGTTGTCATACTCCACTCGAGTAAGCCTCAGGTATATAAGGCTCAGGCCCGGAGTCAACCAGGCGAGATTCCTCAATCAGTTCGGAGTGCCACTCTTCATGGTCCAGAGAGACACCCGATTCGGCAATGTCCTCCAACAGACGCTCACCAACCCTAGTGGGGCATACATCAGCCGGAAGTTGATGATAGCTCCAACCACCCAGTTCAGGGTGATAAAAAAGAAGTGCGTTTTCCACTCATGAATAGAAGTTTTTCCTTTGGAAATGATCGGATCCACCTTTGGTGGTCTGTTCGGCGCGGAAAATAATACCACCCGCTGTGGTTCCTAACCTTCTTATGTTGGTAGAAGGTCCTAAAAAAATCTACGGAGAACTCAGTGTCTATACATCTGCACCAGATCACGAAACAAATAATGGTCTGAACCCCATTGGGGGCGATTTGGGCAGATCCCAGTTGGTAATGTCTCAGAACGGCCAAAAAGGCCGGACATAATGGGACCCTAAGGCCACAAGGGAACTGCTCCTTGTACACGGTACAATACCCCTCAGGAGGCTGATGAGCATACAAGTTCGCACCCCCAGGAAGACAGGGAGATTATTGGTCCATATCAATGTTGTATTGATTACAAATCTGGAGGATATCATCCTGTTTAAGTTTGGATGTAACCCCGAAACAACCTATGGCTGACCTAGCAGTCATGTGTGCTCTCATACTCTGGTTCAATGAAGTAAACCCAAAATAGGAACGAGGCCCAGATTTATTACCAGGCTGGGGGTCTACAGCTAACTGCTCAGTTTCACTACGGTCAGAAACAAGATTAGAAGCAGGGATCTCTAATTGAACCCTAGACTGATGAACTTCTACCTTAGACTCGGATTGGGATTCAAATTCCCTTTCGATTGAACTACTAGATGTAGTTCTATTCCTCATTAACTGGGAAGAATAAGAAATAAAGAATTAGAGAAGAAGAGGAGAAATACAAACTCAGAGAGAAAAGAAAGTGCTTACATGAGAAAACGCAAAGTATCTTAAGGATTTGGAGTCTTCAATTTAATAGTGAAAATACGAAGTAGGAACGTCTGAATGAAAAGACAAGGGTTATAACCCCCCAGACGTGTACACGACGTCAGTTATGGGAAAGCGGGAAAAATGCCTCGGTTCCCGGAAAAGCAATAATGACCTACTTAATAGGATGCCATCTGGCAGCTGGTAAATTCAAAACGCGAGGTCGGATAAGTTCGACCGAACCGCACTGGCGCATATCTGGCCAGCTAGAAGCAAGGTCAGATCTTGGGGGATTATGATGATACCCGATCCGAACTACGCAACGTGTCATTCATTTAAGTCACATAATAAATGCCTAGCCTCACAAGTGTAAGGCGATGGGGCGAGAGCCGGAGACATACCGAGTGCAAGTCCCTTACCCCGGGTGGGAGATCGTGAAGCTCCTCCTCCAAAGCCACCATAAAGTCGGCCAAGGCACAGTGAAGAGGAGGCTGCCCGGATCGGCCATAAGCGACCCGAGGGGCTCGGCGCGGGGCGCCTGAGCAACCCATTTGTTATTCCACGTGTGGGATAACTAGAGATAAATAAGGAAAGAATCCTAAGTCATAAAGACTGTGATCTTGACATTTAAATATGTCCATGATTATCCTTAAATCATAGGGATTTATGCGTGTATATTCTTAGGGAAATAATATTAATAAAAATAATGTAATTCCTTGCAGGACAAGGAAAGAGATAAATCATCCCCTATATAAATAATCCTAAGGAACTACAAAAGACTTGATTTCAATTAAACTATTGGATACATAGACAACTCAAGAGAAATAACTCGAGGAGAGCTCAGTCTAAAATACACCAAAAACACATCCTCTTAAACACGATTAAGGGTTCAAAGAATTAAAGGTCGTTGTCACAAAGGTAACTGGCCCGGATTAATTGTTAGACGAGATCCAGCATTGTCATCCGCCATTGATTGGCCGTCTGTTCAAACGTTTAAAACCAGAGGAATTGTTATAGTACGAGCTCTAAAAGGAAACAAAACAGTAAAGTTGCATAAATGAAGGGGATGAGAGGAAGGAGGAGAAGAAGATAGAAACAGAGAGAAATTGAAAGAAGGAAATAGCAATTCTCATTCATATCCATTGCAATACACAGATGGGGACTTACATACTGCATCTCCAACTCTCCCTCAACAAACTAACAAACTGGAAAGAGAATCAACAACAAACATAAAATGAGCGTTATTTAAAATATGAGCGGGCTGCACTATAAATGGAAACTCAACTCGGTTCATGACAAAAAACAATGAATTATTACATTTTACTAATCAAATTAAAACGGACATTACAAAATTCAAGTTGGGTAAAGTTAAATTTGAAAAGTAATTGCCAAAATTGAAGGCAGTTTTCTGTTTTTAGTTCTGAATCACTGTTAATGGAAACTGATGTCGAATGATCTTCTTGCGTAATCTCTAGTATTGACAAACGGAAACGACGAAAAAAACCAACATGAACGATGTTGATTTGCATGGTTGTCTGATATATGCATTCACCAAAATCTCCTTTAGATCTGTGGCTAATGACACAAGATCCACTGACAAAATGATTTTGTGGTAGGAAAAAACTAAAAAACCCTCCAATTAAGTTGTTTTTAATCACCGTAGGGGGCATTTAATTGATTTATCTTATTAATTTAATAGCCTTTACGTCGATTATACCAGTGCATCACACCTATCAGTGACGGATCTATGTATATCGGTGGGTTAAGCTGACCTCGTTGAGATCCAATAATTTTTTAATGTTAAAACGATTTAGTTTTGTAAATAAAAGTTGTAGTTTTATTGTTTAAAAAAAAAATGTAGTTTTACTCCCATTGACACCGGTGACACAACTAAATCAATTTCCTGCGTTTATTGCTAACACGTACCACACACCAAATTGAAAATCGGTTTTGAAGTCAAAAACCGACTTTTCCAAGATTGATTTTCACAACACACTTACGGAAAGTCGGTTTATGGCTCTAAAACCGACTTTAAAAAAAAAACGATCATAGTGTGATGCATGGTGGGTGTTACTATGGTAAATTCGGTATGGTGAAAATAATAACTCGCTTAATTTATTAACAATCTCACTAAATAAATATTTCCAATAGGTGTGATGTATAGTAAATTCGATGCGATGCTAATAATAACTCCTTTAATTTATAATACAATGTGTTAATTGCTTGAAGTTGACCAATGCTTGTTCATTTACTATGGTTATTATATTTTTTTTTAATATTTTATTTGTTTATCAACCCATACTTATGAATAATGAAGTAGGTGTTAAGATATCGCAAAGGATATGTGTCACAATGCCATATTTTGTCTGAGTGTACGATCCGGGTTTGATCGAGAATTGTTCGAGGTATAAAGACGATAATAAGATAGAGAAAGACAAGTTCAATGAGGATCTAGAGGAAAAAGAGCCTGAAAAACGTATTCATGTAAGTTAAAATATAAGATTCGAAAGAGGTTAAGTGGTCTGAAACTTGATATCCTGAGGACCCTTCAACGCTTAAGTTGGCGTAGAGTTAGGGATAAGAAATGACCATTTAGAAAAGCTGGTCATATGCTTACTTAAGTAGAGTTCAGGTGAAACTTCATGAGTGAGTCAGTTGTACATGTTGTATGATCTATTCTGTTTTTTTGAGCTTTAAGGGCGAGCTGAAACCGAGCTTATTCAACATGAGGTTGCGAATATAAGACTAAATGTGAGGTTGAGCTTTTGCGAATATAACACACAACTAACATGGCATATTCTTTTAATTAGGTGTTTGACTCATATGTTTGATTTAATATTATTCTCACATTTGTGTTACACATTCATTTCATCTCATCCCAAAGGGCAATCACAAAGAAGGCAACATAAATTTTGAATAGCTAGCCTTTTTTTCAATGGAATTGAAGTGATATTTTAATTTAATGATACCATATTAAATCTGATGCCACAAAAAAAATGTTCATCTAATACAACATCACAGTGCTATGTTTATTTCACCATGTTTTACTTTGACACCCATGACCCCGTTTCGCGCACATGACCCCATTTCGGAAAGCTCTTGACATGGTCTTCCAGAGGTGGTTCACGGCCGTTTCAAGGTCAAAATCAGCTGTTTTACCTTCAATTTTGGGCGCCAAAGATTTTGCACGTTTTTTTCTTTCATGTTTTGTTATTTTTAAATGCATATTCAATAAAGATCCGATTCTGGATCGTTTAGGAATGTCCATGTTTTCAGCATCTTGATTTTCGTGTTGAATTATTTTAAGTAATAACTTTGTAATTTTTCTATTTTTGGCAAGTATTGTAATCGGGCAGCTATAAAATCCAGACTTGTGTGATGATTTAATCAGTCTTGAATAATATACGAATATTTGCCTCTTAGGGCATTTTCTGAAACACTGTATTTTAAGGTGTCAACAGGGCCCATCGACTGGCAATATGAAAGGCAGCGCGAATCCAGCATTCCGCCGGAAACTAAATCTCAGGATTGCGAGACACCTCCACTCCAAACCAAAACCTTCCATCTTTGTCGCTTTGAGTCTTTGGCAATCAAAAAACAAAATGAAGATCCTTACAAGAAGCATTGCTACATAACCAATCCGTGAATGCCAAGGAGTAGAAAGGCCTTTGTTATGCTCATTGGGAATAAAGATCCTCTGAGATCAATGTAGCAAAGTAATGATCACATAAAACATGTAAGCTTGTGTGTTCATCTCTCTTTTCGCTTCCCTGTTTGTTTTTCCCAAAACGCTCCGGCGTCACATCATCATAAATTTGTATTACAAGAAAATCTTTTTCTTAGGAACAATGTTATATCCACATTTCCTCTTTGAAATCCGTTTGAAAGAAAATACGATGAAACTCTATCATACTAAGTTCTAGGGGTTTGTTTCAAGCTGTTTACATTGGCTCATTTAAAAACGGCGGGAAAAAGAATATTGTGGTGGGCGCAGAGATCCATCACCCTACACACCCACAATGTGCACACGATTTTAGGTAAATAAAGTGATAGTTTTACATTAAATTTAATTTCTACAAAACGTCGAGATAAAATGTTATCGCAACACGCATTTTTTATGTGTAAAATAAATAAAATAAAACAGAAAATAGAAAATTCATAACCACATGATAATGCTTTATGTAGAATTTGTGCTAGCTTACATTATCCATAAACTTAAGAAAGAAAGAAAAAAACCGATTTCTTGACTATGAAAAAAGGAATCATAGTGTAGGAAAGTATCAAAACCATAAATTGCATACCTTAATTTGACTTCTCCATTTTTTTTTTCCCACCAAACGAGATATATTCATTAAAAGAATGCATACATTTTATCTTTACGTGTCCTTATTATGATTCCCCAAACTTTTACCGAAGGGTATTTTGTATTTTTGGGAATTATGATTTCTTTTCCTATTAGCTTACTTAATCTTTTTTTTTTCCTCCAATACATCAAAAACCGACTTAGGCTCAGAAAAATCCTGTGAAAGGCCTTCAGGTTGCCATAGACCTTCCCAGTTTTGAGTGTTCAGAGTTTTATAGGAAGGGTGGCATGGTGTACCAAAAGATCCTTTCTGGAAAGCGCATCAATCAACCCGTGTTGACTTTCCTAGCTTGGTGTTGCAGATCAGTGTGTTGGAATCAAAACAGTTTGGGTTGTATAAGTTGTTTAAGATCATCATCTCTTCTTGAAGGTAAGATCCAATCTTTTTGTAATGAGTTCTTGGCTTTGATCTTTGTAAGGTTAGAATCTCGTAGATT
Source organism: Gentiana macrophylla (assembly GCA_026214975.1). Taxonomy (NCBI): domain Eukaryota; kingdom Viridiplantae; phylum Streptophyta; class Magnoliopsida; order Gentianales; family Gentianaceae; genus Gentiana; species Gentiana macrophylla. Next base: position 20,826,093 of record CM047812.1, on the reverse strand, counting down.
TATTTAGATTCATTGTTGTTTTGTAGATTTGCATAAGATTTGGAAGTTAATTGTTGTTAAGTTCGTCGTCTTTAAGGAAAGGAGTTCCTATTATCAAAAAGTTGCATTTTCTAGTTGTTTTGAATGGTGTTTTATGTTAAACTGCACGAAACTAGACATAATTATGTGCTGCTAGGCATATGTCCAACTGTATTTTCGAAACATTATTCTGTTTTCTAGTTACTTTTCTATAAATTTTTTATGTGTCTTGGTTTTGAGTAGTGGAGATATGATGAGAGTTCGATGTTTCTATGCCCTTGTTGTGCTCGTGTAGGTTAGTTAGGGAAACATGGACATAAGGGCTTTATGTGCTCCTACGTTCTTATAGTTAGTAACCTTGAAATATAATGAACGGAGTATCACCTTGTCGGATGTATGATTAGTTATATTAGGCACGTCGTTCTTTAGAAGATGTATTTCAAGAATACTTTGAGTACTCAAGTCCCCAGTTACATGTATGGCTAGTCATATTAGTTGTGTTCCACTCTGCCCTCATGTCAAGTTCGTAAAAAACATGAAATAGAACAGTCAATACAAGAACATGGATATCTAAGTAGATAGAAAACATGAACATGAATGACAAGACACACTTGTTATGGTTAGTAGATAAGTAAAATAAGTAAATGTAGTAGCTTATGTAAAATCGATCAGTAGAACACGAATACGTTAAGTAAGTAATTATTGAAACGAACAAGTACGTCCAGGATGAACTAAATCTAGTTAATATGCATGTTTTCTACGCATGGTTTTAGAGTTGGTTTTCAAATGGTTTTCCTTATATGTCAAGTTGGGTTTTAAAGTAATTTTTCCTTATGTTTACAAGATATGCTTTTTAAAGAATTCTTTAGGTTATGCTTTTAAACTGTTTGTAAACTTGATGAAGTAGATTCATATCATGTCTCACGGTGTCCGACTAAAATAAATCTCTCTTTTGATATTCTTTCTCCTTACTAAGCTTAACGAATGAGCTTACTCCTTTATTTAGAAAAAAAAGAAATGCTGGTTGAAGACGAGTTGGATGATGATCTTGGAGAGCAAGTTTATGATTGGAGTTATGGAGTTCTTTTTGTTTCAACAATTTTCTTCTTAGTCAAGTTGAGTTGTAACAAATGTTAGTAGCTATTTATGATTTAGTTTGACATCAGTTGTAATCCGTTGAGTTGGTTAATGAAAGATCTGAAGTGTCAATTTTCCGAGTCTTTTGCCCGTTTCTTTTTTTTTTTTTGGGTGCTTTCTTTTACTCTGATATGACATGAGACTTACATGAGATTTAAAGTTTACTCTAAATGTTACGTGCCGAAAATTCATTTTCCGGATAAAAACTCGATATCCGAGACATGGACGTTACACTTATTCTTTCATTAGCCTTTGTTTGATACTTTAGGCTTTATTAAGGCATCTTATGTCACTTATGTCTTATATATATATATATATATATATATATATATATATATATATATATATATATATATAGCTCTGATGTAAACTTAATGGCTTATGATTAGGCGCCACTTAACTTATTAGGCCAAAAACACATTTCAACATCGAATTAAGCTTACATATGTTCTTGATTTCTAGTGATCCTTTTAATGATACTCTTGAAACAAATCTGTTTTAGTACAAAATAAATAACCTTTTTGATTTATTTGTAAACCAATTCGAACGTCAAACTCATAAAAAAACAAAATCCGTTCAATATTTTTTCAAATTTAAAACTACTTTGAATCTGAGCGAGTCAAAATTGTATCTATTAGGTATGTTAATATTTTAACATATCAGCTATTTTCAATTGTCCTGGGCCTGCTGAATATATTATCTTACATTTTAGCATCAAATAATCATATTATAAGCCGACCGTTATTATTCTACGGTTAAGAATGATTGATGATGACTTCTTAACCAAGTAATACCATGCCTTAGTGCACATGGGCTAACCATACGCTCTTTCGTCCTTTTCCGTGGAAAAACTAAACAAAACCAACTTGCATTCCCCGTAAGACAAAATTTATAATATTGTAGTAAGAATATGTTAAGCGTACTGCTATTAGCATCATAATCAATCTATTTTTGAGGTATTACAGTGAATTCAATCTCATCAGAGTTGAATTTATGCATAAAACTCAATCTTGAAAAGTGAAAAGCAATTTCGACCTCTGCACATTAAGTCAAATTTTTTTTTTTCAAAGTGTAGTATTTGGGTGAATCGGTTATGGTGACATTAATAGTGCCCTTGTCTTAAATGCAATATTTCATTTCATTTTCATCAACTTTCAAATACTAGAGTTATCAATGGTAAAAGTTGATACAAAGGGAATCGCAGGGCCAATGAGGCTTACCTCAATGGTTAAACTCAGGCCCCAACAAGGACATAGCTGTGTACAGGGCTTAGGGTGGATAAGCCCACCCAGTTATTATTTTTGGTACACCAAAAAATCTAGTATATAATACAGTCCAACACAATGAGTTTTCTTAATAAAGTCCACCCGACCACACGTAAATAGCCCACTAGCCCCCCCAAAGAAAAATTTCCGGCTCCGTCATGAGGCCTCAGGACCAAGGGGTCCTGGTTTGAGTCTTCCCGTGTGCATGTGTGGGTTATAGTCCTCTCAATGAGTTAAGTTCGTTTCGGTAAAAAAAATCGTATGGTCTTCGAAGGTAGATACTTCTACACCCCTCCTCAAACCTGAATTAAAGGAAATGTTGTAAACAAGTGTTGCTTTATAGTGTGGAAACATTTTTGTTTTAGCAAATCCAATATGTATGTATTTTCTTTGATTCAGTATAAGCCCCTCTTTGACTCGGCCACTTCAATGCCAAAGAAGTTATAGAGAGCCTATATCCTTGATATGAAAGGTAGAGTATAAGTCATGGGCGATTTGATCTCTGCGTCTGATCTTCATAAGTCTGTCAGAGCTGAATCTGTTGTGTTCTCATCTGGTAGCTATGTCTAGAGTTGGCATCTGAAGCTGGGCATCAAGTCTGATGTGCTCTGCTTAAGTCTCGTATATCCAGTTGAGATGCTTTCAGCTAAATCTGGTGATCACGTCTGAATTCTGGTGCTCACATCGGCTCAAGCTCTGAGTCTGAATCTGGTTACATCAGGTGGTTCTTGTCTGCTTTTTGTGAGGATCACATCTGAAGGGTATTGGACATCTTGTCGGCTAAGGTTAGGTTTCCATGGCTATAAATACCAGCAATTATCGTAACAATCAATAATATCTTTGTAAATTTCTGTGCATAATAAAACTTCTTTTTCTGTCCATGGATTAGTCTTCACATTCCCGGATATATACCACGTTAAATCTCTGTATGTTTGTTCTTGTTTGATTGTTTTACGATTATTGCTTCTGGTTTATAGGTTCTTCTTGCAATCCATTACAAGAATCAAGTATCAAAGCAAAGATTTATGGGAATCTCTGCAATCTGTTTGAGCAAGATTGATCGTCACCAAAATTGTAATTGACTTTAGGTTTTGGAATCAAGGTTTGTTCTCCGGCAAGAAGGATGTTTGCAATTAACGTAAAGATCGACAAGTTTACAGGTAGAAACAACTTCAGTTTATGGCAGATCTAGATGCGGGCCTTCATAAAGCAACGAGGGCTTTGGGCTCCGTTGACTAAAACGGTGGACACCAGTTCCGATGAGATGTCCAGTCTAGAGTATAAGACACGTTCAACCATCAAGTTGTGTGATCAGATGATGTTATCACAAAAGTTGCTGAAGAAGATATTGCGGCTGAACAATGGTCGAAGCTTGAGAGTTTGTATATGAAAAAATCTATAACCAACAAGTTGTTGAAGCAACGACGTTTGTTCGGTTTTTGAAAGCATGAAGGGACTCAATCGAAAGATCATCTTGATCAGCTGAACACAATATTGTTGGATTTCAGGAATATTGATGTTAACATTGAAGATGATGATGCAATTTTGATTCTACTAGTGTCATTGTCTGCATCATATGAGAACTTTGTGCAGTCAGTGATTGTTGCGAAGGATACAATGTTAGAAAATCAATGCGAGAACACAGCAGAATTAGCCGCCGAAGTGTTCGGCCAATACCGTTGATCCACACGAACCTACTACCGGAATCCTTGCTAGGATTGCTATTGGAAAAACACAATTTCTAACTGACTTTTTTTCTTCTCTTAAACTCTCCCTAAAAAGCTCCAAATAATTAATAATGCTATTTCAATTGTGATACAAAAGAGCTTGACATCCATTCCTACTTATAATAGAAGGTGGCACATCTTTCCTCCCAAAACCCTAGGGAGAAGCTTCAAGAGTGAAGCTGGGAGAAAGAGAACATTTTCATGATAAAATGAGGAATTTAGGGAAAAAATCTTTAATTGATTTATCTCATTAATATCTAATATCTTATATTGAATATATCCAATATATATTGTCAATATCTAATATTAAATATATCTATATTATAGGTATATATATATATATACCGCATGCATATATAAATTTACATATTTATATTAATGCATAATAATATAACACTATGATTAATTAATTTTCCAAATACACACACACACACACACACACACACACACACACACACACTCCACAATATATATATATATATATATATATATATATATATATATATATATATATATATATATATATATATTGTTGGTGCCACATATATCATATATATTGTGGATATTTAATTAAACTACATAATTAATAGTCGGAGTAATTAAACTACATAATTTTTATCATATATATTGTGGATATTTAATTAAACTACATAATTTTTATTTATTCACAATAAATAAATACCACTATTATTATCAAAAAAAAATACCACTATAACACTTTATGGTTGGAGTAATCAAATCTTCCACAGTTTACTTACGGCTAGATGTTCATATGTGTGTGACCCGATAGGCTTCCGAATATGTTGGCCGTAATTATAAATACATTTACTAAAATGTTCTTCACACTTAACGATCATAATCAGCATCTAGCAAAGAGTCATGACCCTAATAATCGGAAGAGTCAAGTGCATTGACTACTACCTTTCACCTAAAATTGTTACCGTGTAAATGGAATCCTTTCACAGATATGATATCCATATTCGTAACTCGAGTGTCAAAACATTAACAATGTATCTTATAATATGTATATTTTAATCTCTCGAAATAACACATTACTTCCGCTTTGCAAAGACTTTCGAGAATAAGACATTCTTTATAAGAAGACTGATTTGGATATTTACTTCTAATATTAGGAAACGCGAATTCCGGACGAGCGTCATAAATTCTACGCATGCTTTAATATCATACCCAAGCACTACCGCATGATCACCCCGTGATTAGGGGAATCCTTAATAGTGTCAAAAAATTACAATCCACACCGTGATGTTATGAACACTCCAGTCTATTTATAATTACAAAGTAAGTGGGTCAGTCGAACGTACGCATTCTCTAATACACATCCAAGTACAGTCCAAGTGTCTCTACACTTCAATAGATGAGATATATCACTACCTTCACAAGATAGAAGACATCTAATATGTGCTAGTCTAACCGTACTCTCAATGTCCCATTTAATAATACATACAACTAGAGATATTTAAGAATCAAACCATTTAAAGTGAGTCGAGATCTCATTAAACATAACTACTATTATGATTTCTCTATCACAGTTTGTCACTATGGACGTTATTATATATGCAATATCATTATTGGTTCGTTAAAAGAACAAATATATAATATCAGAAAAGTCATTTGTTATATTTATAAACATAAAAGCGTTGTGGAAATGATCCGAACCGGTCGGATCCGGCCCATGATCGCGTGCAGGGGCGGCGCCACCTTGTGATGTTTGGGTCCGTAAAAATGTAAAAAAAAATAAAAATATTCTATGTATTTTCTACACTATTTAAAATTTTTATGTACTAATATGTACTCATTGACCTGCTAAAATTTTCAAATATTTACCCTTGACCCATAATTATACTTATATTTTTTATATAATGCATTAGAAACATGTAATACAATGTGTCGTTCTCGATTCACGACCCGTGTCACATAATTCCTGGCCGCCCGCACGGTCGCGTGTAAGTAAACCTACTAGCAAGAGGACTAGGTCAATCGTAGTATACCAAGGACGAGTCAAAGTCGATCCCATATTTGTAATAAAACTACGGGTGCGATCTCTCACAACCTTGTTTACTCCATTGAAAGGACGATGGCGTCTATTTCTGATTAACCTCCTTCATTGGTTGTATTAACACACACGCAATAAGTTCTAGAAAGTGCCGGCTCAAGACCGAGAACTTCCTAAGCAGCTATCGTGGATTGACTAGATAGTCCTAGGGATTGAACCAGACTATGTCCTAACTAACACTTCGCTTTATCGTCCTTCATATTAATTTACGATGAAATGCAATTAGGTGATCAGGCTATTAACATGTAAATTAAACATGTCGATCAACATAACTGACGCCGAACCACATAATTAGGGTTTACTAGGTATCTCGCAATTGCGATAAAGACCGTCGCAATTGCAAGAGAACGCAACCGTTAATTCTGTGTTTTCATATTAACGAACTGAATAATAAGGATTAAGTTTCGTTAAATTAATTCATAGTTGATTAGATGCAAGCATAATCTAGATCTATCACGGAAACAAGATCAAATCTAAGTTACAAAATTAAACATCGGAGCAGGACATACCATGCCGCAAATCACGTTTCAATTCGCTTCCACACCGCTGATTAGATTGATCCGCGAAGATAATAAACCAAGCTCAATTCAATAATGAAAGACTCATGATTTATTTGCAAGAAAAGAAAAGAAGAAAAGAAGTAAATAAAAGAAGAATTTATAACCAAAAGATTACATTGTATCTAGTTGATGACTAAAGCCTCCTACGAATGAGAGATACAAATTCATAGCCCTGATGCCTCTTATATAGGGTGTATAAACCGACCTAAGGGAGAACCTAATCCTTGGAAGACAAGAAAACGCGTTTCTGAATTCCAGAAATTCGCAATGGCGGTGCCGTGCTCCGCAATTGTGACGGAATTTCCATCTTTTTTCTTTGCAGACTTAACTCGGAAGCTTCTGGAAAACCTAGGCCCGTTATCAATGGGATCGCAATTGCGAGAGTTGGGCTCGCAATTGCCGGAGCCGACTTCGAAATTTGGACCATAACTTGGCCTACGTAACTCCGATTTGGGTGATTCAAAGTCTGTTGGAATCCTCGTTTCAAGAACTAAAACTTTTTTGTATAATTCCAAGCCCAATTCATCTTATAAGTATCATGAAACATAGTTGTAAGGTCACCAATCAGATTCTCAGGTCCAATACCCGCTCGAAACACTTCAACTTTCAGCTCCTTTCAGTTCTTTATCAATTGAATCTCACATTTATACCAAATGATGCTCCAACACTCGTTCTTCTGTCAATAAAACCATAACACACATAGTAGCTTCTATTTCCGGCAAATAACGCATAAAATACACGATTAATACGCATAATACCAATTTAGTCACTCCGGACGTGGCTTAATCACATTTAGCTAATTAACCCATGATTTCATACATACTATCACCATTGAGAACACAAATCCGGGGTAATTTGATGGTAAAATATGATACCAAGTTGACCATCATCAATCCAACCGGATTGGGTTTAGGGCACTACACTAACAATATCTCACTTGACAAAAAGGCAATCATTTGTACACACAAGACCATAAGAATCTCATGAAATACTCGCAACCAACTCCAAGCGTAAATAGATCACTTTCCGCGGGGACTCAAAATATTTTTATATCATGCTCCAAATGGTTAAATCAAATAGAAACACCTAAACACATACATGAATCTCTGATGAGACCCTGATCCTTGTTTCAAGCAATGAATCCTCTGCTATGTCACTACTATGTCACCTATACAGCAAAAGTGGAAAAACCATAACATGTTTAGGAATTAACCTTTTAGATCCATGTACTGCTCCCGTGGTGCCTCTGAGGAAATACTGTGCTTTGGCCCAGTTGTGGAATCTACAATAATCTCTTGCTGAGAACATTTTTAGCTCAGCGTATCACAAATTAAAGTGATCAGAAACCCAGATTGTATCTCCCACTATCTTTATAAGACTCAGAGTATATATTTGTATATCTGTGTTTATCCAATTTCTAAGTTTCAAGAAACTAAGAACCCATTCTCAACATTTTAAGGACATTCTCGACATTTACCAGAATCTCTTTCATATTTTCTCATGACTCTTCATGCAATATGAACATCTAGTTTAACTCGCAATACTTATGATGGATCTGATTGCAGTAGCATAAGGAATCTTTCATATGTGTTATCTTTCACCTTACCTTCAGGACTAATATCATGTCATAGATAGATCCCAAGAATACTGTCCAGTAGCAACTCTTTAGGTGATTAATGTCGAACTCTTTTAGCATCTTGATCAAATCTATGCTAAACTCTTTTAGCATCTCATTTACACAGGTGAAATAATTATGCAGTATCCGAATCTATCACTGTAGATCCTTATTTCCAAAATAAGAACTACCATTCCCAAGAGCTTTCAAAAAAATCTTGAACTACCAAACATTAATTGACTGTAACACAGGGAATTCAATTCCTAAAAGCAATATGCAAAACATACCACACACGGGAAATCATAATACTCTCACTACCCTTCTTGTACACCAGGAACATCTTTACTTTTGATTAAATCAAAATAAAGAATCCATTTACAGAAACTTGTTTGAGTCCTTAAATGGATCTCCTAAACTCACATATCATCACTGTGATGAGAGTCAACCTTATTATGCTCCAATGCATGTTTTAACCCCTGTTTACAATACTTTTGGCTTATTTTGGGTATGTTTAGACCGATAATGGGGTAAAATCACACTAACGTTCACCTAGAGGTAAATCGTCACATAGACGGGAAACCTTGGCATAATTGTATGATTTCGACCCAATTGGAGCCCTATCTTTCTTGCAGAATTATGCTTGGTATGTTGGTTTTCGATTGAGATGTAGGAAACAGGAGTCTTGTGAACCCGGGAGACATGGAAATGCACTTAGAAAGGCGAAATGGAAGCTCGAAAATGGAAGAAATGGAGAAAATTAAGAATTTAGGATCTGGTCAAGTTTGGCGTGTGCCAAAGAGGTTAGCGTGTGCTACAAGGAAACAAAATGCCCATTTTTAAGAATTCAAGTTTGTCGCGCACCAGTGGTTTCAGTGGGCGCTAAGAAGAAACAGGACCAAGCTGCAAGTCTCTGATCATGTTCAGCGCGTGGCAAGAAGCTTCAGCACGCGCCAATATCCTAAAAGAATCAGACCCAAGTTGTTGAACTGGGTTAGCGCGCGCCAAAAAGGTGATCAGCGTCCGTCAAAGCTCTTATTCTGCATTTATTCTATAGACTATAGATTGCCATTTGATCGGCATTCATAGATATAAACTTTTATCTAGAAACTTCTTTAGGCAGTTTTTGAGCTTTTGCAACCCTAGATTCACTCCCTATATCATAATCTCTCAAAATAAACATATTTTAGCACATATTTTATCTTTCTAGTTGGATATTTGGCATTGTGGAGTCTTCTTCTTCTTTTCCAAGTGACTATGGGTTTGTATTATTGAAGATTGAAGGGATTCTAATTTTTCTGCATTTTGGTAATTAATTTTATCTTATTTTCAGTTTTTTGGCTTAAATCTCATGCTTGATTCTTGTGTCTTTTACTATAATTAGTAGCTAAATCCTTACATAGCTAAATCATCAGAAGATTGATGAAATTTCTTCTCAAATTGATGAAATTGGGAATGAGTAGTCTTTAATTGTTGTTTTATTAAGGAATTTGTGTCTTAGAACTTGTGTTTATTGCTTGAATTAGACTGTACACCTAGTTAATTGACACACACATCACTTCTATCGATGCATGTTGCGAAGGGATGTGGGAAAAAGGTTTCTAGGATTGTTTTGTATGATTGACTAAATTGTTTAGATTTGATTACATAATGAGGTTTATCGGTGTGAAACCGAGCGGCTCTAGTTCTTAATCTTGTTCCGGTCAGTTAAATCCATAAAGGTGGGCTGTTGAACCGGACAAAGGGTGTTAGGTTGTTGCATGGCGTCTAGAACCATTTTAGGAGTTTGCACCCACGAATGAGTTGATATAAGCTTGAGTATGGTTGGTTGGTAATGTTCATTCACCAATAATCGATTAGAGGGGCAAAGGTAATCTATTGGATCATGGTTTGGCTATGTCATTTTCCTCATCATCTTTAGTTTACATTACGTTTTAGTGTTAATTACAACTTTCTCCCCCTTTGATTAACCTAAACTAAGCTCGAAAACGACTTTGGTACTCGATTGATTCCTCATGAGATCGGCATTGCTTACCACTATAGTGCATCTGACCCGGTACACAGTCGGTTAAAGTTGGATGTTCACTATTTCAGTCATCACATGGTGTCTATGGACATCAAGCCTTTGGCCCAACATCCTCTGCACTATCATATAGTCACGACATGTAGCTATAACAAGCATAATCCGAATAGATTTAAGCATAGCTGGTAGCATAAAGGTATTTCACAAGGTTTGCACAGGACAATCGTAGTATCATCTTAGCTTTATTGGTAATCCTATTACCATCCATGTTTGTCTTTCATATTGACCTATTATACTACACCTTTCAGGACATTACCTTCAGGTTAGACATACTAAGTTCATAACCGGGTTCTTCAGATATTATGAATTGACCATGAATGAAAGAAAATATGAAAAGACTGAATCTTGAAGTCTTTCTTTGTAGGTTTTAAAAAACAATTGCAGATCGGCATGTTCCTAATAAAGAAAGCCAAGTGATCAAAAGATTCATTACTCCCATCTCAGACCTATGAAACGTGTTGTCGCAGATTCTAGATCTTGGCACCGTACACACGTCGTAATCTTGGAAGGCTCGACACCGAGTAACCACAAGGTCTTCATCGGAGCGTAACACTCCTAAGGCCCCTCCAAAGGGTACTAATCTCTGCCTTGTCGGTTGTAACCCTCATAGACCTCAATAAGATGTGGGTCATGGAAGTATGGAACTTGACCACGTCCCTATTTTGTCGCATTGTATCTTAACTGCGTGACCTTAATCCACAACCGCTGTGAAACATGAAAATTACTCATCGTGAAAAAGAAACTTCCCGCCCCTTCCTCACATGAAAAAGAAATTTCGCGCCACAAAGGCAAAGGCGGTTTTTGTTGATGCGCCTATTTATGTATCCCGTGGTTCAAAGAACCTTAGCAGGCGATGGAGTATCGTATGGCCGTCAGATTTTCATACGGATTCGAGGAGTCCGGTCACCCGGTCATATGGAGCGCTCCTACTGGGGCAATTGGAAATGCAATTCGATGCTTACATCACTGCACTTTGGGTTCCGTGTGAGTCTTATATTCGAGAGATGCGCTTGGTTCGATTTTTTTCGCTTTTCATTCCACTCGACCTGGTATAAGTCCGGAGACTCTAGAGATGCCGGCGATCCTGATGACAATGGAAGAGACTATTCGCTTGGGACTTTCTGCAGTTATCTTCGAGACTGACTGTCTGCCATGTATTCAAGCCTTACTACGACCGTCGGATGATCTGTCTGTATTCAGTTGTTTAGCGCGAGACTGCCTTACGCTCTTATCGTCCTTTGTTTCATCATCTTTTTCATTTGTCAAACGCACTGGTAATTTTCCGGCGCATTTGTTGGCTAGACATGGACTAGGTCTCACTGGTCGTACTGTGTGGGGCGTTTCCCCTCCTCATGATGTAATCTCCGCCGCTATTGTGGATTTGGCTTAATAAAATTTCATTTTCCTTCAAATATATATATATATATATATATATATATATATTATTAGTTATTATTTATCGGATAAATAATATTATTAACTGAAAAATACCTTGTCAATTAATAATTAGTGTCAAAAATTTATTATGAAATAGCTCAAGGGTTTACGGTTTAAAACAGGCACCTCGGGCTTGGTATGATGAGCTCAAGGGTTTTCTCCTCACCAGCAATTTTAGGAATGCGGATGCTGATTCCTCCTTATTTATTTATAATTCTAGTGGCATATTTATTTATATCTTGGTATATTTGGATGATCTGATTATTACAGGGAATGACTCCAAGGCCCTTGAGACTTTTATCTCTCTTTTGGGGCGCAGATTCTCACTCAAAGACTTGGGGTCCCTATCGCATTTTCTTGGCATTGAGATCATTTACAACGCCCGTGGTTGTATTTTATCTCAAAAGCGGTATGCCACTGAATTATTGGCTCGTCTTCATATGGATCAGGCAAACTTTGTTCCTACTCCACTGCCTGCTGATATTTCTGGACTCATTGCTAAGTCTGGCACTGTTTGATGATGCCTCGGAATATCGTATGGTTATTGGCAGCCTACTGTATTTGTTGTTTGCTAGACCGGATCTTGCCTTTGCTGTCAATAAACTCTTTCAGTTCGTGCAGAGTTCGTGCAGAGTAACTCCCCCCCACATGAAAAAGAAATTCTGCGCCACAGTTCCTTCTAAATCAGTAAGAACCCTCCTGCTAGACTTATAAATGGCCGCCTCATTCACTTTTGATAGGACGACAAAAATCCCACCACAACTGACTGTCTCAAACACTTGTCTAAATAGAATAATCATAGGTTCCAGGTTTCAACATTATTTTACAGTTTTTGTTATTTTTGTTTGATTTTTTTTTTCTTATGAGTAATATATGTTAATGACTACATATCTTTGATAAATGAAAATATTTTGTCTCTCTCTCTCTCTCTATATATATATATATATATATATATATATATATATATATATATTATTACATTAGCTTTTTAGGTGCAAAACTTAATACATGTTCATGACTAGATAGATGTACATTATATTTTGGTAAATGATATTATTTTGCATCGGATTTTTTAGGATACGCTAATATATATACAAAAGACCAAGACCACCCCAGAATAATTTTCTAGTTCCGCCACTGCTTATTAGAGAAATGATAGGGTCGGACATGAACATCCGTTATGACACGACGAGTGACACAACAAACATTTTCACCTTTGATTTATGATGAAATATATACTTATTCATTGTGATGTATACCCTCTATAATCAATGGTGCCAAAATGTGTAGTGTCACTCAATATGACACAACCGTTTTGTTTGTAGCATCGCTCAACACATAACCTTGAATCATTTGACCGCTAATGCTAACCTATAAACCAAGTTACCAAGCAAAGTTGTCGGGTCCTTATCATTTATTACAGTACGACTAGGGACCATTAATTTCTCATTCTTTCATTACCAATTACATTCCCAATTGGAATTTGTTTTGGACAGACTCCTTTAAGCAACCCCTAAAAGAAGATACAAAGATTGAAGATCAAGCAAAAATGAGATCAGCCATACTTTACGTACCTCTATCTTTTTTTATTCCTTTACGTACAAAAGCACTCAAATCACTGCTCTTTATTTTATGCATGCTTGGCTAGATGTAGGAACGACCACTTAAAGTAGAGGTTGAGAGCCAACTGTAACAACTACCATGTCAACTAATCTTCACTTTGAATATATGCCCAAAAGGGTTGAATCATTTTTCTGCACCTTCAATTTAAATGTGGTGACCACACATTCATAATTTCTACTGGGATTTTGTATTAATTGTTAGTTTATTTCATACATACAGGTGCACAATGCAATCTACAAAACTCGATCTGTTATAAATTAGACATATAACACTATTTTAGGAGACATATATAACATAAATACTAACTGTATGGTTAAAAAACTAATACTACCAACCACCATAGGGAATTAACCTCTTACCTTCTAGTAGAAATAACATTTGAGACCCAACTTGATAGCTTTCCTCCAAACGGTAACACTACCCGCTAGGTTAGGGTATTGTGAAGGCAGGGTAAGCCATATTTGATTTTTCAATACCCAATTACCCATAGCAGGTAGGATAGGGTGTTGATATGCCAAACCCGAAAAAGAGCCTCCGGATCCAAGTCTGGCCTGCATATAGGCCCAACAACAGATAGGGTCTTCGGCCCAACTAATCTGCCTCTTCATAGGCCGGGTCAATCCGAGTATAATCCCAATCCAGTCCGCCTCATGCCCTTACTATTCATATCATTGGCTAGGCGTGCAACGGGTGTCGATCAAAGAAACCTCCACTCGACTCAAGCATTGGGGCCGACTCCTCCCCAAAAAAAAAAACTTGCAAATCCGTCAACTCGGACCAAACTCGCTTGACTTGGCAACATAGTTCATCACGTGACGGTTGCCGGTCGCGAAAGAGACCGTGATTGGCTATCGTCAAGCTTGCCCAGCAGCATTAAAGTCAATTATGTATTAATTGTATTTAATTATGCCTTAATTATCGTCATAGTAACCGCCGAGTCTAGTCCCTATAAATAACGGCACCAATTCCCCACCTCAGAATGACATCATTTTGTCTTGTCCCTTGTAATCCAAGGGTACGCAGGCAGTCTATCACGATCCAACCATAATTATAAACACCCCACATTTTTTTCATATTGATCTTGAGCTTCGCTGCACATTCATTGGAAAATTTTTCGTTTAATCTAGATATCCACCGCTAAAATCAATTAAACGTGTTTGTAATAACCCCGACGTTATCGGTGTGAATACATATTTTTACTGTCATAATGATCAATAATCCATATATATGTCTGTGTACGTATGTGTGTAATTACATACGTGTGTATATATATATATATATATATATATATATATATATATATATATGTGTGTGTGTGTGTGTGTGTGTGTGTGTGTGTGTGTATCGTTAGGTGTGGGGCCTGAAAAAACAATATTGTAGTCACGGACGGAGCTGAATGTAGGGCTGAGGTGGGCTAAGCCAACCCGGCGAAAAAAAATTCTACTCCAAAAAACCTGTATAAGTCATCAAAACATTTTCATTAAGCCCACCCGACTGTCCGAATATAATCGACTAACCCACCCAAGATACAATTTTTGGCTCTGTCATTGATAGTGTTCTAATAAATAAAAGTAATACATCATGTTAACCATTTAACTTGCTTATTAATATGCATTTAATTGAAGATTACAGAAAATCCCAGGGGGTTTGTTGTGTGACCATATATAATACGGAATGCATAAGAGTTATGTACGAAAGGTGGTTTTGAGCTTAAGGAGATAATCCTTAAATAATATGTTCGTGCTACAATTGACTTAAGTGTGGGATATTGGAGTGAAACCATCATTGGTACCCAAGAACACATGGAGTTGACTGCCCTATCTAGACCTTCTATGTCGGACATCTTAGTAGCATCACTTATATGAAATTTGGTCACATATAATTTGGACCGATTTAGTATGATGATATTGTAGTAAATCGGTGGTGAGAAAATTTAATTGAATCACAACATGACTATTTATGGATCTCAATCTTGATGGGATTATAAACCAATGCCTTTTCGAAGGTGGTGTTTGATGTGGTGTTCAAGTTAGTTCAGTTAATTATAATCTTTCTCAAACACATCCACATTGGTATCACTGAGGGATCAGTGATTGGGAATGTAAGTCATAACGATGCAATTCATTGCTATTATCGGGAAGAAGCAAGACAGTACCCTTATTTGTTAATTTTGAAACTAATCGATCGGTAGAAATTAAGATCTGGATCATGACTATCGATCACTGGTGTTCGAGGAAAAGAGTTCAAATGGTCAATGCCTTGCTTCAGATATGAATTGTCTATGGTTGGTTATGCATAGGTAATCGTTATATCATGAGGCATTAGTTAATTATATGCATGGGAGAGTTTTGTTTTTTAAGGGGAGAGGGGAGGGATTTTTTTTTTTTTTTAGGGGGGAGGGGAGGGGAGGGGATTCGTTAATTTATTAGAGGGGATGAGGATTTGAATCCCCAGTTGATACCAACAAGTGCAACAATCCCATATTTTCATAGTTGAGTAATATGCTCTATATATCTGAAAGAGTTGTAGGCTTGGATTTATTGTTGTATAATTGCAGGATTAATAAATTGGGTTAATAAATTAGGTAGTTCAATTGAAAAGTTCAATTGATTACTCCATTTATTGGAGATTCTGATTATAGGCACACAGTCTTCAGTGTGGCTCCAAATACATGCGTTGAAATATGTTCTTGATAGTGTACTAATTAAATGGAAAAAATTTCTTCTAAGATAAATTGAATAAATGGAAATTTTGTTTTTTGTTTGATAAATGGAAATTGAACGCTACAATCCGGATGAGGTTTCCATCTTCTGTATGCTTCTCTGGAATCTATGGAAAGCTCGATGCAGTGCGGTTTTTGATGATGCGCCTATTTATGTATCCCGCGTGGTTTCGGCAACCTTAGCAAGGGCGATGGAGTATCGTATGGCCGTCTGTATTTCTCATACGGATTCCGAGGAGTCTGGTCACCCGGTCATATGGAGTGCTCCTACTGGAGGCAATTGGAAATGCAATTCGATGCTTATATCACGCACTCAGAGTTTCGTGTGTAGGTCTTATATTCAGAGATGCGCTTGGTTTGATTATTGCTGCCTTTTCATTCCACCTCGACCCTGGTATAAGTCCAGAGACTCTAGAGATGCCGGCGATCCTGATGACAATGGAAGAGACTATTCGCTTGGGACTTTCTGCAGTTATCTTCGAGACTGACTGTCTGCCATGTATTCAAGCCTTACTACGACCGTCGGATGATCTGCATCAGTATTCGGGTTGTTTAGCGAGACCGCTTTACGCTCTTATCGTCCTTTGTTTCATCATCTTTTCATTTGTCAAACTTGATCGTAATTTTCCGACGATTTGTTGGCTAGACATGGACTAGGTCTCACTGTCGTGATCTTGTGTGGGGCGTTCTCCTCATGATGTAATCTCCGCCCATTATTGTGGATTTGACTTAATAAAATTTCATTTTCCTTCAAATATATATATATATATATATATATATATATATATATATATAGTTATTATTTATCGGATAAATAATATTATTAACTGAAAAATACCTTGTCAATTAATAATTAGTGTCAAAAATTTATTATGAAATAAGAAAAATTGTTACTTAATTTTAAGATGACACGTTGGGGTTTGACATGTTGTATTAGAATTACACCCGATAAATAATATTATTAACTGAAAAATACCTTGTCAATTAATAATTAGTGTCAAAAATTTATTATGAAATAAGAAAAATTGTTACTTAATTTTAAGATGACACGTTGGGGTTTGACATGTTGTATTAGAATTACACCCCTCTCCCAAAAGAGTAAAATGTCTCATCTTAGTACAAAGCATATTTCATTAACCGTCTTCTGAAAAGATTGAAATTTTGGGATGGATTGGAGTGGTGAATCAAGGTCTAATGGTGTGGCTTACACCAGCTTGCATTGAAGAGCAAATTGGAAAATCTTGGTATCCAGTTTGTATTTTCTTATTGGGTAATGAATCTTTAAACACCCGTATGCATTAGATTTTGTTATTTGATTTATACAATTTTTTTTATCTTAAATTATTTTTCTGTTTCCTCTCGTAATTCAGATTAGATCTAAATTTGGATGACATAAATAATAAAACGGACCGTTGTTGCTTTGAATGAGTCATGCTTCTCCGTGTTTGCAGACTGTGTGTTGTCCGGTCATCATTCCAACATGTGGTACCAAAGCATTATGTTGGATCCAGCTCGAAATCAATGTTGTATATTTCTAAAAATTGAAGAATGAGATTAGATTAAGTAGTTAATCGTAGATCCAGTTTTCGAGATAAAAGATATGATCATTTATATTTAAAAGCTAAGATCGCTTGTATAAATATATAGATAGTATTTGAGTGCATGTTTAGGAGAGACTTTCTGTTTTTTTTTGCCGTTGTTGAGCCGGAGAAGATATCAATGGCTGGTGGCAAAATGAAGGGATTTCTCCCCCGGCATCTTTTCGGCTCACCCAGTAGATTTAGGGTTAGGGTTCCGGCCCGTAGTGATTGTGAAAGGAGGGGCAAGGTGTTGAGATGGGCGGATATGTTCGTCTCAGACCGACTTCGAGTTTACCTTGCCCTCTTTTTACAGGCGATATTTTCAGAGAACCAAGGTGCTGAGGCCAACGTTAGAGGTTCGACGGATCGCGCTGAGCACGCCGTGGTTCTAAGGGTGAGCACGTTCGCTCAAGAAAATACTCGCCAAAACAAGTTCGACTAGAGGGTGAAGGGGTGGTAGAAGGAGAAGGAGAAAACCCCAAGTCATACAGCTGCCGCCTGATGGGAGTCAACTTTACGTGACTCCGGTGCACTAATTACCCCCGTTTATCACACTTTTAGCACAATTTTGGGTAAATTAGACCATTTTCGGGGTGATATCGTGAGCTTATGGCACGGGGAACGAATCCGCTACTTTGATGAATTCACACCCCTTTTTGTTGGTATTAACTCCATTCCCGAGCACTTTTACCCTCTGGAATTGTTTGGATGTTGTGGTGGTTTGTGATATTGAAGGGTATTGGTGTCTCGAGGACCCGGAAGGTGACGATTTGTGGTGAAAAAGCATGACCGAGGCAAGACGAGGGCCTAAAAAGGGAAAAAGTGAAGATTTGGGGAAACAGGGGTTCAAACGCACGTTTGAATCCCCCAAACGCGCGTTCCATGCCTTTAAACGCGCGTTTGAACCCCTAAACGCGCGTTCCAGGAGTTCAGACCAGATTCAGAGTTGAAGCCCTCTAAACGCACGTTTGGGAACCAGGCCAAACGTGCGTTCCAAGATCCTAAACAGCGTTTGAACCTTCATAAACGCTGCGTTCGGATGAAGAACGATCAAGTCCTTGCCCGAAATTATGTGTAACGCACGTTCCAGCCAAGTTTAAACGACGTTTGAAGATCCCAAACGCGCGTTCCAGCCCTTTAAACGCGCGTTTGGACCCTTTTTGTTGCAGATTTTCCCTCCACCTATAAATACCCCCCTTAGACATTTTCTTGGATATCGTTTTTTTTTTAGCAAAACTCTACCCATCTTTTGCTCGAATTTTGTAATAGTTTAGAATACTCTCTCTTAGTGTAAATCAACAACATCTTAGCATAATCTTTCTATTTCTTAGATTAGATTTTCATTCCAAACACTAAGAGACCACCTTTTAATTACTTCTATATTTTGTACTTTTTGGATCTAATCTCGAATTTCTGCAATTTTATGGTATATCTCTCTCTTCTCTTTTACTTGTTATGTCTCTTATTTACTACTTTCATTGCATTTCAACTAGTATAATGTGTAGCTAATTCCTCCCCATAGTCGAATCATGTGATATGTGGTGAAATCACCCCTGGGTGATGAAATTGGGAGTGGGTAGTGCTTTTTATTGTTGTATCTTGCTCGTTTCACGCCTTAGAACTTGTTATAACGGATTTGGGCTAGATTGATCACCTAGGTCAACCATCACACACACCACTCTTGAGAGTTGTTCGAGAAGAGGGGTGTGGGAAAAGGGTTCTAGGATCGTGGTGTAGTCTCGGTTTAGTTGTTAAACCGAGCACATCGTGAGGTTACTCGTTTATACGTTTAAGCGGCTCGAGTGCAAAACATGACTTGTTAGGAGAGAGTTGTTCAGACCTTAACATGGCACAAGGTGTTAGAAGAGAGTTGTTCAGCGCTAGCACCGGGTTTAGGAGTTCGCACCTGTGAAATTGAATGCAAGAGCTCGTTTGTTATATTGCACACTCCCGGTTTTGTCTATCCTCGGGGTTGAAATTAGTCATTTTGATCATGGTTCGGCTATGTCCCTTTCTCCCTTTAGACTTGTTAGTTTAACTTACTTTAGTCTAATTGAAGTGTACAAACATTCCAACAACATGTTTGCCTAGACTAAGCAATAAGTTCACTTTGGTACTTACAAGCACATCTTCTCTGTGGGATCGACCTCGGACTCCTGTAGCTATACTAGCAATCGACCCGGTCCACTGCCGGTTAGAGAGCTTGTTTAGTCACCGTTGTCTTGAGTATTATAAATTTTGTTTGGTGAAATAAACGCTCATCACCGCCTATCTACGGTCATTTAATCTAAGTGACGATTATAAGTTTTCATATTATGACGGGACTAATGGGTCCGGTTACAGAGATCGGTTGGATCGAATATTGCTCCATTTTGATTCAATATGCAGCGGGCTCCGGCCCCTCTTCAATCCATTCTTTGTTGGGTTCATTGAGGTTGTCCATGCCCTGCCGAGCGACCTTGTCCGAGGGGCAGTAAGAATCATTTCGGCATTTATAGCCTTGAATCGTTTTCTCGGGTTTAAACCGACCCTCTCGGCCCTTGGCCACTTCAATGTGGTCACATTTCTGACGGGCTTGTGTCGTTGAGAAGCCCGGTGAAGAAGTTGAAGCTCTTTTTCCCTTTGCCGAGCAAGGTGAGGGATTGGAGCGGTCGATGTATGCTAGCCGAGTCCCGCGTTGGTTGGCCGTTCCGGCGGCGCAAGTTGAAATCAGCTCTTGTGCCGGATATATTGAAGGCTAAGGACCTACTGGGCCGCGATCATCACTTCAAGGAGAAATTTGAGAGGCTCATTGGTTGGAAAAATGCAAACATGTTAGAGTTTTTGTAGAAGGTTGAATGGAGAAGGCTAGGATGATGAGTGTGAGATGGAAAAGAATTGATAAGTTGGAGAAATTGGAGAAAGGAATTTTATTGTATTGATTGCTTGATTCTTGATTGCTTGGTTACTTAAGTACATGGTGGTGGTGCTATTTATAGCCCCCATTGGATGGTTCAAGTGTCTAATGGAGTTTTCTAGTCCTTTCTTAATTTTGAGTAATCACTACTAGATACTACATGCTTCTAGTAGCTTCCATTCTAGTGTAGCAATATTTATCTAGACTCTTACATACAACTAGAAGCTTCTACACTAGGATGCATTTCTAGAATTTTCATACAATCTAGATATTTCTTTTCTTTTTCTAGAAATGTGTAGCACCATTCAACACTCCTCCTTGATACACATTTCAGTGACACCAATCTTTTCTCGTAATAGCTCGAACTTGTCTCTTGATAGTGCTTTTGTGAATATGTCGGCTAACTGTCTTCACTCCTGCAATGCATGACTTCTATTTCTTTATTGGCCACAGCTTCTCTGATGAAGTGGTACTTGATTCTTATGTGCTTAGTCTTGTTGTGAAATCTTGGGTTTTTCGCCATTGAAATTGCCGAATTGTGTTCACGGTAGATCAATGTTGCTTCTTTTGAGGCTCCCCATGTCCTCAAGTATGCGTTTGAGCCATATAGCTTGGCATGTTGTCAATGCCGCTGCGCTATATCTCGCTTGTGTTGATAGTGCAATTGTGTCTTGCTTTTTGTTGCCCAAGAGAATATTCACGAGCCCAAGGTGAATGCATAGCCATATGTGCTTTTATCATCGATGATCCCGCCCAATCGCTTATCGGTGTACCCAATCAATTTTGAGTCGAATGGATCCATACCAAATCCCATAATCCTTTGTGCCTTGTAGATACCTTAGCACTCTTTTATTTGCTCCAAGTGAACTTGACTTGGGCATTGCATGAACCTTGAGAGATAACTTGTTGCAAACATAATGTCAGTCTTGTAGTTGTTAGATAGAGTAAACTTCCAATGAGACGCCTTGGTAGACCGTATAATCTCGCCTCTTGGCGTGCCTCTTCACTCTTGAGTGCTTTGCTTTCAAGTGGAGTTGCAACACTCTTGCACCCTTTCATCTTGAACTTTTCAAGAAGACTATCTGTATATTTCTTTTGGGAAATGAAAATCCCATTTTCTTTTTGGTTTACCTCGATTCCAAGGAAGTAGTGCATTAATCCCAAGTCTGTCATTTCGAACGTCTTCATCATGTCTTGTCTAAAACTCTTGATCATGTCCTCATTGTTTCCCGTAAGATGAGATCATCAACGTATAAGGAAACAATAAGTCTGTCACTTGAATCTCGTGTCTTAATGTAAAGTGTAGGCTCGCTTTTGCTCCTCCTGAAACCTTGCGTGATGAAGTAATTATCAATTCTGCTATACCAAGCCCGTGGGGCTTGCTTGAGCCCTTATAAAGCTTTCTTTAACTTTAGTACTTTGTCTTCTTCTCCTTTCACGATAAATCCTTGAGGCTGCTCAACGTAAATTTATTCCTCAAGGTATCCATTGAGAAATGCTGATTTAACATCCGGTGATGGATTTTCCATCCATTTTGTGCGAGAGAGGGCAATTAATGCACGTATCGTATCCAATCGTGCAACAGAGCAAATGTCTCGTTGTAATCCACTCCAAGCTGCTGAGAGTAGCCTTTGGCTACAAGCCTTGCTTTGTGTTTTTGGATTGAGCCATCAGGATTAAGCTTTGTTTTATAGACCCACTTAACACCGATGACCTCTTTGTCTGGAGATGGACTTGCTAGCTCCCACGTTTCATTCTTGTTTATCATCTTAATTTCTTCTTCCATTACTTTTCTCCAAACTTCTTCTTTGGAAGCTTCTTCATAACTTCCTGGTTCTATCAAGGTGAGATTGCATCTCTCATATATCTCACTCAAGGATTTTGTTTTCCTTGGTGGTGTCTCCGGAGAAGAACTTTCATCTTGTGATGTTTCTTCAATGATAAGCGCGGTGGTGATTCAGTTGACGGTTGTCTTCTTCGTTGGTTCGTAGAAGTGGTGCCATATTAATAGTTTTCCTTTCAACTTCCTCTCGCTTCCCAATTGAAGCTTGCTTCCTCGTCAAATTCAACGTCTCGATCGACAATAAGCTTTCTTGTTCTTATGCTATAGACACGGTAACCTTTTGATTGTGTACTATAGCCTAAGAAAATCCTTTCTCTGTCTTTTCATCCGACTTACTCCTTAATTTTCTCTTTTGGAATGTGAACATAACCAGATGGAGCCGAAGACTCTAAGATGCTTTCTTGATGGCTTTCGCCACTCTAGGCTTGAATGGTGTTTTGTCTGAACGGCTTTGGTTGTGCATCTGTTTTAGCAAGTAGATCGCAGATGCACCGCCTCCGCCCAAAATGTTTTCGGAAGGCCTTTCTCCATTAGCATAGCTCTTATTGTCTCCATAATCGTTCTATTTTACGTTCGACACACCATTTTGTTCTGGAGCGTATCCAACTGTCAATTGATGCTCCACGCCTTCATCTTCACAGAACTTGTTGAATTATTTAGATGTGTATTCTTTGCCTCGATCACTTCTTATGGTCTTCATGTAGTGACCACTTTGTTTCTCGACATAGGCCTTATATTTTTTTAAATATTTCATATACTTGCGAACTTTCACGCATAAAATAAACCCATGTCATTCTGGTAAAATCATCAATGAAGAGAATGAAGTACCTATTTTGTTCATGTGAAGGAGTGCGCATTGGGCCACAAACGTCTGTGTGCACCAATTCTAATGGCTCTTTCGCTCTCCAAGCTTTTCCGGGGAAATGGTTGTCGATGTTGTTTCCGAGCATGCATCCTTCACAAACACGATCGGGTGTCTTTATAGTCGGGAGATCTTTCATCATGTTCTTACGATGTAGTATTTTTAATCCATTGAAATTGAAGTGACCAAGCCTTCGTGTTATAACCACGAGTCGTCAACTTGTGCCTTCATTGCGACATCTCTTGCATAACTCCATTGGATCGGAAAGCATCGTTTTTCCTTCATTTTTATTTTTGCAATTTGAAGGGATTTATCTTTTTTATCATATATTGTACAAGAATCTCCTTCAAAATGCAATGAGTATCCTTTCTCCATCATTTGCCCGACACTCAATAGATTTTGATCTATACTCGGAACCAAGAGCACCTCATTTATGTATCGCTTGCCCTTCTTTGTGTTAATGACAATAGTGCATTTTCCTGTAGCCTCCATAAATTCGCCATTTCCTATCTTAATATTTGTCTTGAATTTTTCAAGATGGCAAAATATAGATTCATCTTTTGTCATGTGATTGCTGCAACCACTGTCAAGATACCATGTATCTTTCTTTTCCTCTGTTGCTACTTGACAGGCATAGAAGAGATTGTCTTCGACGTCCTTTTCTTCAGAAAAGTTAGCTTGATGATTCCTTTTTGATCGACATACCTTCTCGACGTGACCAAATTTCTTGCAATTTTGCATTGTGGTTTTCCTTTAAACCAACAGTCTTTCTCCAAATGGCTTTTCCTCTTGCATATAACGCAAGAAGAAAATGTTTTGTTTGGAAGCTCTGTATTTTTAGTACCTTCATTTGATCTCCAATCATTTTGTTTTGATTTTTGTGACGGCGTTTTGAACTTAGATTGAAAAGCATTTTCAGTTGTGCCTTCGTGACGCCTTTCCAATCTATGTTCATGAGCTTCTAAAGACCCCATCAATTCTCAAGGCATAATTTTTCCAAATCTTTTGACTGCTCAATATCTGTAATGATTGGATCATATTTTTCTGTACATGTAATTAATATTTTTTCCACAATTTTCTTCTCTGGGACATCTTCTCCATTCGCCCGCAATTGATTTGCTAATGAATCTACTCTTGTGTAGTAGTCTTTAGCATTCTCTGACTCTTTCATTTTAAATTCTAGAAATTTCTCCTTAATGAATGGAGTTTTGAGACTAAATGCACTTTTCATTGCCTTGAAACTCCTCCCCGCAACTTTTCCATCGCTTCTTTAGCCGTCTTGGCACTCATGATTCTTGAAACAATTCTTCATCAAGCTTAAGCTGAAGGGCTAATAATGCTTGAGCATCTTTTCTGTTGATTCTCCTTGAGTTCTTTCTTTTGTGCGGTAGATAAATTTGAGATGTCGTCGGGATGCTAAATCCCTTACTTACGATATCCCATAAATCTTGAGCACAAAAATAGGTTCTCATTTTAATGAACCAATAGTCGAAATTTTCACCCCGGAAAATTGGAACCGGAATGGATGAGCGGAGTGTGTAATCTGCCATGATGTTGATTTCTTGATTGTAGTTGTGTCGAAACCGAGCTCCGATACCACTTGTTAGAGTTTTTGTAGAAGGTTGAATGGAGAAGGCTAGGATGATGAGTGTGAGATGGAAAAGAATTGATAAGTTGGAGAAATTGGAGAAAGGAATTTTATTGTATTGATTGCTAGATTCTTGATTGCTTGGTTACTTAAGTACATGGTGGTGGTGCTATTTATAGCCCCCATTGGATGGTTCAAGTGTCTAATGGAGTTTTCTAGTCCTTTCTTAATTTTGAGTAATCACTACTATATACTACATGCTTCTAGTAGCTTCCATTCTAGTGTAGCAATATTTATCTAGACTCTTACATACAACTAGAAGCTTCTACACTAGGATGCATTTCTAGAATTTTCATACAATCTAGATATTTCTTTTCTTTTTCTAGAAATGTGTAGCACCATTCAACACTCCTCCTTGATACACATTTCAGTGACACCAATCTTTTCTCGTAATAGCTCGAACTTGTCTCTTGATAGTGCTTTTGTGAATATGTCGGCTAACTGTTCTTCACTCCCGCAATGCATGACTTCTATTTCTTTATTGGCCACTGACTTCTCCGATGAAGTGGTACTTGATTCTTATGTGCTTAGTCTTGTTGTGAAATCTTTGGGTTTTTCGCCATTGAAATTGCCGAATTCTTTGTCACAAGTAGATCAATGTTGCTTCTTCTCGAGGCTCCCCATGTGTCCTCAAGTATGCGTTTGAGCCATATAGCTTGGCATGTTGTCAATGCCGCCGCTACATATTCGCCTGCTTTGTTGATAGTGCAATTGTGTCTTGCTTTTTTGTTGCCCAAGAGAATATTCCTAAGCCCAAGGTGAATGCATAGCCAGATGTGCTTTTATCATCTGATGATCCTGCCCAATCGCTATCAGTGTACCCAATCAATTTTGAGTCGAATCGGATCCATACCAAATCCCATAATCCTTTGTGCCTTGCAGATACCTTAGCACTCTTTTATTTGCTCCAAGTGAACTTGACTTGGGCATTGCATGAACCTTGAGAGATAACTTGTTGCAAACATAATGTCAGGTCTTGTAGTTGTTAGATAGAGTAAACTTCCAATGAGACGCCGGTAGACCGTACAATCTGCCCTTGGCGTGCCATCTTCACTCTTGAGTGCTTTGCTTTCAAGTGGAGTTGCAACACTCTTTGCACCCTTTCATCTTGAACTTTTCAAGAAGACTATCTCAGTATATTTCTTTTGGGAAATGAAAATCCCATTTTCTTTTTGGTTTACCTCGATTCCAAGGAAGTAGTGCATTAATCCCAAGTCTGTCATTTCGAACGTCTTCATCATGTCTTGTCTAAAACTCTTGATCATGTCCTCATTGTTTCCCGTAAAGATGAGATCATCAACGTATAAGGAAACAATAAGTCTGTCACTTGAATCTCGTGTCTTAATGTAAAGTGTAGGCTCGCTTTTGCTCCTCCTGAAACCTTGCGTGATGAAGTAATTATCAATTCTGCTATACCAAGCCCGTGGGGCTTGCTTGAGCCCGTATAAAGCTTTCTTTAACTTTAGTACTTTGTCTTCTTCTCTTTTCACGATAAATCCTTGAGGTCTGCTCAACGTAAATTTCTTCCTCAAGGTATCCATTGAGAAATCTTGATTTAACATCCGGTGATGGATTTTCCATCCATTTTGTGCGAGAGGGCAATTAATGCACGTATCGTATCCAATCGTGCAACAGGAGCAAATGTCTCGTTGTAATCCACTCCAAACTGTTGAGAGTAGCCTTTGGCTACAAGCCTTGCTTTGTGTTTTTGGATTGAGCCATCAGGATTAAGCTTTGTTTTATAGACCCACTTAACACCGATGACCTCTTTGTGCGGAGATGGACTTGCTAGCTCCCACGTTTCATTCTTGTTTATCATCTTAATTTCTTCTTCCATTGCTTTTCTCCAAACTTCTTCTTTGGAAGCTTCTTCATAACTTCCTGGTTCTATCAAGGTGAGATTGCATCTCTCATATATCTCACTCAAGGATTTTGTTTTCCTTGGTGGTGTCTCTCGGAGAAGAACTTTCATCTTGTGATGTTTCTTCAATGATAGCGCGGTGGTGATTCAGTTGTGGTTGTCTTCTTCGTTGGTTCGTAGAAGTGGTGCCATATTAATAGTTTTCCTTTCAACTCCTCTCGCTTTCCCAATTGAAGCTTGCTTCCTCGTCAAATTCAACGTCTCGACCGACAATAAGCTTTCTTGTTCTTTTGCTATGTAACCACGGTAACCTTTTGATTGTGTACTATAGCCTAAGAAAATCCTTTCTCTGTCTTTTCATCCGACTTACTCCTTTTCTCTTTTGGAATGTGAACATAACAGATGGAGCCGAAGACTCTAAGATGCTTTCTTTGATGGCTTTCGCCCACTCAGAGGCTTCGAATGGTGTTTTGTCTGAACGGCTTTGGTTGGGCATCTGTTTAGCAAGTAGATCTGCATGGTATGCACCGCCTCCGCCCAAAATGTTTTGGAAGGCCTTTCTCCATTAGCATAGCTCTTGCTTTGTCTTCATAATCGTTTCTATTTTTACGTTTCGGCGCACCATTTTGTTCTGGAGCGTATCCAATGTCAATTGATGCTCCACGCCTTCATCTTCACGTAAATTGTTGAATTCTTTAGATGTGTATTCTTTGCCTCGATCACTTCTTATGGTCTTCATGTAGTGACCACTTTGTTTCTCGACATAGGCCTTATATTTTTAAATATTTCATATACTTACGATCTTTCACGCATAAAATAAACCCATGTCATTCTCGTAAAATCATCAATGAAGAGAATGAAGTACCTATTTTGTTCATGTGAAAGAGTGCGATTGGCCACAAACGCGTCTGTGTGCACCAATTTAATGGCTCTTCGCTCTCCAAGCTTTTCCGACGGGGAAATGGTTGTCGATGTTGTTTCCCGAGCATGCATCCTTCACAAACACGATCGGGTGTCTTTATAGTCGGGAGATCTTTCATCATGTTCTTCTGATGTAGTATTTTTAATCCATTGAAATTGAAGTGACCAAGCCTTCTGTGCCATAACCACGAGTCGTCAACTTGTGCCTTCATTGCGACATCTCTTGCATAACTCCATTGGATCGGAAAGCATCGTTTTCCTTCATTTTTATTTTTGCAATTTGAAGGATTTATCTTTTTTATCATATATTGTACAAGAATCTCCTTCAAAATGCAATGAGTATCCTTTCTCCATCATTTGCCCGACACTCAATAGATTTTGATCTATACTCGGAACCAAGAGCACCTCATTTATGTATCGCTTGCCCTTCTTTGTTTTAATGACAATAGTGCCTTTTCCCCGTAGCCTCCATAAATTCGCCATTTCTATCTTAATATTTGTCTTGAATTTTCAAGATGGCAAAATATAGATTCATCTTTTGTCATGTGATTGTTGCAACCATTTGTCAAGATACCATGTATCTTTCTTTTCCTCTGTTGCTACTTGACAGCATAGAAGAGATTGTCTTCGACGCCCTTTTCTTTCGAAAAGTTAGCTTGATGATTTCTTTTTGATCGACATACCTTCTCGACGTGACCAAATTTCTTGCAATTTTTGCATTGTGGTTTTCCTTTAAACCAATGGTCTTTCTCCAAATGGCTTTTCCTCTTGCATATACGCAAGAAGAAAATGTTTTGTTTGGAAGCTCTGTATTTTTAGTACCTTCATTTGATCTCCGATCATTTTGTTTTGATTTTTGTGACGGCGTTTTGAACTTAGATTGAAAAGCATTTTCAGTTGTGCCTTCGTGACGCCTTTCCAATCTATGTTCATGAGCTTCTAAAGACCCCATCAATTCTGAAGCAGACAATTTTTCCAAATCTTTTGACTGCTCAATAGCTGTAATGATTGGATCATATTTTTCTGTACATGTAATTAATATTTTTTCCACAATTTTCTTCTCTCAGGACATCTTCTCCATTCGCCACGCAATTGATTTGCTAATGAATCTACTCTTGTGTAGTAGTCTTTAGCATTCTCTCGACTCTTTCATTTTTAAATTCTCGAAATTTCTCCTTAATGAATGGAGTTTTGAGACTAAATACCTTTTCATTGCCTTGAAACTCCTCCTGCAACTTTTCCATCGCTTTTTAGCCGTCTTGGCACTCATGATTCTTGGAAACAATTCTTGATCAAGCTTAAGCTGAAGGGCTAATAATGCTTGAGCATCTTTCTGTTGATTCTCCTTGAGTTCTTTCTTTTGTGCGGTAGATAAATTTGAGATGTAAATCGGGGATGCTAAATCCCTTACTTACAATATCCCATAAATCTTGAGCACAAAAATAGGTTCTCATTTTAATGAACCAATAGTCAAAATTTTCACCCCGGAAAATTGGAACCGGAATGGATGAGCGGAGTGTGTAATCTGCCATGATGTTGATTTCGCCCAGTTGTAGTTGTGTCGAAACCGAGCTCCGATACCACTTGTTAGAGTTTTTGTAGAAGGTTGAATGGAGAAGGCTAGGATGATGAGTGTGAGATGGAAAAGAGTTGATAAGTTGGAGAAATTGGAGAAAGGAATTTTATTGTATTGATTGCTTGATTCTTGATTGCTTGGTTACTTAAGTACATGGTGGTGGTGCTATTTATAGCCCCCATTGGATGGTTCAAGTGTCTAATGGAGTTTTCTAGTCATTTCTTAATTTTGAGTAATCACTACTAGATACTACATGCTTCTAGTAGCTTCCATTCTAGTGTAGCAATATTTATCTAGACTCTTACATACAACTAGAAGCTTCTACACTAGGATGCATTTCTAGAATTTTCATACAATCTAGATATTTCTTTTCTTTTTCTAGAAATGTGTAGCACCATTCAACAAAACAAGACCCAGGAAATGTTTTTTAGCTGGCGGCTCCTGGCGACCGGAAGGCACCACAATGCATTGGCCGGGATCTGGGGACCCATAGTGAAGGGAGTGCAACCTTTGGTCGAGATCATCAACGATAATATCGATCATGGTAGTACGCCTCGTGCCATAAGGGCGATTTCCTCTTAGTGCGAATATTGTTTGGGAGACCGGCGTAATAAGGGCGTCGACCCTGGTAATTGTCCTTCGCCCTTTAATTTGCGTTAGAATTTTCGTAAGTATAAAATGCTTTGCTTATAGCGGTAGGGCTTATGTTATTATACTTAGAAATGTTTTAGTTTCTCGCAAACTGACGAGCTCGTATTTTTGTAGAACATATGGATGCCATAGTGCTGCGGACTGAGAAGCAAAAGCTAGCTCATAAGCGGAGAGATGAGAGAGCTACACACTTGGAGGCGGGTCAACCCTTGAACCCACGCATGGTTTCCGTTGATCCCAATGCTGTATGTGCGCCCCGGGCGGGGCCAATAACAATAACGGTGTGAACGAAATGCTGGAGAGAGGAGAGGCCGGAATGTCTGAATCAATATTCAAGAGCCAACTCAGGCTTAGGATGATGCCCAGGCTGAATATTTTGGAAACTTGGACAGCTATGATAAGGTCGACCGTGACGACTCGAGGGCCAAGCGACCAAGGACGGATGAGAATGTGGGCACCTCAGTTGTTGATGAGAAACTTGTGGACCCGGTGTCCACTAACAACCCAATTGTTGAGAGATCTGCCAAGGCCGAGACTGTGGTGTTTCGGAGACAAAATGGAAAGGACATTGTCGTAGAGACCGTAGAGGAGACTGAGTAGGGTTCTGGGGCGAATCCCACCTGAAGAAGATGAGAGGAAGTATACCCGCCTCTCGGAGAGGCGTCTGTGTGGCTAAGGCCGAATTTCTGTCATCCCGAGAATCTCTTAAAGGGCAAAGCAGTGGCGGAATCAATCATGGATGTCCCTTTTCCTAAAGAACTTGGATATGACCCGCCTTGACGGGGCAACCATAGCCGCAGGATCTGGTGTCGCCGGGCATGTCGCAATGGAGGATTCGACAAAGCACTTTCTTCCTCATCCCGATGATATCCTATGGTTTGTAGGCCTAATCTCGAGCCAGGTAGCTTTCTTCAATTTACTTTCTCACACTCGTCTTTATTTTTGCCAGAGCCATTCGGCGACCTGACTTGTTTGTTTCTAGATATCAGCTGGCAACTGCGTCGAGACATGTTTTCCTTGCTCGCCGAAAGTTAGAGAGAATAAATGAGGCTATGATCTCGGATTGCGGAACTCTGGCCCACAATGTTAAACTCGTGGACAGCGAGCTTGAAAGTGAGAGGCTGCGAGCTACGAATGTTGAAAGCAAAATCGACGCGGTCGTAGAGGAGGCGAATCATGAGAAGATCGAGCTGGAAAATGAAAACTACAGCTTGTCCACCCTTCTTGCTGAGAAGGTTAAAGAGCTGGAGGTTGCCCAAAAAGAGCACGACTCCATAGTAGAGGCTCTGGAAAGGGCCCAAAAACAAACTTCCGAGGAGGCAGGCTGATGATCTTGCCCAGAAATTCAAAGACGCCGAGGCTCAAGTTCGTGATCGATTGGAGAACGCTCAGTTGTGAGATGTCGTAGCTTTCAAAGAATCTAAGGATAATGGAGATGATCTGTTGGCTATCAAGTTAGAGTGTTTTGATCAGGGATTCAACCATTTTGCGAGATGCCTGATGAGAGATCAAGGCGGACGCGCTCCTACCCTACCGCAGATGGTGAATTGGGCCACCTCTGAAATGTTTGATCCGACCTTAAGACCCTTCCACAATGTGGACCCATATATTGAAGCAGAATTGGCCAAGTATGCCGAAGGGAATGGGTTGACACGGTGTCGAGTGTGGGTTCCTCCTCACCCACCGGACAATCTAGCTAACATGTTGGAAGCATATTTGGCGGGGTGAGGTTAGCCCGCCTCATCGAGAGAATCCCGGTGGACCGTCAATTCCCTTTTGTGAATGAGGATGTTTGCAAGATTTATCGAGAATACGTCGATGGAGGATCTATGAATGTCGTTGACCGAGATGTTGGCGTGACTAACTCGAATCCGCCGGACGGCCCCAATGAGAGTTTATTCCGCTTACGTTCGTAATATTTATAACTTTAAACTCTTTATTCCAAATTTTGCATTGTAACCGATAACTCGATTTTGGTTATGCATTTGGCCTTTCTTTCAATGTTTTTGTATAACATTTTATCTCGCCGATCGATCGATTTTGCTTGAATATTTCATGCTTTCAATTCGACTTTAATTTTTGCCAAAACTTTTCCAACTTTTGGGTCCATTGTATGTCGAACTCTCAAGCTGGGTTGGCATAATGGTTCCCTTGTTTTTTTTACAAGGTTGAGGATGTCAAAGTGCGAGCCTTGTCGGAAACAAGATGTTGAGGTCTCGTATTTACTTTGTGGTTTAAAAACGATCGAACCGTAAAGTAAATAAGCGGGTACAATAAGTAAATGTGAAGTCTCACATTTATTAAACTCGTCCTGCCACGTCCGGCAGGTTGAGTGTTTTAAAATAAGAAAGCGTAATCATTCACGGTACATAAACGAGAGAATGAATGCCATAACCCACGGCAAGCTTTACATGTAGTACCTTTTTAAATTGTCCGCGTGACAAGGGCGATTGAGGTCGAATATGTTTTCATCCTTTAAGATGTATGTCCCTTTCTTCACTTCACTCTAGATTTGATAAAGGCCTTCCTAGTTTGGAGAAAGTTTTCCCTTTTCGGCCCGATGCCCGACGGGTTCCCGTTTTCGAAGGACGAAATCGCCAACCGCAAGTGAATGATCTCTTATGCGCTTAGCGTGATGTTGCTTGGCGAGCTATTTATAATTTAGGAGTCGACTATAGGCTTGCAGCCATTTTTTCTCTGATAGGTTGAGATCAAGCTATCTGTTAAGCTGATTGGAGAGTTGATCATGTCACGAGACCCTAAGGTCGGGCAATTCCATCCAATTTGGTGCCATGGTTTCCGAGCCATAGGTTAAGGAGAAAAAGGTTTCACATGTGGTAGTTTTGAAGTTTGTTCAGACATCCCATAGAACGGACGGGAGCTTGTCCAACCATCTTCCTACGTTTAATCAAGGTTTTTCTTCAGCATCTTGAAAATCAGCTTGTTTACACTTTATGCCTGGAGATTTCCTTAAGGATAGGAGACTGAGGACTGCCAATGTTTGACGTTATGTTCCTCGCAAAACAGTTTAAGCCGCTCCTTGAACTGAGGACCATGGTGGGATACAACTGCTCGGGGAACACCAAAGCGGGACCAAATTTGATCACACATGAAATAGATTGTGTCCTTCACTGTTGTTTTGGCCAAGGCTTGGCTTCGATCCATTCGGTGAAGTAGTCGACTGCCATGATAGTGTATTGACAACCACCTCGCCCTTATGGAATGGGCCAAAAAGATCATCTCCCCGCATGTCAAAAGGCCAAGCTGATATGATGATGCTCTGCTCAACTGAAGGAAGCCTAGGGATGTCTGCGAACCGCAGTCACTTGTCGCATGTTCGAGCGAATCTGTGAGCATCATGAGCGAGTGTTGGCCAGTAGTACCCAGTTGAGATAATTTTCTGGCACATAGAGCGGCTGGCGGGATGGACCCCACACACTCCTTCGTGGATCACGGTTAATATTTTCATCGTTTCTTCTGGGTGGATACACCGTAATAGAGGCTTAGTGTAAGATCTTCTGCATAGGATTACATTGACGATGGTGTATCATGCTGCCTTTTTTCTCAGAGCGCGGGCTTGATCTACCTCTGCAGGTAGGGAGCCCATCTCGATGTAAGCTTTGATTTCATCTACCCAACATGTCGACGATGTTTCGACGTCCATGATTTCTGCCCGGTTGATTGTGGGCTCGGTGAAATATTCGACCTTTTTTGTTGGGTCTTAAATCTCTTATTCTAAGGACAATTTGGACAAGTAATCTGCCCGCATATTATCCTCCCGGATAGTTCTGATGAACTCGCAGTGGTTGAAGACGTTTTTCATCCGTTTGATGATCTCAAGATATTGGCATATAATCTCATTTTTAGCTTTATAAATACTTGAAATCTGGCTGACAATGAGTTGAGAATCGCTGAAGACCTCAACATTTTCAACCTTCATTGCTCTCACGAGCTTGAGGCCTGCAATGACGGCCTCATATTCATCTTAATTATTTGAAGTTGGGAACTCAAACCTTAGAGCTTTCTCCTCTGTAGTTTCCGGCTCGACCAGTATAATACCGACTCCGCATCCACTTTTACTTTTCGCCCCGTCTATGTAAAGTTGTAAGTAATGACTCGGCCTTATAGGTGCCAAAGTCGAAGGGGTGCTAGGCTTGGGTGGGTGTTGCAGATCGGGCTGTTGTTCACATAAAGCGGTCTCAACGATGAAGTTGGCAAGCCTTGATTGCTTTCTGAGGCTACTAGCGAATGTCGAACTCTGTTAGTTCAATTGCCCATCGAAGCAAACGATCTGAAAGGTCGGGCTTGTGCAATACTTGACTCAACGGACGATGTTGATAGTGTGCGAAGAAAAACAAGCTCTTAATTTATGGGCAGCAATAACAAGTGAGTAGGCCAACTTCTCTATATTGAAATAACGGCTCTCCCCCGGGCTAAAATCATTTCTTATATAATAAAAACTGGGTTTTGGAGGGTGCCGGACACTTTGACAAGAACGGCACAACATCCCGGTCTGAGGGCTCCAAATACAAGAACAATTCATCTCCTATCATCGAGGTAACGAGAAGAAATGGCCTCCCCATGTAGTCTTTAAGTGCTTGGAAGGCTTGAGTGCACTCTTCGTTCCATGTGAATGTTTGTCGACTTTTAGGATTTTGAAGAATGGTAGGCATTTTCCGCAGACTTAGAGATGAACCTGCCCAGGGTGATGATCCTTTCATTTAGCCTCTGAATCGCTTTGATACGGGTAGGTTCTTTCATGTGCATCAGTGCCTCTATCTTTTCAGGATTGGCCTCGATCCCTCGTTGGCTAACCATAAATCCAAGAAACTTGCTTGCTTGGACACCAAATACGTATTTGGCCAAATCAAGCTTCATTGAGTGTTTTTAACGTTCTCAAAGGTTTCTTGAAGATCGGTGTTGTGGCCTTGGAGGGATAGCTGGACGACCATATCATCAATGTAAGCCACTATGTTTTTGCTGATTTATGAGCTGAAGACACGATTGACCATTCTCTGGTATGTCGAGCCAGCGTTCTTCAACCCGAATGGCATCATTTCGTAATAATATAGTCTCCTAGCTGCTTTGAAGGCTGTCATTTCTTTATCGCAGTCGGCCATCTTGGCTTGATAATAGCCGAAATATGCGTCGAGAAATCTTAGCATTTCAAACCCTGCAATTGAGTCCACCATGTAACCAGAGATAATGGCTACTTATGTAAGCATCATCTTCAGGGCCTGTTAGTGACACAATATATCAAATGATGATAGAATTAAAATATTTAAACACAAAGAGGGGACTTTTGAAAATTAATCAACACTAAAACCATACCACAAAATACTCAATAAGCTGTTGTTTAGACTGCCACATCATCTCAATGTATTCAGCATGGGCGAGTATGGCAGCCGTTTTAGGATTCTGATGCGCAACAATCCCCACATTCGGAGACGATTTGTGAGTATGTCTGGGCCGGAATGTACCGGCGGCCTCTTTTCCAGATCTCTGGCTAGTGGCGGCCTCAAGATTATCCTTGGATCTGGCCATTCCGTTAAGAAATAAGCGGATGTCGGGCAGGCTAGTTCTCTTACTGTCGGTGATGACATGGGATTCAGGTCACCTAGGGGTGTTGCACCAGAGCGCGACCAACAATTGCCCCATCGGTAACCTAGGCCGCGTTTCGGACTACTTTTCTAAGAGAAAGGGGAAATCCATCAAACAGAACAGGACCTGCAGATCTAGTCTGAGCCATGAAGATGCCGATGGAGGTCTGCAAGATACCCATTTCACGAGACGAAGATTTGGAAAATCTGACTGTGATTTGTCGATCTTGTGATGAACACAATGAGGATCTATTTATCCTGACAAAGATGCAGGCAAACATCTGATGAATTCTGATGATTAATTCCGGCGAAGATATGGTAATCCTGGATAATCTGGTGATGATCAGGATAAAGATATGAAGGGATCCCGATGAACCTGATGATGAACATGATGAAGATCAGCCGGAAAACCAAAATTAGGCAGTTTTAGGCCACCTGATCTGGAAATAACCGGGAGATCTGATCTAAAATTTGACTGGAAAAAATGCCAAAGAGCGTAATTTTCTCGGTAACGGAGCCAATTGATATTGTCGGAAATATCATAAACAAGTTTAATTAATTTTGGCGGTGGATATCTAGCTAATTAAGAGTGATTTGTCCGGTTATTAGGTGGTGTTGTTCAAGAACAATTGATAACGGTCATTTTGTGCCCATTATTCTATGACCTTTACCCCCGATTCTAGTTTAAAGGAGCTATATTAGAGTAATAATAAGTCGTAATACGCTTAATTCACATATGTCGAGAGTTACGATTCATTATTATGTATTAAGAGGTTTTATTATATTATTTGGTATTACAGACTGTATTTCACGTTATATTTGTAGTAACTCATTTGGGAGCACATGGATGGACTTCGAAAAGCTTTGATGGATCACGAGACAAGTTCGGGAGGCCCAAGGCGTAAAAGAGGAGAAAGCCAGGAGCATGTAAGGCTCGGTCGACCGAGCCTATGCATTCGATCGACCGAGTGGGCCTATAGTCCAAAGGAAGTTCGGCACATTAATTGAGTCGGTTAGGGTTGGAATGTCGGCATTTTTAAGTCGGTTGTCTATGACGGTGAGGCTCTATATAAACACAAGTCCTTTGTATTTTTATCATGCATTCATCAACATTATTTCATACTTACAAATAAACACATAAGGATTCTTTAGGCTTGTGGAGGGTGCAAGGGTTGCAAACATGTAAGCCCTAGTTTATCTTCTTGTTTTCTTTTTAGTAATCAATTTCCCAATTATGCTTTGATTATTTGAGTAGGTATTCATATCTAGATGATGTAGATCTAGGATATGACGTTAGAGGCGGCGGCGATACCTTGTCTATAAGGATCCCAAACCTACGTCCTCTACCTAACGTCTACGGATTAATCTGTGTGTTTAATTTACGTGTATTTAGATTAGTTTATATGATGTCACGATAATTCGATATATAATCCGATTTGTATATGAAACATTTGAGAAATATGTTTGGGGATGTAAATCTGGGAGTTAGACTCTCGGGTGACCGAGAGGTGTCACTCGTCGACCGAGAGCACCTATTCGGTCGACCGAGAGAGTTAGCAAAACTGTTTTCATCATTGTTAATCACCACGTCTTTATGATTAGGTTAGCTTAATTGAATCTGTTATCTCAGTAGGTATGGCTATGGCTACGCCACTCACTTGATTTAATTAAAACGTAAAAAGGAAATACCGGTGTAAAACTCTTAGGTAGGCTTATGAATTGCTCTTCGGACTTTCAAAGATTATCTAGGTAGGTTTATATTAGGGAATTGCGCGCGCACCTTGATACACGTAGATCGTAAACTAGCATGAGACTATAACTTGGTAATTGTTAGTTGGACGAGAGTTTGAGTGATCGTTTCAGGAAATACGCCTAACCAAAGGAATGTTGCCTCGGGGACGAGGTGTACGGTTAATATCGGCATCCTTAGAGTAGTAAGCGTGTGAGTTATATGAGATGGAGGCACCAAAAGCGCGAAGTCACGTAACAATACCACAGTGATATAGTGACTACCGGTGCTACATCAAGTTGTGAGGATGACTCCGTAGCCAATATAAAGAGATATGAATGGATTAATAGTAGATGAGTTTTGTTGTCATATAAATTATCTAGATCCAAATGATTATGGTTATGATTGGGCAGTTGATTACGTTATGTGTTTACATGTTGTTTATATGTTTGAGTGTGTCTTTCTTTCCTCGTACTTTATGTTGGTCATAGACCGTATTTGTTCAACGAAGTAACTAGTTGACTATTTAAGTAGGATCCACAAATTGATTCTCTGTGGGATCGACCTCGACTCTATCTAGCTATACTGTGATTGGACCTAGTTCACTTGCTAGTGGTTATTTAGGCATCGAGTTAGTAATTTAACTTGACCTTCCATCAAGTTTTTGGCGCCGTTGCCGGGGAATCAATGGTCCAGTTGCTTAAATAATCTACTTGATTATTTCGTTTTTGTTTCTGTTTTCTTTTGCAAGTCAAAAAAATAAAATTAAAAAAAAAAAAAAAAAAGTAGCATGAAACGATAAGAAGTTTTTTTTCTATTTTGCCATGTTCCGACGACTGTTGAGTTAAGGATGTGCAAAATAATTTTTTTTATTCGAATCGTTTTTATGTGAAGTGAAGCGTCGCAATTGAATCTTTGTAAAAAAATTGTTGATTAAGGAAATGATAATGCGTTATTTTACAAATGCTTAGACCAGATTGTTTGATTTATTTATGATAAGAATGAGGTTGCTTTTATGCTTGAGACGACCTATTGGTTAGAAAATTTTTGCGGTGAGAGTGAAATAATACATTTTGGCACTGTTATATATTGTAGTTATTTTACGGTATGTGTCAAATTTATTAAAATGGTCAACACCATTAATTTCTACACATCCCCACTCACCTTTCCCTCTTCCCAACCTTTCACCTTTTTCTCTTCCCAACCTCTTTATTATCCTAATTCAAATTTTCAAATTCCACCTTTCCACCTCATCAATCCCCAACAACTTTTCTACACCAATCACATTCCATTTTTCAAACTCCATTTTTCTATTTAACCCACCATCCTCTCTTTCATTTTCCTCATCCTTTTCCCCAATTCCTTCATCCCACTTCTCCATCTCTCTTTTTCCCCACACCCTAGTAGAAATCAAATGGAAGTGTTCCAAAAATCTTCATCCAATTAACCATTTTTCCTCACCTTTGAAATTCTGAAGGATTTTGCTCAGATCAACCAAATTGGCCATCTTTGAGGATGTCTGAGCCGGAAATCCACCGTTTCAGCCGTTTCATCACTCGGTCAACCGAGTACTTACTCTCGGTCGACCGAGAGTACCCCTGCCGCCGCCGTCCTCTTCTTTGCCAAGATTCTGTGAGGATGCCACCAAGAAGACGCAGAGCCGCCCGGGGTTTGTGGTCGTGGAAGGCGATATTCCAATGATCAACGGGTACCACACCGCGAGTCGGGAGGTATATTCTTCGTTTACTAATCATTTCGTTAATGCCCCCGTACATCGAGCTCGAGGTCTAGATTTGGAAAATTGTGGAGACGAGCTTCTAGAATTGGTGGAACGCTATCAATGGCGTGATGTCGTAGCACCTCCTGGCCGAGTCAACGTCAACTGGGTAAGAGAATTTTATGCTTATTTACGCGTACACCCCGACACCAATATCGTACATATTCGTGGCCGACCAATTGTAATTTCTCCGGGTACGATTAATGCTTATTTTGGGGTGGATGTCTCGGAGGACGGGCCAGAGTATATGGCTACGTTTGATGGGTCCGATGCTTGGTTGGGGGAAGTTGGAGCCTATCTGGGGATAGAATGGACAGTAGGGGAGGTTGCCCGCACATTTGCGGAAACAGACTTTAGGAGATGGGAGGATAAGTGCCTTAATCGGCTTATTCGTTCCAATATCTTCCCGGCTAAGCATGTATCTACGGTTTACTATACTCATGCCACTCTGCTCTATTGGTTGTACATGGGATGGCTTTGTGAATGTGGGGCATTGATACGCAAGGAGATGACAGACGATGCTCTCAAGCCTCGGCATACCTTACCTTTGGTTCATTAATCACTACATTCGTGAGAGGAGCCGAGTGCCCGGTGTTGGCGGCGATTCCTATGTGGAGCCAATGCCTATCCTATCTTTGAGTTCTGTCCCACCGCCTGTCGTTCACGGCCACGACCAAGAAGGGGAACCCGAGGATGATGCTAACGAAACCGGCCCGAACAATTTGCAACTAGCATGGGATTAAGTATTTTAATTTGAGTGTTTGCATTTCCTATAATTATCAAGTTTTTTATTTTGACTCAATTCTACTAGTATGTCGTGTTATATAGAGCAAGTATCTCTGTTTC
The DNA here is from genome assembly GCA_026214975.1 of Gentiana macrophylla. Lineage (NCBI taxonomy): Eukaryota > Viridiplantae > Streptophyta > Magnoliopsida > Gentianales > Gentianaceae > Gentiana > Gentiana macrophylla. The sequence continues at coordinate 20,786,045 of CM047812.1, read as the reverse complement.
CTAAATTCGAACTCATGTAATGTTTTGGACGTGCTGAAATGTATTGAAATGTAATCATTAATTAATGGACTTAAAAATGTTTAAGGAATTTGTTATCCCTTTTACGGTCCCTTTTTTGAGATTATTACTGTTTGGACTAATCCTGTAACGAGTTTCAAGTTTTGTTTAAGATATGTGTTGCAGTGATTACTTTTGTGCAAGCGGCCAATGCCTGTGCCTGTTGAACTTTGCTGAATTTCCAAGACTTATTTAACTTCCACGCTTATCCAGAGCTAAGTTCCTTTTCTGAGCTTGTTATTTCGGTTTTTATACATTGGGGACAATGCATGGTTTAAGTGGGGGGTACAAGTCACTTAGCTCAAATGAGTAATTCCGTATATCAAATAATAAATAAAATGAGCAAGAAATTTTAAACTTTTGAACTTAGAATCACATTTACTTTTGTGGGGCCCTGATAATTATATCTAATAAGAAATAACCCATATTTCATGAGTACGTGATCACTTTATACTTCTGCGATTTATTGATTAGTAAACTTAACGATATTCATATTGTCCGTTGCAAGTAGTTGTTTATTATTCAATTATTCAATACCTGAATCGAGTTGTACTCCGCTTGTTATAAAAGGTAAAATTATAATGTGTACATTGCATAGATAATTGATTATGCTTTCCTAGTGTCAAATTTATCGTCTGATGTGTTCCTAAAACTTCTAGCCACAAAAGCTGAGTAATAAGCTTGAGACGCACTGTGTTTGACAATGTTAAAACACTGGGCTTGTAGTAAGTTACCAAAGTAGCTTCGCGCTTGTGGTAATATTCGATGCTAATATTTGATCTAAGATAGAGGGAAATTCTAAAAAGTTTTCCTTCTTGAGATTGATAGTGTCTGAAAAATATGAAGATATGAAAAGAATATTCAACTCTTCAAGAGGCTTTGAGTAGTACTCGGTCTCCAAGTCCAAAAACCCTATAGATACACTCTCGCTTATTATTCTAGTGCTTGAAAAAAATTAAAAGGCTAAGAAGTGAGAATACTGAAGTTGGTAGGTTAAGACTACGAAGTTTGCATAAGCTCTAATCTTGCTACGAATGTTTAAAACTCAATGCACATGCACACAACACATCGATTCATGATGAATAGTGGATAATGGATAACTGATGAGCATAGAGGATATGAGTTGATTCGAGTTTCTTGTGTCAGTATACTGTGACCACTGGAAAGTAGTTTATGGGGAATAACTTGTTGATATTTTGATCGGGACGATCAAAGGCTAAGTGGGGGGTAGTTGATAACGGTCATTTTGTGCCCATTATTCTATGACCTTTACCCCCGATTCTAGTGTAAAGGAGCTATATTAGAGTAATAATAAGTCGTAATACGCTTAATTCACATATGTCGAGAGTTACGATTCATTATTATGTATTAAGAGGTTTTATTATATTATTTGGTATTACAGACTGTATTTCACGTTATATTTGTAGTAACTCATTTGGGAGCACATGGATGGACTTCGGAAAATCTTTGATGGATCACAGACAAGTTCAGGAGGCCCAAGACAGAAAAGAGGAGAAAGCCAGGAGCATGTAAGGCTCGGTCGACCGAGCCTATGCATTCGGTCGACCGAGTGGGCCTATAGTCCAAAGGAAGTTCGGCACATTAATTGAGTCGGTTAGGGTTCAGAATGTCGGCATTTTTAAGTCGGTTGTCTATGACGGCTGAGGCTCTACATAAACACAAGTCCTTTGTATTTTTTATCATGCATTCATCAACATTATTTCATACTTACAAATAAACACATAAGGATTCTTTAGGCTTGTGGAGGGTGCAAGGGTTGCAAACATGTAAGCCCTAGTTTATCTTCTTGTTTTCTTTTTAGTAATCAATTTCCCAATTATGCTTTGAATATTTGAGTAGGTATTCATATCTAGATGATGTAGATCTAGGATATGACGTTAGCGGCGATGGCGATACCTTTGTCTACAAGGATCCCAAACCCTACGCCCTCTACCTAACGTCTACGGATGAATCTGTGTGTTTAATTTACGTGTATTTAGATTAGTTTATATGATGTCACGATAATTCGCTATATAATCCGATTTGTATATGAAAACGCCGAGAAATATGTTCGGGATGTAAATCGGGAGTTAGACTCTCGGGTGACCGAGAGGTGTCACTCGGTCGACCGAGAGCACCTATTCGGTCGACCGAGAGTTAGCAAACCTGTTTTCATCTGTTAATCAGTCACGTCTTTATGATTAGGTTAGCTTAATTGAATCTGTTATCTCAGTAGGTATGGCTATGGCTACGTCACTCACTTGATTTAATTAAAACGTGTAAAAAGGAAATACCGGTGTAAAACTCTTAGGTAGGCTTATGAATTGCTCTTCGGACTTTCAGCATTATCTAGGTAGGTTTATATTAGGGAATTGCGCGCACCTTGATACACGTAGATCGTAAACTAGCATGAGACTATAACTTGGTAATTGTTAGTTGGACGAGAGTTTGAGTGATCGTCTAGGAAGTACGCCTAACCAAAGGAATGTTGCCTGGACGAGGTGTACGGTTAATATCGGCATCCTTAGAGTAGTAAGCGTGTGAGTTATATGAGATGGAGGCACCAAAAGGCGAAGTCACGTAACAATACCACAGTGATATAGTGACCTACCGGTGCTACATCAAGTTGTAGAGGATGACTCCCGTAGCCAATATAAAGAGATATGAACGGATTAATAGTAGATGAGTTTTGTTGTCATATAAATTATCTAGATCCAAATGATTATGGTTATGATTGGGCAGTTGATTACGTTATGTGTTTACATGTTGTTTATATGTTTGAGTGTGTCTTTCTTTCCTCGTACTTTATGTTGGTCATAGACCGTATTTGTTCAACGAAGTAACTAGTTGACTATTTAAGTAGGATCCACAAATTGATTCTCTGTGGGATCGACCTCGACTCTATCTAGCTATACTGTGATTGGACCTAGTTCACTTGCTAGTGGTTATTTAGGCATCGAGTTAGTAATTTAACTTGACCTTCCATCAACAATATGAAGAAAATATGAAGATACGAAAAACACCAAAGTTGTCGACAAATTGGCAAAGGTTGTCTCCGTTTAGTATTAATTAGTCGATTGATCCATACCATGTTCATGGTACAAATGCCGCTATTATTAGGGACTAAGAGTTGGTGGTTACAAAGGTGGTAATCAAATTCAAGTACATCATAATTAAATACAAGGTCGTTGGGCGAACTCTGATTGGACGAGATTGTATCGTAACCGTTGTGGGCTCTTCACCTATAACCGTTGTGTATGAACTATGTTGCCTAGTCAAGAGCGCTTGATCCTAGCTGACGGACGGCAATCTGAGGGGCGAGCATATCGGGTCCCCAGTACTTCATGTCGCCGTGTAGATGGCGAGCTGAAGGCTTTGCTGATCGACGCCTGTTGCCTAGCCAATGATTGAATCATAAAGGCATGAGGCAGGCTGGATTATTCCTGACCCAGACCAGCTTATAAAAGTGAGGACAGGCTGGGCCAATAACCTTATTCGGTTTTGGGTCTACGTACAGACCCAATGTGAATCCCCAGGCTCTTTTCCGGGTGTGGCATATTAGCCGGCTAGACTTGTAGCAAGTGTCGCACCCCATCAACAAGCTCGCTTAACAAGGTTAAATGATTTCCTTAGGGATAATGATCTCAAAATTGGAGATACATGCAGTTTTGAACTTTTTGATCAACCAACAAGAAGAGAATATCATGCGGTGATGAATATGGTGTTCATTAGGTGTATTAGGTGTTAATTATTAAGAATCAAAGTATGTGATTGATATAGAACGACGACTTTCAATAAAACTCGTTACTTTCCGTTAGGATATGATTGGATTATGTTTGGATAATTGTTTTATCAATATTTGAATCATTTTTGGATTATGTTTGGATAATTGTTTGAATCATGCTTGGATTATGTTAGGATGAATGTCTTTATCATTGATTCTATCATGTTTGGATCATTGTTTCAATCACTGGCGGATCCAGGAATTTATTCCAGTGGTGTCACCGGAGTCTAAAACTACATCTTTTATCTAAAAAAAAATTCAGTGGGGTCACCAGAGTCTAAAACATCAATTTTTATCGGCAAAACAACGCTTTTAACAACAAAACTACATAATTTTAATACTAAAAAAAAATTAAAAAAATTCAGGGGCACGTGGATCCGCCCCTGGTTTTAATCATGTTTGGATAATGAAAATACACTAACACAGGTATTTTCAGTATTGGGGTCCAAAACGTCAGCACTTAAGACGTTCCTGATGCAAGACCAACGTCTGCTTTGCTAGCATTTTGAAATCATAAGCATATTCAGTTCTACTATCAGAAACGTCACAAAGCCTAATGTTTTTGGTGCAAAAGCAACGTCAACATGGATGTCATTTTGCAAACAGAAACATAATCAGTTCAGGAGTCCAAAATATCACTCACTCTGGCGTTGCTTTTGCACACCAATGTCTGTGTTGCTGGCGTTTTAAAAACAAAAGCATATTGTGTTCTAGAGTCTTAAACTTCACTCTGTCTGACGTTCATATTGTAAACCAACGTTGGTTGATGATGCTGGATCTTGTCTATGAATAAATCCAGGCTGTATTTTTCCTAATGACAATTAACTCAAGAATAAGCCCTAGAACAAGATGTAAAATGGGGGTGGTGTTTGTGATTTTTAGACTGAGCCTGAGATGTTGTATCTCAGGTTCCGTACGTATCATGTGTATTAATCAGGAATCAAGGCTCTTCGTAGTTCTTGGGATCGTTTCTATAAGCATGTGTCGTGTCCTTCAAGGACTCTATTTTGTATTAACCACGGATTATCTTGTGTCTGTTCCCTATTATTTAGGAGATAATTATGGATAGTTTGAATATTAGGATCGAAGTCTTAATGACTGAGGATTCTTTCTA
>CM047812.1:20031131-20180990 GCA_026214975.1 Gentiana macrophylla | reverse complement strand
AACCTCCCCTATAGTCCATTCTATTCCTAGATAGGCTCCAACTTCCTCCAACCAAGCATCGGACCCATCAAACGCCGCCATATACTCCGCCCGTCCTCCGAGATATCCAACCCAAAATAATCATTAATCGTGCCCGGAGAAATGATAATTGGTCGATCACGAATAATAACGACATTGGTGTCGGGTGTATACGCAAATAAGCATAAAATTTCTCTTACCCAATTGACGTTGACCCGCCCGGGTGCGACGACATCACGCCATTGATAACTTTCCACCAACTCCAAAAGCTCATCCCCACAATTGTCCAAATCTAGACCCCGAGCTCGATGTACGGGGCATTAACGAAATGATTAGTAAACGAAGAATATACCTCCCGACTCGCTTAATTGTGGGACCTCGTTGATCATTGGAATATCGCCTACAGCCACAAACCGAGCGGCTCAAGGCCTTCTTGGTGGCATCTGGCAGATAAACACGCGGCAAAGAAAGCGTAAAAGGGCGGCCCGACTCTCGGTCGATCGAGAGCAATCACTCGGTTGACCGAGTGTGGAGAATCGATGTAAGCGCCTCCGGTCCTCTACCCTTACCGTGGATCGAATCTATTGATCGAGAAAAAATTTGATAGGCTTTTCAAGGTGAGTGAAAATGGTGAAATGGATGAAGATTTTCGTAACATTTCCATTTGATTTCTACAGGGTTTGAGAAAACAAGGTGGATGGAGAATTTGGGATGAAGGAATTGGGGAATAGGAATGAGGAGAATGAAAGAGAGGATGTTGGGTTAAATAGGAAAATGGAGTTTGAAGAAATGGAATGTGATTGGTGTAGAAAAGTTGTTGGGGATTGAGGAGGTGGAAAGGTGGAATTTGAAAATTTGAATTGGGATAATAAAGAAGTTGGGAGAGAAAAAGGTGAATGGTTGGGAAGAGGGAAAGGTGAGTGGGGATGTGTAGAAATTAATGGTGTTGACCATTTTAATAAATTTGACACATACCGTAAAATAACTACAATATATAACAGTGCCAAAATGTATTATTTCACTCTTACCGCAAAGAATTTTCTAACCAATAGGTCGTCTCAAGCATAAAAGCCACCTCATTTTTATCATAAATAAATCAAACAATCTGGTCTAAGCATTTGTAAGATACCGCATTATCATTTCCTTAATCAACAATTTTTTACAAAGATTCAATTTCAAGTAGCTTCACTTCACATGAAAACGATTCGAATAAAAATTTATTTTGCACATCCTTAACTCAACAAATAAGTCGAACATGGCAAAATAGAAAAAAACTTCTCATCGTTTCATGCTACTTTTATTTAGAAAAAGAAAATAAAATGTAGATAAAAATAATGAAGGATAGAATTAGTTCTACATTTAAGTCGGTAGCTTCGACTTCCCAAAATATCACTCTTTAAGAATTGTTCTTGACTTGCCAGGTCTTCACCCGACTAACCTTCACCGAAAACGCCTTGCCATTCCTTTGCACGAGTGCCTTTCCGTGGATGTAACGCGTCGATTTAAAAGACAATCAAATTGTCCATCTAAACAGGCACCGACTTGCGGGATCGTTTCGAGATTTCGATGAGCTTTCTTGATTTGAACTCTACGAGTTCGCCGCTTAACTCTCCTCCTCCTATCCTTAGGTTTCAAAACGAGGCTTCAAAGATCATCCTTATTAACTACACAGTGCAGCCGAAGCGTGCTCTATCTCGGCTTAGGATTGTAAGGACCTCTTTCTCATCTCGATCGCCAACATTGTCATCATCACACTCCTCCGAACTTGGAATCACATCCGGTTTAGAACCAACGACTTCTATAATGTTTAAACTTACCGAATAGGAACTCGGTGGTTCTTTATCCCAAAAGTCTCGTAACCTTTAGCATCAAACAATGTGATCTCATGCCTAGTCATATTAATAAGAGCTCTCAGAGGTATTAATAAAGGGCCTACCCAAGATAATTGGGCTATACGGATGCTCCTCTCTATGTCCATTACGACCAAATCTATCTTAAACCGGGTTGTCCGGATACCAATGATCATGTTATTCATCTGTCTGCACATGATGGTTCTAGTACTATCCGCGAATCTCACTTTTTAGCGGGGTGTTTGTGGGAGTCGTAATCATATTCCTATCGCAAAGGCTTTTAGGGAAAATGTTTAAGCTCGATCCGAGTCAATTAAAGCCAATCCCAAGTGTGCTTGTTCTAGGGTAACATCTACAAGGAATGCCCAGGTCATCTAACTTTGGCATTAACCGAGATTCATCTTCAACATATTTTGCCTCCTTAGCACAGTGACTATAGGTCGCTCCATATCTACGCTACTCTCGTAACTGCACTCTATCTCCGACATGTAATCCATATAATCAATATACGAACCTGAATCTGAGTCCGAATCAAGAAATCACTTCGGGATTTAAAGCACACATACCTCTTTTACATACGCTTCACTTGCTTCCTTGACTTCCCGGCTTCCTGAATTCGCTTCTTTCATTTTTGCTATTCTCTCCTTCACCTTTTGCGTTATCGGCTTCATTGGTGTTGTCTTGGTTAGTAAAGCGTTAACATCCTCTTCCTTAACCTTGGAAAATTGTTTTGATGACATATTGTTTATCACGAACAATCTTACCTTTGAGTGATTTAGTTCGATTATCTCGCAACATACGAGAAAACAACAAACGGTCAATAAACTAACCGGTCGAGACGATTGCTCATACTGGCCGCTGCAGCTTACAACCTACTAACGGAAAAAAAGAACGCGAAGGAAAACAATGCCGTCGATAATATAGAACAATGAAAGGGCTCGGTCGATCGAAAGAAGCATTGTTCGGTCGAATCAACATATCTGAGAACATATATATATAAATATATTTTTTTATTTATTTTACTCACTTGTAAAAGAAACAAAAAAAAAAAAAAACGAAATAAGCAAGTAGATCATTTAAGCGCTTGGACCATTGATTCCCCGGCAACGGCGCCAAAAACTTGATTGCGGTCAAGTTAAATTACTAACTCGATGCCTAAATAACCACTAGCAAGTGAACTAGGTTCAATCGCAGTATAGCTAGATAGAGTCGAGGTCGATCCCACAGAGAATCAATTTGTGGATCCTAACTTAAATAGTCAACCGATTATTTCGTTTGACAAATACGGTCTACCATGACCAACATAAAGTACGAGAAAAGAAAGACACACTCAAACATATAAATAACACATAAACAAATAACGTAATCAATCGCCTAATTATAACCGTGATCCTCCGGATCTAGACAATTTATATAACAAACAAGACTTATCAACTATTAATCCGTCCATATTCATTTATAGTGGCTACGGGAGTCATCCTCTTTAACTTGACTTAGCACCGGTTAGGTCACTAGATCACTGTGATGTTGTTACGTGACTTCGCCTTTTGGTGCCTCCATCTCATATAACTCACACGCTTACGACTCTAAGGATGCCGATATTAACCGTACACCTCGTCCAGGCAACATTCCTTTGGTTAGGCGTACTTCCTAGACGATCACTCAAACTCTCGTCCAACTAACAATTACCAATTTATAGTCTCATGCTAGTTTACGATCTACATTATAAGAAGGTGCGCGCAATTCCCTAATATAACCCTACCTAGATAACGTTGAAAGTCCGAAGATCAATTCATGAGCCTACCAAGAGTTTTATACCGGTATTTCCTTTTACACGTTTTAATTAAATCAAGTGAGTGACGAGCTACAGCCATACCTAATGAGATAACAGATTCAATTAAGCTAACCTAATCATAAAGACGTGGATCGATTAACGGATGAAAACAGGCTTGACAACTCTCGGTCGACCGGTCAGTGCTCTCGATCGATCGAGTGACACCTCTCGGTCACCCGAGAGTCGACTCCCTGCATTTACATCCCCGAACATATTTCTCAGCGTTTCATATACGAATCGGATTATATAGCGAATCATCAGGACATCATATAGACTAATCTAAATACACGTAAATTAAACACACAGATTCATCCGTAGATGTTAGGTAGAGGACGTAGGGTTTGGGATCCTTATAGACAAGGTATCACCATTGCCCTAACGTCATATCCTAGATCTACATCATCTAGATATGAATACCTACTCAAACAATCAAAGCATAATTGGGAAATTGATTACTTAAAAGAAAACAAGAAGATAAACTAGGGCTTACATGTTTGCAACCCTAGCAACCTCCGCAAGCCTAAAGAATCCTTATTAGCTTATTTGTAAATATGAAATAGTATTGGTGAATGCATAATAAAAAATACAAAGGGCTTGTGTTTATATAGAGCCTCAGCCGTCATAGAAAACCGACTTAAAATACCGACACTCTGACCCTAGCCGACTCAAATAATGTGCCGAACTTCTTCTCGGATCTGTAGGCCCACTCGGTCGACCGAATGCACAAAGCTCGGCCGACCCGAGCCTTACATGCTCCCTGGGCTCTTTCCTCTTTCGCCTTGGGCCTCCGAACTTGTCTCGTGATCCATCAGCTTTTCCAAGTCCATCCTTGTGCTCCCAAATGAGTTACTACAAATATCACATGAAATACAAATGTAATATCAAATAATATAATAAAACATCATAATACATAATAATGAATCGTAACTCTCGGCATATGCAAATTAGGCGTATTACGACTTATTATTACTCTATTATAGCTCCTTTAAACTAGAATCGGGGATAAAGGTCATAGAATAACGGGCACAAAATGACCGTTATCAATCATCCAAAGATACTTCAAAGAAGAAAGATGATGATAAAGATGGTGAATCAAGAAAAGAAGTCGTTGACACTACAGTTTTGCAAACAACAACTCAACCTCAATCTCTAGCAACGCAAACTGTACCTCGGCAAGAAGGATTGCAAGTTGGAGATCAGACAACTGACAATCAAAATGCGGTGAAGGAACCGCTAATCAACAAATGATGATTATTGACGATAATACTCAGTTTAAGGATCCATCAGAAGATACCTATGATCCTTCTGACTTCCTCACAAAGGATGAATTGGCACAAGTTCATGAAAACTTGAGGATCGTGCTCAGTAACAAGGATGCACAAAATAATCTTTTGTCAAATATCACTGGATATCTTGATTACAGAACTAGAACAGATGTTTCAGTTCATGCACGACTAGAGATGATCCACAGGTCAAGCTCAAGTTCCGCTTCAGAAATTGTGTTACTCAAACAAAAACTTGAAGACTCAACCGCAGTAGATAGAGAAACACATGCACATGATCACTGGCATATGAATAGCATATCTACGGGTTAGAAACTCAGCTTAAGGAAGTACTTGCTTCTCAGCGACAGATCTCCGCAGATCAAAAAGCAACCCATGCCCTAGTAGATTAGTTGTATGATGCCAAAAAAGGGGAAGCTGAAGAAAAAAAGCTGAAATTACTAGGAGAAATGAAGCGACTTGAAGAAGAATTAGAAAGATACAAATCAGATCCTAAGTTCTTAAGAAAAAAACTAAGTGAAGAGCAACTCATTGCAAAATTCAGTCAACCTGGAGACATAAGAGTCACTCTAACAAAGGATCTATGGATGAAGTTTATCAACGATTAAAAACCTATCAAAGCTAAGTACAAGGACAGACAAATCAAGAATCATTGAGCTACTTTTTATCCGATTTATTCTCAAAGCGAGAAAATGGCACAAGATAAGAAAAATCAGAGGATTGATGATAAACTAAAAATCAAAGACAAGACTGAACAAATGAAAGCAGATGTAGCAGAATTTGAAAGTTACTATCTAAAAGAATCAGACTTGCCAAAGCTAATTCAATGGAGAAGATGGAAAGAAGGTAGTCAAGTTGACTACAACAAGACCTTTACAAAGATAGACTCCAAGCTTGAAGATGATTTTCGTTTGTATGATAAGGCAAGAAAATTTGATTCAATCTTGCAAAAAGCACAGAAGAAAACTTAGTATCCAGTTACACTATTTTGAACAAAATGTAACTATTCCAGTTTTTGCTGTTTCTAATGAAATCCAGTTTCCAGTTTTACATTGTTTTGATCTTTAAGATTTTCTTTTAAGGAGAGTTTTGGCATCATCAAAAAGGGAGAAATTGTTGGAAATAAAATTTATGTTTTGATGATAATTCATCATACTAATTCAAAGTATTACCTTAACCCCATTAATGAAGTGCTGAAGCCAGCTGTTTTAGTGAAAAGCTGAAAGATGTCTAGAACTGAATGTATAGGTTTTACTAGAGTCTGATATTTGTATAAGTTTCATCAGACAAGCACTGTAACAGTTAGTGTGTCGTAAAACTGAAAAACTGGAAGTCATCTAGAAAACTGGAAATCACTAAGTTAGAAAAACTGACTCAGAATACACTTTTAACAAACTGTAGAATATAAGTTCGCTCAGGGACACAGACTCAGTTATTGAAGATTGAAGAACTGAGGGATCAAACTCAGTTATGAAGATTAAGTCGAGACTGTAAAGTTGGACTTCAGGAAAGACTGTGATGACCTGAACTGACTTTATAGATCTTGTATGAAGACCTAAGAATCATAAGGACAATGAATTCTTAGAAGATAATTCGTTATGGTGTGCTCTGATTAAGGCAATTATAATCAGATGAAAACTGGAGTACTGATATTTGAAGAAGAGTATAATCTCAGTTAATGCTCCAAGTCATTCAAGAAACTGACAAATATTATTCTCAGTATAAAACTGATAAGGAAACTCAGTTTTATATGTTAGTCATTCAACAAACTGATCGTACAGATGAACGTTATAAAGGAAGCGATTTTATTGGATGAAATACTGACACAGCAGAACGGTCAGAAAACATAGCCGTTACAAGAGAAACGTTGATACAATTCGAATCGAAGTCAGATGAACGTTTGACTTCACACTATAAATAGAGGACTTTACACCAAAGATATACACATAAGATAAAACAAGAATTAACGTGTGCATAAGTCATTCGAATTGCTATCATTGTGCTATAATAAGATTATATCTAGAAATTCTTCAAGTGTTCAAGTTACACAGATTTCATCAGAATCAGACACCTTGAAGAACCACAAATAAGAATCAATTTATTGATTCTCAGCCCAACTTTGATTTTACATCAAAGGTTTTAAACTGAAAAAATTATCAAATTTGTAGCAGTATATTGTAAGATATACCGTACATGTTTGGAGTTGTACATTGTGACATCTAAAATTTAAAAATAATAAATAAGATGGAAAATGAGGTTTTTTTTTTTTTTTTCCTCTCAAATAAATTTATTTTTTATACAAAAGTTTTAAAAACATGTCATATCACTTAATTTAAATCTTTTTATGGCATGTCCCTATTTCCCCCCTACAAACATATTGTTTATGACAAATCTTAAAACGACATTATGCATTAAAATAAGTACTTTAACACATAATTGTTGATTCAGTCGCAATTGTTTGTCGGGCAAAGAATCCACTATGCATTAAAATATCTTGAAAAATCCATGCATCGGTACATTTTTCATTTTTGCCCACAAATTAAACGTAATCTTTTTCGAACAATAAACAACAATCTTACAAAAGAGACAAAAAGGTGATTACGTTCACATAACAACTAAAAAAAATCTTCTTAAAAACATTAAAAAAAAAAACACAACTTACCATATTTTGGAGGTGGTGCATTGGCATCATATGAATCCCTTCCCCTACTCACCTTTTTTCCTCTGTTACCACGGTCGACGGCCTCCACACAATATTAATTGAAAATCTTTCACATCGAAACCTTCGTTTGATGTTTGTTTTCGATTTGAGTAATGATATAGACACAATCTACAAACTCGCATCAAAAGTCTTGCTCGCGAAATGACCCAAAAAAAGTGCTCCCAAGAAAAACAACAAGAGTCGCGGAAAGGCTACGGCTACGCGGTCGGATAGCTCTGAATCCTATAATGATAATAACTATGACTGCTCTAAGAAGGCGAATCTATGTTTCATGGGTTGCTCGAAAACCACAAATTACACAAACGATGAGGTATCAAACTCATCATTCACAAATGATAAGCTGCATGCACTAAATGAAAAAGTATGTAAAGAAAACTTAAACTTAAAGCTAAAAAGAAACTCTAAATGAACATAGGCTTCAATGATAAGTTCACAATTTTGGTGTCTGGATGCTTAAGTTCTAAACGACTTAGAGGATCGATGTACTCAGCTCCAACAACTTTATTCCTTCACAGATGACAAAGGGAAACAAGTTAATTAGTGGTTCCAAACCACGAAAGTGGACAAACGCAAACCAACCAAACCCAACTCGACCAAGGATTTCTTTAAACCTAGACATATCACCTTGGAACACCTAACTCCCGTACAAAACAATTCTCTAAAGAAAAAATCACCCACTTCACCAAAGAACGCTCCATCAACATAAACACACATATCACATCGTTCTACTCCACGAATTCATGCATTTATGTACGATAATAGAGGTTCAAGGAGACACACTCAACATAACCCCTCTCATCAAACAAAAATTGAACTAGATTCTACAAACTACAGAACTACCCGTTTGAATACCCACATTTTGGTCCATTCCTTGCTCACATGTTATTCTGGAAAGATCAATTTGCTAGAATACAACCGAACATATACCACCCTGACCTACGTCAGTGTGAGCAGTCGACCCAGTCCACCCGGACCAAGAAGACTGTATATAAACCAAGGGTCAAAAAGGTATGGGATCAGAAGGACTCTATCAAACCCACCAGAAACCCTGAAAGGCCCAAGAACTAAATGGAACTTATGAACACTTGTATAGTAGGTATGCTTTAGATCCAAATCGTTCTCTTCAAGAATCTGCTCTACTATGCTTATTCAGTTTAAAGTTCCTCCATTTCTTTGGCCTGAAGACATTGCTTTTGCATGCTCCGTTATTGTTCGAGTGTTTATAAGACACTTGATGCACAAGACTCCTTACGAAGTCCTTAGAAAGAAGACCCTAAAATTTAACTACTATCACGTCTTTGGATGCAAGTGCTTCGTCTTGAATGACAAGGGAAATCTAGATAAGTTTGTATCTAAGTCCATCGAATGTTTATTCATCGGTTATTCATAAACATATAGTTCTTATAGATGTTATGATCCTATTTCCTGACGCATTATTTAGTCTATACATGTGTCTTTTGACGAGTCTTCTTCCATCACTAACGTGTGTTCATGTGCACAATGTTTAGAATCTTCAGTAGAACAATTATCTCTTGACGATGACGATGATTTGCTTCCCCCGGTTCACAATGGTACACCTATTGGTGCTGAACTAGCACATTCTACACATGTTGTTAAGGCAACAACACCCATTGATGGTGACGCCTTAGCAAATGGTTCCTGACGATACCGGGTTACGCACCTCGATATATCATCATCGAGTGGACCTCATGGGTTAAATATTTACTAAGGCACATGAGCCAGATAAGGCATACCAGTCGGATTATCGACTTAGAGGCCATGTCACGCATGTCGATCCTCGAACCTGAAGTATGGCTAGGGATTTGAGGTCATGACTATCGACTTACGGGCAGTGCAGGACGTGAGTTCTAGGAGTCGATCATCCCAGGTCGGGCAGATCGATATCGAGAACAGAGTCCACATCAGCTACGTTGGCCCAGTACCCACAGGGTAACTTGGGCAAGGGGTAAAGCCCAATTAAGGGTAAATATGACAATAGCTACAAACCGACTCATGTTAGGGTTAGGTCATGCATTGCCTTTATAAATACAACATTCCAGGAACTACGGATGGCTTGATTCCTGGAATAATAACAGGATATGTAGGCACTCTAAGAATTCCACTTAGACTCAGCCACAAATATACAAAACCCCTTCTTCGTTCTTGGCATTAGGGTTCTTGATTGTTCATCATTAACATAAGGAAAAGCCCGGATCTTTAGGGTGATATAATTTGTCATCATCATTGGCGCTAGAAGGAGGGCCCTTTTTTTGTTGAATACGTCAAGATCATCATGCCTCCAAAAGACAAAACCGCCAGAAAAACCACCTCCAAAAGCGTGGATCCGCAGATAAGTGAGCAGGCAGGTATGGAGCCTCAAGGAGATAAAGATCCAGCCTTAGAGACCGTCCAAGAAAATCCACCAAAGCAAACTCAGGGCCTGGCCCCAGAGTATCAGGCCATGGTGGATCAATTGGCGGCGACAGATCACAATGCTCTGAGAAAAATAATGGCGGAAGCATTTACACGACAAAAACTTCAACAACAGCAGCACCAGGCGGAAGGCGGTCTGAATATCGCCGTCAATAAGCCTAAGCCAGTTCAGTTCGAAGATATCAGCGCTTCCTCAAGTTCTGTCGAAAGGAGGAAGCGAGAAATCCAACAGAAGCACGTACGCATCGATGAAGATAGCGTTAGGTTTGAGTTAGACATAATCCTAGGGAAGACCTGTGGTCCGTTAGGTTAGAATCTCCTTTCACCAAGGAGATTGAAGATTATCCTAAACCCAAGGGATTTAAGATTCCTAAGATAGACCCGTATGATGGCACTACCGACCCGGAGGACCATCTTCACAGGTATCTGTCCCAGATGAGGCTAGATTGTGCACCAGACGAGATGTGATTCTGGGAATTCGAGACTCTATTCGTAGGTCGAGCAAGAGAGTGGTTTACCAAGCTGAAACCCGGATCCATCTCCAGCTTCACCATGCTCGCCCGAAAATTCAGAGACGCCTTCATCGTCAACAAAAAGTTTCAGTTGAGCGAGACACACCTCACAAATGTGAGGCAGCATAGAGACGAGTCGGTGTTAGATTATTTGAAGAGGTTTAACCTTGAGGCCATGCAGGTCAAGGATCCACAGGATCGAGTCTTGATCACTTCATTTGTAGGGGGACTGCGCAACACAAAGCTACATGAGAAGTTAAGCAGAAACCTCCCCCAAACATGGATGAATGTGTGAATGTCGTCCATCGATTTTGTCAAGGCGAGGATGCAGTGCGTAGGCACACCCAAGCCGAGTGAATGGATAACTCGAGGAAAGATGGTCGAGGAGCAAATAGGAACCAGTCTCGACAGCAAGAGGTAGAGAGAAAAACATCTGTTTGGGATCGCATCGAGGCACCCGTCTCGGGCCGGTCAGAGAAAAAGGGGGTTAAAAGGATAAAGATTTTACTCCTCTCAACCGGTCACGTACGGAGGTTTTATCAATCATGGTCTCCAAGAACCTAGCCAAAAGGCCACCGCCGATAAAAAACCTCGAGAAAAACGAAGGTCGACAAAGTACTGTGAATTCCACGAGGATACAGGTCATTTGATAGAGGAATATTTCGACTTGAAAAAAGACATTGAAGCTCGCATCCAAGAGGGGAAGTTGGATGAGGTCGTTGACAGATCGCGTTACATTGAGCCCAGGGGGCAGCGAGATTTCAAAAGAAAAAGTCCTGACCAGGATAGAGGTCGAAGAAGAGAAGAAGAGATCAATCCCCTAGACGAGACCGGTCTCCTGATAACGATAGGGACTACTATGGTCGGGACCGCTATGATGATAATCGCCCAAATAATTACGTGAATATGATCTTTGGGCCGGGGGAGAGCGAGAAAGAGCGAGCCAGTCGAGAACCAGATGACAGCTCGAGGGCACGCAAGCAGCCGAGATTAACCATGAAAGTCGGGTATGGCCCTAAAGACGACGTCCCTAGGTCGACAAGTCATAATGAGGGGTTAGTGATTGAAGCGGTTATAAGTCGCACCAGAGTATCGAGGGTATGCGTCGATAATGGCAGCGTTGTGAATATCTTATACTACTCGGCATTCCAGGGTATGAAGCTCAAAGAGAAAGACTTAGTGCCCATAGCCTCTCCACTATTCGGTTTCACAGGTCAGGCAGTCCATCCCATGGGTTCCATAAAGCTACTCACGACAGTAGGTGACGGAGAGAGAAGGAGGACTCTAGAGTTAAACTACGTGGTCGTTAAAGCTCCCTCCGCTTATAATGTCATCTTGGGTAGACCAGCCCTATTCGAGTTACGAGCTATAATTTCAACATTCCATAACAGCATGAAATTTCTAACTCGAAATGGTTCCCACGAGGTAAAAGGGGATATTGAAATTGCCAGAAGCTGTAATTCGATAGTGATGAACGGTAAAATGACGGTACAACAAGTCCTCGTCGAGGAACTTATTCCGGATGAAGAGGAAGATAAGTGTTGGGCCTCGAGTGAGGCAGTTGAAAATGTCAGCTTGTGGGAAGGGGAAGACGATCAGAGTGTCCAAGTCGGGATCTAGATCCCGACTCAGGAAAAACGGTTATTGATCGACTTGCTGAAAGAGTTCAAGGACGTTTTCGCATGGAAGGCGTCCAACGTGCAGAGTCATCGATGCACATCGCCATCCATAAACTCGAGATTGACCAGGCCGTAAAGCCGGTCAAGCGAAGAAAGCGAAACTTCGCGCCAGATCGGTTGGAAGCTATCGAGTCCGAAGTCGGGAAGTTACTGTCGGCAAATATAGTGAAAGAGGTACTTTATCCAGAATGGCTTGCTAATCCAGTGTTGGTAAATAAACCAGATGGCAGCTGGCGAATGTGTGTAGATTTCACGGATTTGAATAAGGCATGCCCCAAAGATTCCTATCCGTTGCCTAAGATCGACAGGTTAGTTGATTCGACCATCGGTTTCGAGGTATTTGCGTTTCTCGATGCATACAAGGGATACCATCAGATTCTTATGGACCCTCGGGATGCGGAGAAGACCGCATTCATTACAGAGTTCGGCACCTTCTGTTATGTTACCATGCCATTCGGACTAAAGAATGCTGGAGCTACATACCAAAGGGCAGTCAATAAAATTTTTGCGAAGCAGATTGGTAGGAACATGGAAGTCTATGTGGACGATCTACTCATCAAAAGCCGATTGATGAAGCAATTTTTGGTAGACGCCAGGGAAGTATTTGAGGTGTTAAGAGATACTGAAATGAAACTTAATCCAAAAAAGTGCACCTTCGGGGTGAGAACAGGCAAATTTCTAGGGTACATGGTATCGAGAGACGGGATTCGAGCTAACCCTGACAAGATCGACACACTAAAGAACATGCCGGCACCTCAAAATATGAAAGAGGTTCAGAGACTCACAGGTCGGATGGCAGCACTGAATAGATTCTTATCTCGGTCACCCAAAGCGGCACCAAGTGTTCTAAAAATCGCAGCAGGTCGGCCTGTAGCGCTGGCGGCGAGGCGGCGGTTCTAGGGTTTTAAGGGTTTTAGGGTTTTAAAATTCTAATCGAGTACAAGTCTCTTGAGTTCCAACATTCAAAGTAATAGCTTTTCCGCTTTGGGAAATCGAATGTAATATCTTTACTTTGGATGACTTGATCCGAAGAATTCTAGTTTACAAAGCATATCTAGATGGAACCCTACCTACTCCAGGCGGCGCCTGTGTCGCCAGAGTGGAAAGGTTGTTAGTTTATTTATCGTGTCGCCTAGCGAGATCGCCTAGAGCCAAGTCGAATCGATTAAGTGAGTTTAGGTAGGCTTGCCTAAGCGAGAGCGTTTGCGATTTTTAGAACATTTGGCGTGCACTATCGTTCCTTAAAATTCTTCGAAAGCCCCTTTCCTTTCCATCGACATCGAATGTCGATACCTTCAAGAACTAAAAGCATATCTATCCTACCTACTCTCACTTCTTCGAGTAGGGGAAAGGTTGTTAGTTTATTTATCGGTCTCGCGAGGAAGCAAAGTGAGTTCGGTCTTGGTCCGAGAGGGGGAAAAGGGCCAGGTGCCTATATATTTTGTAAGTAAAGCTCTGCGTGGCCCCGAAGCCCGATACGCGCCAGCTGAGAAACTCGCACTATCGTTGGTACACGCGTCGAGAAAGCTTAGGCCATACTTTCAAGCCCATCCTATAGTGGTAGTTACAGACCAACCACTCAAGCAAATTCTAGCGAAGCCCGACACGTCTGGTCGACTCGCAAAGTGGGTAATCGAGATGGCTCAATATGATATCAAGTTCGTGCCGCGTACCGCGATCAAAGCTCAAGATTTAGCAGACTTCTTAGCCGAAGGTATATCAGTGCAACTTGAACAAGAAAAGCAAAGTCAGGAAGAACGATGGATGCTCCATGCTGATTGAGCCTCGAGCAAAGAAGGAGCAGGCGCAGGTCTCCTATTAGTCAGCCCGAAGGGGGAGGAGTTTCCATACGCTCTCCGATTCTATTTCAAGGCAACTAATAATGAGGCAGAGTATGAAGCAATTATCACTGGGCTGAAGCTTGCCTTGAAGCTGGGGGTCGAAAATCTCAACGTTTACAGTGATTCGCAATTAGTCGTGAATCATATTAAAGGGGAATACGAGGCTAAGGAAGAGACTATGAAGAAGTATTTGGCCAGTAGTTCAAAGCCTCAAGCCGAAATTCAACACGATTCAAATTGAACAGGTACCTCGAAATCAGAACAAGAGGGCCGATGCTCTGTCCAAGTTAGCATCGAATTTCGTCTCTAGTAAAAAGGTGTTAACAGAAAGAAGCTATGAAGAGATATAGGCCCAGCCGATATCTCAGCAGGCCACATGGATGGATCCGATTGTCCTTTACTTAAAGGAAAAAATATTACCCAATGATAAAGTACAGTCAAGAAAGGTCCGATTACAGTCGGCTCGATATGCATTCTTCAACGACATACTTTATCGCAAGTCATTCACGAGTCCATGGTTGAGATGCACATCTGAGATAGAGGGAGAGTATCTTCTCGAAGAAATCCATAGAGGAGCTTGTGGAAATCACTGTGGGGCTAGGATGTTAGCTCGGAAATGCAAGCTCGCGGGATACTTCTGGCCGTCAATGCAACGAGATGCGAACAATTTAGTGCAGAGATGCCATTCTTGTCAAACCCACGATAACATCTCTCATCAACAGGCACAAGAAATGAATGTCATCTCGTCAGCATGGCCTTTCGACATGTGGGGAGTCGATATTGTAGGACCCCTACCTCGAGCCCCAGGGAACAATCGGTTTGTAGTAGTTGCGGTAGATTATTTCACTAAATGGGTAGAAGCCAAGGTTTCACCCGATATCAAAGCAGCAACAATCAAGAAATTCCTATGGGTCGATATTTTATGCAAGTATGGTATTCCAAAGGCTTTAGTCTCGGACAACGGCACTCAGTTCGAAGATCGAAGAGTTAGAGAGTGGTTAGCCGAGTATCATATCGACCAAAGACTTCACTTGATGGCTCACCCCAAGCAAATGGTCAAGTCGAACAGACAAATCGACAGATTAAACTCGGATTGAAAAAAAGGCTAGAAGCTGAAGGGCGAGACTGGGCGTTGCAACTCCCGAGCATCCTGTGGTCATACAGGACAGCTCCAAACTCATCAACGGGTGAAACACCTTTCTCCCTAACATATGGGTGTGAGGCAGTTATCCATGCGGAGATCGGCGTTCCTTCCCCTCGAGTTTTAGCGTACAATATTGAGACGAACGACCCCGACATCCGACAAGAGAAGGATAATCTCGAGGAGCGGAGAGAAATGGCCTCACTGTAATGGCAAGGTACAGCGTAAGATCTCTCAATATTACAACGCGAGAGTAAAATCTGAGATATTTCAAGGTTGGAGATCTAGTTTTGAGGAAGAACGAAGCAAGTCGACAAGAGGAGATCGGGACACTCACCCCGAACTGGGAAGGCCCGTATCAGATTCTAAAAGTCCACCCTAAAGGTTCATATCAACTAGGTTGAGCAGATGGAACTACAGTTCCTCGACAATGGCACGCGAATAACTTGAGGAAATATTACGTCTGAGCCTTAGTCGATTAGTTTATTTCTACTTGTTTTATAAGATTTGTAATCAGTCCATGGGACAATTCTATCTTGGTTATAATAAATGATGATTTCTTTTTCTACTGTTCTACAAATTTATTTTTGTAATATTCTAAGTCCAAAAGGACACAAAGTTACAATCGACAAAGCGTGGAGCAATCCGAGAGTCGGAACTCCCGATAACGCCATAAGCATACAATGCAGAAGGCAAAAAGAAGACACGCAAGGTCGGGTCAAACGTCCAAGTCAAAAGCCTAACGGGCCTAAGGGTCGAATAAGGCAGACAGAGGATGGTTCGCATGGTCGGGCCAAACGCAAGCTCTAACCAGCCCAGGCGGGACTAGACGGGACGATTCGAATATCGGACTAAGTCGAAGGTCTAAAAGCCATATAGAACCCAAGTGTATTATGAACTAAAGTTGATAAAACACTTGGGGAAAGCGATATCATATCGACAAGCAAGCGATTTAACAGAGCCAAAGGCTCGACAAGCAAGCAAGAAAGCCAAAGACGATAACAAATGAGAGAGTAAATAACAACAAATAGAGACAAAAGGGCAGAAATTTCAAGACAAATTAAGGCCAGGTCGAAATGACACCAGCCATGATAAAGTGAATATTCACCCAAGTCAACTCAAAGTTAATAAAGTTTACAAATAAACGCAAGTTAAAGTTCAGAATATCAAAGTTCGAAGGAGACAAGATAATTAAATAGAAGCATCGGGAGTCGGAGTCAGAATAGCGTCTTCTGGGATCGGCGTAGGAACAATGGCAGAGGTCGATTATCGGAGTCGAGTCTGTTGTAGGACCACCATACTTCTGGGCAAGTGATATACCCTGCTGAAATTCATCGAAGTACACGTCATACAACGCCTCCGAGTCAGGGTAATAACAGCCAGGCTCTTCAAGCTGGTCGATCTCGACTTCCGGGAGACCTTCTTTACTTGGTCCACCGCCTTGGTGAATCCTCCAAGTATGGCTGTCTGCATGATTACATCGAGATCCCTGCCCAACTCGTCAGACTTCCGATACTCGAGTACTGTGGCAGCCCTTACTTCCTCGAGCTACCTAGGGACCTGATCCAGTTCGGCCTTCAACTGATCTCTCTCTTTTGAAGTGGCCGCTCCCCGTGCACATTCCTGCTCGAGAGCCTCTTTTAGAGCGGCCTCCCTCCCTTCAGCCGCAGCCAGATTTCTCTTCAGCTCGGCGATGACAGCTTCCCGCTCCTCCTTTACTTTCTGTATCTCAGCATCATCATCTTTCTTGAAAGTTTTGAGTTGCGATTCCAGACCATAGATCCCAGCCGACTTGGCAATGATCGTGTCATTCAACCTCCGAATTTGTGTCTTCAGATCTTCCTCGGTATCGGACGGCATGTTCATACGTCGAGAAGACTCTCGACTCATAAAGTAGTGCTGCCAAAAAGGAAAAGTTAAGGCATAAGCTTCGAGAGGTACAAAAAAAAGGGAATCGACAAGGGTTAGTGTTTACCACGCGACCAAGTTCTCGGAGGGAAGAGGCCAGGACCTGGCCGTCCAGCTTCTCGACATCGTCGGCCGACATCTTACCCGTGGCAACAAGATCGAGAGAGGGTTTGGTGACTTTGGCCATTTTAGCCTGCTTTTGCTGGTCTTTCACCAGCTCCTCGAGAGCCGACCTCTTCTTCTGCAACTGGGTTGCCTCAAGGCCGGAAGTCTCTTCACCCTCTCCCACAGTAAAGTCGATAACATCATCTTCTTCACGTATCGACCGATGCTCATGGGTGAGTCCCCCCGAGGTAGAAGGCGGAGTTGGCTATGTGGCAAGGGTAGTTGTCTCGACCCCCTCAGTCGAGTCGTCAACAGTGGCAGGTCTTTCCTCTGACACTGGGGGAATGGCCCTCGACCTAGACGCATTGATAGCAGCAGCTACTGCGGACGCCTTTGGGACTGCGACCTTCGAAAATCTTCCCACTACACGAATGAAAAAGGGGTCAGTGTCAGAAATAGTAAAGATGCAACTTCAAATAGCAGTAAGACTTAGTGGGAAGATAATAAAGTTTCCTACAATTTTCTTGATCGACAGCAGGAAGGCTTATGTAGGGTAAGGGTCCCGCCTCCTCGAGACGGGCAAGGTCGTAAAGGAGACTCAGGTCCAGTATAGTCACCTCGAACTTGAATCTCTCGAGAGAAAGAGCCTCGTCGGGTGCGGCCTCACGACCCAGTTTGTCATCCCTTCCGTCTCTCGACCTCCATAAGCCGATAAAAGGATTATCCGACCCATGTCGGAGAAAGAAAAACCTAGGCTTCCAATTCCCATGAGATGAAGGTCCCCGAGACACGAACTCATGACGATTGGTACGCCTCTGAAACGTGTACCACATCTTATCCGGCAGCGCAACGATCTTGTACCACCACCGGAATAGAGGAACGGTAAAACCGATACCCGCCACTCGGCAGGCAATCAAAAAGCCCATCAAAGTCCGGATTTCATTCGGGCCCAGTTGAGATACGCCAATCTCGTAATGACGAAGAACAGCCAGGACCGCCGGATACAGAGGGAACCTTAGCCCACTCGACAATTGGGCCTCATAGACCGTACAGAACCCTTCTGGGGCTCATCGGCAAACTGATGGTGGCCGGAAGGAAGCTGAACCACCATTTGAGGGCTAGAAAGCCCATATCTCCGCCGCATTTGGTTGAGATCATCCATGGTGAGACAGGAAATGCACCCCTTAGGCCCCTTTCCATCCATTCTGGTGGATAGTTTGATCACCGGAACGAGACCCCTCTATTCTATCGGAGACTGTTGTACTACTAGACATGGACAAATTTGGGCGAATGTGGTAGGAAAAAGAAGAAGACAACGGAAAGGCAAAGTTGCTTACTTGTTTTCTGGAGTTGAAGAAGGAAATGGATGGCAGTGGCAAGCACCGTCTGGACTCCTCTCCCTCTTTATGTGTTTATGTTGCCAAATGATAAGTGAAAAGACGTGATTAGGGGGGTTACCGGCAGTTATAACCCCCTAGATATCGCGAGAATCAAGGACGACGTCATTTATGGCAGAAGACGAAAAGATAGTGCGCTCTGACGTAACAGCGAATGGCCACGATTGGCTAGGGAAACAGGTGGCATACGAAGTGGATACACCATTTCCCGCCCAAGATTTAGTCCAACTCGAAGACGATTTCAAATAGGCAGATCTGACCTCGGACAACGGAAGTCGCCTCTCTCAGGTCTGGGGGGCTTATGACGATACCGGGTTATGCACCTCGATATATCATCATCGAGTGGACCTCATGGGTTAAATATTTACTAAGGCACATGAGCCAGATAAGGCATACCAGTCGGATTATTGACTTAGAGGCCATGGCACGCATGTCGATCCTCGAACCTGAAGTATGGCTAGGGATTCGAGGTCATGACTATCGACTTACGGGCAGTGCAGGACGTGAGTTCTAGGAGTCGATCATCCCAGGTCGGGCAGATCGATATCGAGAACAGAGTCCACATCAGCTATGTTGGCCCAGTATCCACAGGGTAACTTGGGCAAGGGGTAAAGCCCAATGAAAGGTAAATATGACAATAGCTACAAACCGACTCATGTTAGGGTTAGGTCATGCATTGCCTTTATAAATACAACGTTCCAGGAACTACGGATGGCTTGATTCCTGGAATAATAACAGGATACGTAGGCACTCTAAGAATTCCACTTAGACTCAGCCACAAATATACAAAACCCCTTCTCCGTTCTTGGCATTAGGGTTCTTGATTGTTCATCATTAACATAAGGAAAAGCCCGGATCTTTAGGGTGACATAATTTGTCATCATCAGTGCCCATAATGGTAATTTTGATAAGATAGCCGCACATGATGAGAAACAAGATGTGCACTTACATACCTGGGATTGCTTTCATAAACAAGATCTGATCTTTGGAGATCCCAACACCGGTGTTAGCACCCGAAGGCCTTTTTTTAATCCCTCATATCATCATCACATGCTCTAGTCTCCTGTATTGAACCTAAATTTATTAATAAACTAGACCTATGGTGACAATATCAAAATGTCAAAATCTGCTGTTGAGTTGGGGAAGGGTTAAATACTCTAATGTTGAACACATTAAAACACAAAAATACCCTCCGAAACATAAATGGCATAAATAGGCAAAATAACCCTCAGCTGAATTAATTCGTGCATCCTCACTAAATCATTACTTATCCAATAACCCGTTTTTTACCTGACCCTTCTATCCTAATTCACCTATACCTTGAAATTTCAATTATTTCATCAATCTTTGGCTGAAACTACCTCAAAGCCTAGCTGTCACCTCTCCCAAACTCTATGCACTTTAATGCTCGATCTTTACTCCGATTTTCTGTGATTTCTCTCAAAATTTCTCTTCATGCTAGTTATTCCGGTGATTATGTGTAGAAAAATAAGATCTTTCTTGCCAAATAGAAACATTAATATTATATAGTTATGAAGACTATTCCGGGTGAAGGATTTTCCTGATTCTCCGGTGATTTCCTTCACTTTATCTCTTCATTTACTGATTTTAATACGAATTCATCTTAATTCTTCTTTGTGATATTATTTCAAGACTGATTTGAGTAGGCATCTGCCTTGAATTTCCATCACGTGCTAATTTAGGGTTTGAGATTTAGGGATTTCATCACCCCTCATCTCCAGCGAACAATTAAAGCGTAAAGGCTGCAGCTTCTGTGACGATTGTGGCTTGGAAACCTTTTGTTAAAATAGTGTCCTAAACCCGATCGAGTTGGACCGGATCTTAATAGTAGGAGTAAATATCCGAAAGGGTTTTCTTATAAGGAATGTCTTATTCTCGAAAGTCTTTGAAAAGCGGAAGTAATGTGTTGCTTCGAGAGAGTAGGATATCCAGATTATAAGATGTAGTAGTTAATGAATGACACTTGAGATACGACTGTATGGATATTATAACAGCGATAGGACTCTATTTACACAGTAACCATTTCACTTGAAAGGTAGTAGACAATGCACTTGACTCTTTCACCGATTGGGGGTCATGACTTGTTGTTAGACGCTATTCATGATCGTTAGATGTGAAGGGTAATTTAGTCAATGCACTTTATGCCTACGGCCAACATATTCGGAAGCCTATTGGGTGACACATATATGAACATCTAGCTGGATTAAAATGTTGTTAGAGTGATGACCAAATAAGGAAACGTTTTATCTCGGCTATAAAGTGTTAAAGTGATAAATTTATATTGTGGTATTTATTTATTATGAATAAATATAATACAAGATAGTAATTATGTTGATTAATTACATATATATATTGATAACGTCGAAGTAATCTTGGGTAAAATTGGCGGTATTTATTTAGTGGATATCTGGCTAAAAGAGTGTTATTTTACCGGTGATTGAACGGTGGTGCTCAAGAACAAGATGAAGATCCTCAAGAGCAAGATGAGGGGAGTGTTTGGTGTTTTTGTGTGTATGAGCTGAGCCTGAAGAGGTTGCCTACGTATCCTTTAAGGGATCAAGCCATGCATAGTTCTAGAAGTGAAGACTCCCCCATTTTAGTAGTGGAGGTGATGTTGCTATTTATAGGGCCAGAAGTTGGGCAATTGGCGAGAGCTGGCTGGTTGCGGGCTGAGGGCCCACGGCGGGCAGAGAGCCTTCACTTGGGTGGCCGGACAGACCCGGATAAGGATCCCGCAGGCCGAATCACTGTTTTGGCACATCAATGTGATGTTGCTATTTATAGGGCCAGAAGTTGGATAGCTGGCAAAAACTGGCCGGTTGCGGGCTGAGGGCCTACGGCAGACTGAAAGCCTTCACTTGGGTGGCCGGACAGACCCGGATGAGGATCCATGGGCCGAATCATGGTTTTGGCGCATCAATGGCCCCCACTCTGTGCCTTAAGCATTTTTTTGAAATGATAGATGGGGAGTAAACTTTGCTCATGGATCGATTTCCTTGGAATACCGTGACGGTTTTCTATATGGTGAATCTCCTATCAGCTATCCTTGAGTGCCATACTTTGATTCGGTCTTTGTCGGCCTTTTAGTCATGAGGTGACTGGCCTTTGGTGACTTTTTGCGTCATGAATAGACTCAGCCTTTTTGGGTGGCTTTCATTTGGTGGATTGCCTTAGCCTTTTTGTGTTTCTTTCATGTGGCGGATTGCCTAAGCCTTTTTGCATGGCTTTCAGCTGGCGGATTGGCTTAGCCTTTTTGTGTGTCTTTCATGCGGCGGATGCCTTAGCCTTTTGGTGTGGCTTTCATTTCGCTGATAGCCTTGACTAGTTTGGGTGGCTTTATGTGGCGGATATCCTTATCCTCTTGGTGGATTTATGTGGCGGGTAGCCTTGACCATTTTAGGTGGCTTTATGTGGCGGATAGCCTTACTCTTTTGTCGGTCCCGTGTGGCAGATATCCTTGACCATTTTGGGTGGCTTTATGTGGCAGATTGCCTTAGCCTTTTTGGTGGCTTTCATGAGGGCCATTGCCTTAGTCTCTTGGTGGATTTAAGTGGTAGATATCCTTATCCTTTTGTCGGTCTCATGTGGCACATAACCTTGACCATTTTGGGTGGCTTTATGTGGCGGATAGCCTTAGCATTTTGTCGGTCTCATGCGGCGGATAGCCTTGACCATTTTGGGTGGCGTTATGTGGTGGATTGCCTTAGCCATTTTTTGGAGGCTTTCATGTGGCGCATTGGCTTAACCTCTTTTCGGTCTCATGTGGCGGATAGCCTTGACCATTCTAGGTAGCATTATGGGGCGGATAGCCTTAGCCTTTTAGGGTGGCTTTCATGTGGCGCATTGCCTTAGTCTCTTTGTGGCTTTAAGTGGCGGATAGCCTTAGCCTTTTGTCGGTCTCATGTGGCAGATAGCCTTGACCATTTTAGGTGGCTTTATGTGGTGGATAGCCTTAGCCTTTTGTCATTCTCTTGTGGTGGATACTCATGACCATTTTGGGTGGCTTTATGTGCCGGATTGCCTTACCCTTTTTTGGATAGATTTCATGTGGGGCATTGCCTTAGCCTATTGTCGGTCTCATGTGGCGGAAAGCCTTGACCATTCTGGCTAGCTTTATATGGCGGATAGCCTTAGCCTCTTGTCGGTCTTGTGTGGCGGATAGCCTTGACCATTTTGGGTGGCTTTATGTGGTGGATTGCCTTAACCTTTTTGAGTGGCTTTCATGCGAAGCATTGCCTTAGCTTCTTGGTAGCTTTAAGTGGTGGATAGGCTTAGCCTTTTGTCGGTCTCATGTGGCGGATAGCTTTGACCATTTTGGGTGGATTTTTGTGGCGGATAGGCTTAGTGTTGGACTTATTTCTAAGTTTTAGTGATGAGTGCCAGACTAACTGTTATAGAGAAAAGGCAAAAAGATGTCTAGATCAAATGTATAGGTTTATTAGAGTTTGATCTTTGTATATATAGGTTTGATCAAACAAGCTCTGTAAAGGTCAGCTGACTTATGTCAGCAGACTGGTCTAGGTCAGTAGGGTAGTTAGGTCAGTAGACTTATCTGTAACCTGCTTGATATGAATCTAAGTCCATGTTTGCAGGAACATGATCATTACCCCGTTGTGGAAAGCTCATTAGATACAAAGGTTTTTAAACGAGAACACCTTGGTGGAAAACCGGCGCACATAAATATTGATCCTTTTGCTAAATGTTTTGATGGTTATCCGACACTGAGTTTCTATGAATATGTTTCCGCTATTCCGAGGGCCATCAACGTTTATATCAAACCAAGATACACTTCTCAAGTTGCTTTTATGAAGTGGGGATCTCGACATCAGCTTACAATTTTGAAGTTACGTATTCGACACATATTTGATCCGGGTGTTTGTTTGGTGATAATGTGGATTCATTCAAGATTCGTGCATGATTACGAACTATATGACATCCTTTTGATTCGAGGACGAATCATTTGCAACGGGGTATGATATGAATCTAAGTCCATGTTTGAAGAAAGTTGTGAAGTATTCAAGTCCGTCATTATCGCTCGCGGACCATCGGAATAATTATTTACTAAGTCATATGTTATAAAATGTTACTACATGATAATATATACTTTATTAAGTATTATTAGCTAATATTAAAGCTCAAAATCATAATGAAGGGTGCCATTTTTGAAGGATGAACATTCTTGGAAGAAATCTAGATTCGTTGGATCCAAGTTGTCAAGATACATCAAGCCAAAGTTCAAAAGATGCAACCTTTGAAGAAAGTACTTAGAAAAACCAAAAGTCCTCCTTTGGTTAATGATATAGCACGAAATTTTGGTCCAATGTATCTATATTTTCATGTATTTTCTAGCCTATAAATACCCAAGCTATGTACTTGTATTTGAACAATCATCTTTTGCAATAATAAAATTTTATATTTTCTACACTTGGATTAGTGTGTTGAATTCTCTGGATAGAGGTTTCGTCGGATTATCAAAGGCTTGAGCAACCTTTGTGGGTGTCCTATACCAAGGTGCTTAGAAACAAGTTTTCTACGTGTCAAGGTTATTCCAAGGTGCTTCCTCACAAAGTTGAGGTTGTGTCGAGGAGCTCACGAGAAATATTCCAAGGTGCTTCTACGCATTGTTGTAGTTGTGTCGAGGAGGATTCACCAACTTCCAAATACCTTCATTTCTAGACTTCAACAAAGTCCGAAAACCACCTAAAGTTCAAGTACCGCTTTTCCTAGATCCGCGCAATTTCATATCAGTTGGTATCAGAGCACAAGGCGGAATCGACGGTATTATATCATTATTTGCAGTGACATTTTGTATTCCAACTTTATTTTGACTGTGGTAATTCTGTCCAAAACTCTTCAATTTTGGTGATCTCATATAAAACTTCGTGTTATACAACTTTTGTTGTTTGAGTTTTTCCAAATTCTCAACCGTTTGGCAACAATCTGCGACGTAAGTCACTGTTGTAATTCTGGAAATTATTCTGACAGATTGCACCGGTTTCAGAAATCCGATTGTTTGGCCAACCTATACATCTCCAAACGACCTCAAATTTTTACCACATCTAAACCATCCATTTATATACTTTTTCTCTCTTGACTTCATCTCAAAATTCGAAACATAACGTGTTCAAAACAGCACCCCAACACTCTGTCCGAATTCCAAGATCTTTTCATTTATTTATAACTACACTATGTTACTTTCTGAGGAATCTCGGGTACGGAGGAAGTTGGAAAAGGGAAAGGTAAAGGCTGAAATTGTAAGGCACAAAAAGTCAAAGAATCATGATGTTGCTTATTATGAACAATTTATAAGAAGCCTTAAGGATGATATTATTCGAACCGTGGAGGAAATGATAAATAAATGGAATGAAGAGGGTAAAGCGAAGAACAATAGTAAGGTGGAGTTGAAAGTGGAGGAAAGTGAGAAAGTTGTGGAGATTGAGAAAGAATGTGAATCTGAATTCGTTGATGATAAAGTAGAGATATCTCAAGAGAATTTAGAGGATATTGTGGAAGAAGTAGTAATACATGATGAGGATTAATTGTTGTGATGTAGTTCAAATTACCCAAACAATTGAAGACGAGCAAAGTTTTGAATTTGTGATTACAGAAGAAGGGATGTTGGAGGAATGTATGGTAAAAGAAGAACTTAAGGAGTTGATTCCAGTTGAAGAAATTGAAGAGACCATGTTACTAAAATCATGTGACAAACTATGTTGATTTTTCTTTGCGGGAACATGATCATTACCCGTTGTGGAAAGCTCATTAGATACAAAGGTTTTTAAACGAGAACACCTTGGTGGAAAACCGGCGCACATAAATATTGATCCTTTTGCTAAATGTTTTGATGGTTATCCGATTAATCGAGTTTCTATGAATATGTTTCCGCTTATTCCGAGGGCCATCAACGTTTATATCAAACCAAGATACACTTCTCAAGTTGCTTTTATGAAGTGGGGATCTCGACATCAGCTTACAATTTTGAAGTTACGTATTCGACACATATTTGATCCGGGTGTTTGTTTGGTGATAATGTGGATTCATTCAAGATTCGTGCATGATTCTGAACTATATGACATCCTTTTGATTCGAGGACGAATCATTTGCAACCGGGAGGGTATGATATGAATCTAAGTCCATGTTTGAAGAAAGTTGTGAAGTATTCAAGTCCGTCATTATCGCTCGCGGACCATCAGAATAATTATTTACTAAGTCATATGTTATAATATGTTACTACATGATAATATATACTTTATTAAGTATTATTAGCTAATATTAAAGCTCAAAATCATAATGAAGGGTGCCATTTTTGAAGGATGAACATTCTTGGAAGAAATCTAGATTCATTGGATCCAAGTTGTCAAGATACATCAAGCCAAAGTTCAAAAGATGCAACCTTTGAAGAAAGTACTTAGAAAAACCAAAAGTCCTCCTTTGGTTAATGATATAGCACGAAATTTTGGTCCAATGTATCTATATTTTCATGTATTTTCTAGCCTATAAATACCCAAGCTATGTACTTGTATTTGAACAATCATCTTTTGCAATAATAAAATTTTATATTTTCTACACTTGGATTAGTGTGTTGAATTCTCTGGATAGAGGTTCTGTCGGATTATCAAAGGCTTGAGCAACCTTTGTGGGTGTCCTATACCAAGGTGCTTAGAAACAAGTTTTCTACGTGTCAAGGTTATTCCAAGGTGCTTCCTCACAAAGTTGAGGTTGTGTCGAGGAGCTCTCGAGAAATATTCCAAGGTGCTTCTACGCATTGTTGTAGTTGTGTCGAGGAGGATTCACCAACTTCCAAATACCTTCATTTCTAGACTTCAACAAAGTCCGAAAACCACCTAAAGTTCAAGTACCGCTTTTCCTAGATCCGCGCAATTTCATATCAGTTGGTATCAGAGCACAAGGCGGAATCGACGGTATTATATCATTATTTGCAGTGACATTTTGTATTCCAACTTTATTTTGACTGTGGTAATTCTGTCCAAAACTCTTCAATTTTGGTGATCTCATATAAAACTTCGTGTTATACAACTTTTGTTGTTTGAGTTTTTCCAAATTCTCAACCGTTTGGCAACAATCTGCGACGTAAGTCACTGTTGTAATTCTGGAAATTATTCTGACAGATTGCACCGGTTTCAGAAATCCGATTGTTTGGCCAACCTATACATCTCCAAACGACCTCAAATTTTTACCACATCTAAACCATCCATTTATATACTTTTTCTCTCTTGACTTCATCTCAAAATTGAAACATAACGTGTTCAAAACAGCACCCCAACACTCTGTCCGAATTCCAAGATCTTTTCATTTATTTATAACTACACTATGTTACTTTCTCGAGGAATCTCGGTGCGGAGGAAGTTGGAAAAAAGGAAAGGTAAAGGCTGAAATTGTAAGGCACAAAAAGTCAAAGAATCATGATGTTGCTTATTATGAACAATTTATAAGAAGCCTTAAGGATGATATTATTCGAACCGTGGAGGAAATGATAAATAAATGGAATGAAGAGGGTAAAGCGAAGAACAATAGTAAGGTGGAGTTGAAAGTGGAGGAAAGTGAGAAAGTTGTGGAGATTGAGAAAGAATGTGAATCTGAATTCGTTGATGATAAAGTAGAGATATCTCAAGAGAATTTAGAGGATATTGTGGAAGAAGTAGTAATACATGATGAGGGATTAATTGTTGACGATGTAGTTCAAATTACCCAAACAATTGAAGACGAGCAAAGTTTTGAATTTGTGATTACAGAAGAAGGGATGTTGGAGGAATGTATGGTAAAAGAAGAACTTAAGGAGTTGATTCCAGTTGAAGAAATTGAAGAGACCATGTTACTAAAATCATGTGACAGCTATGTTGATTTTTCTTTGCAGGAACATGATCATTACCCCGTTGTGGAAAGCTCATTAGATACAAAGGTTTTTAAACGAGAACACCTTGGTGGAAAACCGGCGCACATAAATATTGATCCTTTTGCTAAATGTTTTGATGGTTATCCGACACTGAGTTTCTATGAATATGTTTCCGCTATTCCGAGGGCCATCAACGTTTATATCAAACCAAGATACACTTCTCAAGTTGCTTTTATGAAGTGGGGATCTCGACATCAGCTTACAATTTTGAAGTTACGTATTCGACACATATTTGATCCGGGTGTTTGTTTGGTGATAATGTGGATTCATTCAAGATTCGTGCATGATTCTGAACTATATGACATCCTTTTGATTCGAGGACGAATCATTTGCAACCGGGAGGGTATGATATGAATCTAAGTCCATGTTTGAAGAAAGTTGTGAAGTATTCAAGTCCGTCATTATCGCTCGCGGACCATCAGAATAATTATTTACTAAGTCATATGTTATAATATGTTACTACATGATAATATATACTTTATTAAGTATTATTAGCTAATATTAAAGCTCAAAATCATAATGAAGGGTGCCATTTTTGAAGGATGAACATTCTTGGAAGAAATCTAGATTCGTTGGATCCAAGTTGTCAAGATACATCAAGCCAAAGTTCAAAAGATGCAACCTTTGAAGAAAGTACTTAGAAAAACCAAAAGTCCTCCTTTGGTTAATGATATAGCACGAAATTTTGGTCCAATGTATCTATATTTTCATGTATTTTCTAGCCTATAAATACCCAAGCTATGTACTTGTATTTGAACAATCATCTTTTGCAATAATAAAATTTTATATTTTCTACACTTGGATTAGTGTGTTGAATTCTCTGGATAGAGGTTCTGTCGGATTATCAAAGGCTTGAGCAACCTTTGTGGGTGTCCTATACCAAGGTGCTTAGAAACAAGTTTTCTACGTGTCAAGGTTATTCCAAGGTGCTTCCTCACAAAGTTGAGGTTGTGTCGAGGAGCTCACGAGAAATATTCCAAGGTGCTTCTACGCATTGTTGTAGTTGTGTCGAGGAGGATTCACCAACTTCCAAATACCTTCATTTCTAGACTTCAACAAAGTCCGAAAACCACCTAAAGTTCAAGTACCGCTTTTCCTAGATCCGCGCAATTTCATATCAGTTGGTATCAGAACACAAGGCGGAATCGACGGTATTATATCATTATTTGCAGTGATGCAGTTTGTATTCCAACTTTATTTTGACTGTGGTAATTCTGTCCAAAACTCTTCAATTTTGGTGATCTCATATAAAACTTCGTGTTATACAACTTTTGTTGTTTGAGTTTTTCCAAATTCTCAACCGTTTGGCAACAATCTGCGACGTAAGTCACTGTTGTAATTCTGGAAATTATTCTGACAGATTGCACCGGTTTCAGAAATCCGATTGTTTGGCCAACCTATACATCTCCAAACGACCTCAAATTTTTACCACATCTAAACCATCCATTTATATACTTTTTCTCTCTTGACTTCATCTCAAAATTCGAAACATAACGTGTTCAAAACAGCACCCCAACACTCTGTCCGAATTCCAAGATCTTTTCATTTATTTATAACTACACTATGTTACTTTCTGAGGAATCTCGGGTACGGAGGAAGTTGGAAAAGGGAAAGGTAAAGGCTGAAATTGTAAGGCACAAAAAGTCAAAGAATCATGATGTTGCTTATTATGAACAATTTATAAGAAGCCTTAAGGATGATATTATTCGAACCGTGGAGGAAATGATAAATAAATGGAATGAAGAGGTAAAGCGAAGAACAATAGTAAGGTGGAGTTGAAAGTGGAGGAAAGTGAGAAAGTTGTGGAGATTGAGAAAGAATGTGAATCTGAATTCGTTGATGATAAAGTAGAGATATCTCAAGAGAATTTAGAGGATATTGTGGAAGAAGTAGTAATACATGATGAGGGATTAATTGTTGACGATGTAGTTCAAATTACCCAAACAATTGAAGACGAGCAAAGTTTTGAATTTGTGATTACAGAAGAAGGGATGTTGGAGGAATGTATGGTAAAAGAAGAACTTAAGGAGTTGATTCCAGTTGAAGAAATTGAAGAGACCATGTTACTAAAATCATGTGACAGCTATGTTGATTTTTCTTTGCAGGAACATGATCATTACCCCGTTGTGGAAAGCTCATTAGATACAAAGGTTTTTAAACGAGAACACCTTGGTGGAAAACCGGCGCACATAAATATTGATCCTTTTGCTAAATGTTTTGATGGTTATCCGACACTGAGTTTCTATGAATATGTTTCCGCTATTCCGAGGGCCATCAACGTTTATATCAAACCAAGATACACTTCTCAAGTTGCTTTTATGAAGTGGGGATCTCGACATCAGCTTACAATTTTGAAGTTACGTATTCGACACATATTTGATCCGGGTGTTTGTTTGGTGATAATGTGGATTCATTCAAGATTCGTGCATGATTCTGAACTATATGACATCCTTTTGATTCGAGGACGAATCATTTGCAACCGGGAGGGTATGATATGAATCTAAGTCCATGTTTGAAGAAAGTTGTGAAGTATTCAAGTCCGTCATTATCGCTCGCGGACCATCAGAATAATTATTTACTAAGTCATATGTTATAATATGTTACTACATGATAATATATACTTTATTAAGTATTATTAGCTAATATTAAAGCTCAAAATCATAATGAAGGGTGCCATTTTTGAAGGATGAACATTCTTGGAAGAAATCTAGATTCGTTGGATCCAAGTTGTCAAGATACATCAAGCCAAAGTTCAAAAGATGCAACCTTTGAAGAAAGTACTTAGAAAAACCAAAAGTCCTCCTTTGGTTAATGATATAGCACGAAATTTTGGTCCAATGTATCTATATTTTCATGTATTTTCTAGCCTATAAATACCCAAGCTATGTACTTGTATTTGAACAATCATCTTTTGCAATAATAAAATTTTATATTTTCTACACTTGGATTAGTGTGTTGAATTCTCTGGATAGAGGTTCTTTCGGATTATCAAAGGCTTGAGCAACCTTTATGGGTGTCCTATACCAAGGTGCTTAGAAACATGTTTTCTAAGTGTTGAGGTTATTCCAAGGTGCTTTCTCACAAGTTGAGACTGTGTCGAGGAGCTTTCGAAAAATATTCCAAGGTGCTTCTACGCAATTGTTGTAGTTGTGTCGAGGAGAAAAACCTGAATCCAAATATTGCTTTTCCTAGATCCGTGCAATTTCACATCACTGTTGAAGACTGAAGGATGAGGGGTCAAACTCAGTTAATGAAGGCTAAGGGATCAAACATAGTAATTAAAGTCAAGGATATGGAATCAGAATTTAGGGAAGTCTGTGAAGACCTAAACTGATTACATATACCTTGTGTACAAGGTCTGAGTTCCTAAGTTGGATGATGATTGGAACTTGGGTAAATGCGAAAAGGTGTAATCTAACTTCATAAATAAAAGTTAGATAAAAGACAGTTAGCTAAATATGGTTCACCTGACTGATATGTATCTCAGCAGACTCACAAGCCTGCTGATACATATACCTCGATTTATTCAAGATTACATTGGAAGAAAATATGGACAAGGACAGCTAACAACCTCTGACTTTACCAAACAAATCAATGGTTGAGATTAAAGGGACGTTGGGATGATTCAGGACTTTATCCAATTAATACAAGTCAAAGGATGGACAGACTGCATTATGTCCAAAAGCAGTCTGACTATGTCAGTACTATGAACAGTGACAGAAAGCAAGTCAAATGGGACAAAATCTGGAATGGCTATATTTGAAATTCAAATACAAGTCACAAGGACTTCTACCTATAAATAGAGGACTCCTAATTCAGATACAAGTGATGAACATTAAGAGAAAAATACAGATAATCCTGAGCTTCAATTTCTGATCAAGAAAAACACCCTGCTGAACCCTACTGAGCTTAAGGCTACTGATCCAGAGAAAATCTTCAAGTGTAATCAGCATTCAGGCTTCATCAAGTTTACACACTTGAAGACTGCAAGCTATTGATCATATCATCCTGATCAAGCTGCTGCAACTGAATCATTTACTTAATTCAAACTTTCTTTTACAAACAAATCTGTTGAAGACAGTGAAGCACATTTGTGTGAAAGACTGTTGTTTGTGGTGGAGCTGGTGAAGAGGCAATCCTACCCTTCAAGGACTAGTGGAAGACTTTGGAGCAGCAATCCTACCTGTTCCTGGTTTTCAGTTTGTGAAGCCATAGCTATTGGTGAAGGACAAACATCTTAGGGATTTTTGTAACAGCTATCTCAAGAATCTCTCTAGTGAATTACCGCCAACATCACAGGAGAAGAGTGGAGTATAGGATTACACCACCTGGAACCACTATAAATCTACCTACTTACTTTCTGCATTTAGTTTATCAAGCACATCACCTTACTGAATCTAGCAACTGAACTCACACACATACACTACTAAGTATCCAATACTTGGTATCATATTTAACAACAAGTAACAAGGCTTTATTTTTGATATAATTCCATTTGCACAAATTCAAAGAGACTATCGAGTGTCGGCGAGACCATCGAGGTATCGCAGTTCTTTGAAGTTCTTGAGTTTTGTTAACCCTGCTGATGAGCATATAAGTCAGGGGGAACCCAGTGTGGTACAGATGGAGTTAGTAGGAACTAATATCGAACCTAAGCAACCTACTGACCTAGAAGCATCTGTGGAAGAAACTCTGACTCTGCTAGTTGGAACGTTTGGAGGTCAACAGAGTGAGCAACCAGATCCTAGAAAGTCTTTCATGCCATTTCAGAGACATGAGAAGAAGAAGAAAGAGGAGTTTGTTGATCCTAAACTCCTATTGGTTGCAAATTATTTCCAATGGAAGTTTGGATATTATAAAAGACAAAAGCCAGCTGTAGAACCAATGAAAGATTTTGAAGAATGGGCTTTTGAGAGATTGGGAGTGGAAAATTTGCTGGATCTGGTTGATACCACCTTGCTGCAATCAAGGCCGATGGATCTGTTTGATGAACAACAGAAAGAAGAGGGTATCAAGTAAAGGGATCCAAGAGGTGACAATGATGACTCTTCATCATCTGATTCTGATAGTAATCACCCCTCTGGTCCAGGAGGAACCAGTGGAACTGCTATGATCATTGAACCAAGGGTAGAGCAGTCTACTAGTGCTGGACAATCCACTAAGAGACAACAAAGCTGAACAAATGGATGAGGATGTGGAAAATCTCACCATGGATGATATTGAGGCACAAATTAATGAGGGAATAGACATTGGTGCAAACAGGTTGGTTGGTGAGATAGATTCTTTATTTGTGTAGAACCTGCTGAGCATGTTGATGATTAGCAGACTGTGGATTCAGGTGAAGAAAGGATCACTGATCATAATGAACCAAGTGTCAGTTAGGAGGATTCAGATCAATATCAAAACTGGATTGACACTGAAGGCACTCTAACCAACACTACAAATCTTCTGAGAAGGATTGGTGATATTTGGGAATTTCAACAAGAATATATGGATATATTCCTTGATCAGGTTATTGTGTCACAAATTGCACAAGAACCAAGGCAAGAAGTGGAGGTGTTTCTTTGAGTTACAAACAAACACTGGGACGGAGGTTGGAACAGAGGTACAGTTTCTTTGAGTTACAAACAAGACACTGGACAAAGGTTGGAACAAATTTTGGGTTTGGAGGAAACCCCTGCTGTTGTTGAAGAGGCTGCTGTAGTAGAGCCTGCTGGAAAGAAGACCACTGTAGGGAAGGATGGTCAGCAGACTGCTGTTAATGAGGATGAGCAGCTGATGGACTATGACTATAGTGATGAGGAAATCCAAATGCCTGAAGAAGAACATGTGGATGATGCACCCCCACAGGCATTTGTACCTATTTTGAAGAACCTGCTATAGATCCTATCTTGGAGGAATACCAAGGACCTCACCCTGCTGGAAGGGATATGAGCTATGCCTTGGTGATCAGCAGACAGAGGCAACAATACAATGTAGAAGAGCCTGCTGATGGAGCTGCTGGAGGAATAGCTGGTGGGGTACCAGCACATGTCATGGAAGAGTTAAGGACAGTTAGAAATGACATTGAAAATTTAAGAACTCAACTAGACAGGCAAGAGCAGAGATTTGTAGATTTGATCAATTTGGTGGAAAATAGAGGGAGGACTACAGAAACAGTTGCCTCCAATCAGTATGCTCTTGCTGATCTTACCCTAGAAGTGAGAGGAATTAAGCAAGGAAATACACTGAAGGACAAGTTTTTGAAAGACCAATTTACTTCCATCCATCAAAAACTTGACAAGCTTGCTGAGACACCTAAGCCTGCTGAGGCTACTGGAACATCTCAACCTGCTGGATTGGATCCTAAGCTACCGAGAGGATCAATCTCCTGGAGCAGACTTTGCAAACAAGGATTACTGCAGTTGATACAAGAACTGAAATTATGGAGGGACAACTGAGTAATCTGGTTATCACACAGGAGTGTGTTCATGGTCTACTGTCCCGATTTGTTGATGATGTCACTAAGGGGGAAGAGGGCCAAACAGCAGTAGCAAAAGAGGCTGCCAGAATCTTTCACATGAAAAGATGGGAGAATGATACCAATGCATTCAGGGAACATGCACCTGGCAGAGTTCCACTTACTGATTATCTCCTCAAACAATACAAGAATGAGTTCCACAACAAAAGGAAACCTTATCATGACAAGGGATTTCATGAAGGTTTAAACTCATTCTAGAGCTTAAATTTCTGGGAAGAAAGAGTTAAAGCCTTGAGGGCAAATTACAGAGGTGGAAGAGGTGGAAGAAGTTGTAGAGGTGAAAGGAGTTTGCCTGTCACAAAAGCAAAGGACTCACTTGCTGAATTAAAAGAACTATATATGAAATTAGGATTCAGAGTAAATCAAATCAATCTCATTCTACCTGAAGCATGAAAGTGGTGGAAAGAAGTGAATCCCTACATTGATTTCACTCTGATTGAAAATGAATGGATGAGAGACATGATTGATGAGATAAGAGCCTACCAAGAGCAAGTGGAGAAGGCAAGGGAAGAAAGAGAAAGAAGACAGTAGATCAACATACTTAATCTATCTTATCTTTGCTGCATCTAGACTGTAATAACTGTGAACAACTGATTTTAATGAGATATGACTGAAATTTGTTCTGTTTTTGTTTTAATCTTTTTGCTTTGCTGTTAGGTGAGGGTAGTGGCATCATCACCAAAAAGGGGGAAATTGTTGGACTTATTTCTAAGTTTTAGTGATGAGTGCCAGACTAACTGTTATAGAGCAAAGACAAAAAGATGTCTAGATCAAATGTATAGGTTTATTAGAGTTTGATCTTTGTATAGGTTTGATCAAACAAGCTCTGTAAAGGTCAGCTGACTTATGTCAGCAGACTGGTCTAGGTCAGTAGGGTAGTTAGGTCAGTAGACTTATCGGTAACCTGCTGAAGACTGAAGGATGAGTGGTCAAACTCAGTTAATGAAGGCTAAGGGATCAAACTTACTAATTAAAGTCAAGGATATGGAATCAGAATTTAGGGAAGTCTATGATGACCTAAACTGATTATATATACCTTGTGTACAAGGTCTGAGTTCCACAAGTTGGATGATGATTGGAACTTGGGTAAATGCAAAAAGGTGTAATCTAACTTCATAAATAAAAGTTAGATAAAAGACAGTTAGCTAAATATGGTTCAGCTGACTGATATGTATCTCAACAGACTCATAAACCTGCTGATACATATACCTCGATTTATTCAAGATTACATTGGAAGAAAATATGGACAAGGACAGCTAACAACCTCTGACTTTACCAAACAAATCAATGGTTGAGATTAAAGGGACGTTGGGATGATTTAGGACTTTATCCAATGAATACAAGTCAAAGGATGGACAGACTGCATTATGTCCAAAAGTAGTCTGACTGTGTCAGTACTATGAACAGTGACAGAAAGCAAGTCAAATGGGACAAAATCTGG
Source organism: Gentiana macrophylla (assembly GCA_026214975.1). Lineage (NCBI taxonomy): Eukaryota > Viridiplantae > Streptophyta > Magnoliopsida > Gentianales > Gentianaceae > Gentiana > Gentiana macrophylla. The sequence goes on along the minus strand of CM047812.1, from coordinate 20,145,371 downwards.
AATGGCTATAATTGAATTTCAAATACAAGTCACAAGGACTTCTACCTATAAATAGAGGACTCCTAATTCAGATACAAGTGATGGACATTAAGAGAAAAATACAGATAATCCTGAGCTTCAATTTCTGATCAAGAAAAACACCCTGCTGAACCCTACTGAGCTTAAGGCTACTGATCCAGAGAAAATCTTCAAGTGTAATCAGCATTCAAGCTACATCAAGTTTACACACTTGAAGACTGCAAGCTATTGATCATATCATCCTAATCAAGCTGCTGCCACTGAATCATTTACTTGATTCAAACTTTCTTTTACAAACAAATATGTTGAAGACAGTGAAGCACAGTTGTGTGAAAGACTGTTGTTTGTGGTGAAGCTGGTGAAGAGGTAATCCTACCCTTCAAGAACCTAGTGGAAGACTTTGGAGCAGCAATCCTACCTGTTCCTGGTTTTCAGTTTGTGAAGCCATAGCTATTGGTGAAGGACAAACATCTTAGGGATTTTTGTAACAGCTATCTCAAGAATCTCTCTAGTGAATTACCTCCAACATCACAGGAGAAGAGTGGGAGTATAGGATTACACCACCTGGAACCACTATAAATCTGCCTACTTACTTTCTGCATTTAGTTTATCAAGCACATCACCTTACTGAATCTAGCAACTGAACTCACACACATACACTACTGAGTATCCAATACTTGGTATCATATTTAACAACAAGTAACAAGGCTTTATTTTTGATATAATTCCGCTGCACAAATTCAGTGAGACTCACCGGTCAATGAGACTCTCGAGTGTCGCAGACTATCGAGGTATCGGCGATTCTTTGAGATTCTTGAGTTTGTTAACTCCAAAAAGTTTAAAGTGTTAAGTTTATTCACCCCCCCCCCCCCTCTAAACTTAACCAAAGCCTTTTCAAGGGACCAACACTTAGTCTTTGTGAGTGGCATTCATGTGGTGCATTGCCTTGGCCTTTTTGATCGTGCTAAGAAGCGGACGATCTTTGGTGCCGCGATATTAAGCGTACGAACATTTGGTGCCGCACTAGTAAGCAGAGGGACTTTTGGTGCGGTTGTTAGGTGTGATGCCCGAAAGACAATTTTGTAATTGTTTTATTTAATAAATGAAATGATGTTATTATTCATATTTATTATTCTCATAATCACCGATGTGACCATAGTATCTACACTACAGAAAACCCTAAGTATATCGTTTATGTAATCACTTAACTCGATTGTATGGTATATACATATGGGAGGATTGAGTTAGTGAAGATGTACTTAAAATACAATTAGCCCGTAGTGAAGTTAATCGAGAGTATCGGGTCTCTCCTTTAACGTGCTATTAATGCGCCCAGAACACAATAGGTGTGATTGTCTTATCCGGACTTTCGGTTAAGAGAACTAATGGGGCATTTATATATGATAGATATATCATATAGGGCTGGACCGATTTGATTAGAGTTCACGATATAATTCCGTAATCGAGAAGTCTTATCGAATCAATGGATGATCATATTTATGGATATATCTTAATCCTGAGGTGATCACGATCCAACCGCTTGAATCGGTATGAAGTTTGACTTGACGGTTAAGGATTACACCGAGTCGTGGTCCGAATTACCCCATCTTGGCATTGTCTTTGGATTGAGTGAGTAGTCCGTGTTATCACAGACGGAATCCATTCCTTCCATTTATGGAAGTAGATGAAACGATTCCACTTATTTGTTAATCCTAGAAACCGATCGATAAATGCGAGTTCATATTACATCGATTAGCTACCCGGTGAGTTGTATGAATTAATTGATCACTAGGGGTTAATGGTAAATAAGGATAAGAGGTTCTTAAAAGGGTTAACGGTAACTTCCCGATTTAGAACGAGCGATTCATGGAGGATTAATCCATATGTAATGATTATATCAATGGACGCTTATCATTATTCTCGTGAGGAGATAAATATAATCTTATAATCGGAGGAGTGCGATCCACGGGATTATGGTGGCATATTCTCGTGATTGATTTATCGAATATAATTATTCTATAATTATTTATTTGATTTATCGGAGTCACGATTATTAGTCCATGGTCCCCGACGTGCCTCCTAATATAGCATAGCTAATCTCGGACGTCGAATCCTAATAATATTAATTTAGTTCTTGTTGGACTTTATTAAAACGATATGAGAATTAATTGTTTAGTGGACTCTTAAATTAGTTGGGCTAAATAATTAAATATGTGAAAAAGACATTTTTCATAAACTTGGCCCAATTGTGTTATAGCCCAAAAATTAATTATGACTAGGTCATAAATTAAAAGTGGCGCCCCCCCTCTTATTTTTGGAACAAGAAATTAGTTTTCTTGTGATTAATAAGACATGTGCATAAAATATTTATTGGATAAATATTTATGGTAAATAATAAAGATAAATATTATTCTAGATTTGTTCTAGAATATTATGGAATTATCTTTTATTAAAGGATTTATTTTGTTTGATAAATAAAAATCCTTGGAGGCTAAGTTTTACTCTCTATATAAAGAGAGTTCTCCCAAGCCTTAATACAATGATAAATTTAGACTTCTCCTATAGTAGAGAAGAAAAGAATTTCTGCCAAGGGAGATTTGGGGAGAAATCTTGGAGATTTTTCCGGTAGCATATCGGAAGGGTTCGAGTCGAGAATTCCTTCCACGGGAATTGCTTGGATCACACGATCGGAAGACTGTGGTGCTCTTCACATCTTCACATTCATCCTTTGCGGTTCTTCAACTTGAATTTAGAGATTCAAGAGGTATGATCTACATCCCCCTTGTAGAATAGATCTAGTTGTTTTATTACGCATATTATATAGATCTAGATCCATAAATCGCTTCCGTTGCGGATGGTATTACTAACAGTGGTATCAGTCGCCATGGTGATCTATATTTATACGTATAAAATATTAGATCTAGGAGTGGTAAAACATGTAGATTTTTTGTCCCAATTTTTTTTTAAAAGATAGGGCCGACGCATGTTAATCTTTTTTTTTATGTTATGAATGTCTTGGTTGAAGAGATGGATTGGGGTTGGTACTGTTTACTCGTTAGATCTATTGTAGCTCCTTTGTTTAGTAACAATTGAGCATAGGAATTGTATTTTTTTTTATGCCTTTCTTTTCGAAATTTATGTAAAAAGTAGCATCTTTTATTGTTATTTTGATTATCCGGGCTGGAAAAGATGAAGATCTTGCTGAAAAATTGAAGATCAAGACGAAACCCAAGGTATGAACGAGGAGAAACGGATGAATTTTATTAAAAATCTGCTACAGGACTTTCTGCGACGCTGAAAAGCGTCACTAAAAGTCCTGTTTAATAAATATATGCGGCTAGGGTTTTCTTTAATTTGCGGCTGCACCAAATTTTTGTTGTGACCTAAATTTTTTTATTCAACAGCCGTATGATGAAAAAAATAATATTTTTTTGGAAAATAATTAAAAGCAGCCGCATGTAATATAATAAAATAAAATATATGATTAATTAAAATAAATTGGATTTATTTAATTAAAAACACCTTTTCTCTCTCGGGTGTTCGTGGTTAGTGTTCGCGGTTCGAGTTCAAGATTCAAGATCAAGACTCAAGACAAGAAGATTGTAATTTATTTTCCTAGGATAGATTAGTTACGGGGGTACCAACAATCCATCTCGGTGTTTAAATTTCCGCAATTTATTTTTTATGTGTTCGATCATAAAATAGATATAAAATCGGAATTGCCATGACATGCATCATATCATAAATCCACTCCATGCATACATGTAGAATTTTAATTTTGGTAATTAAAATAGGCATGTATTCAAACTCGTGTAATTAGTTGAAATTTAATTAATACGTGGTAATTAATGAATTTAGTAACTAATTAATGATCCGAGGACGGGTTATGAAATCGTTAGGCTTTTCGTGTGTGTTCTCGGTGAACCGCCTTAAATCCCAAACGAGATCACGTTTTCAATTCGTAGTGTCTACGAGATTGAATGATGGTAAAAGAACAAAAAATCTTGGATAAAAACGGTTCGCTTATAGGTTGGGTGGTCAACTGAGCTAGGCTCGACCGACTTAACCCTCCTAGTGTGATGTATGCACGGGGGTCCGGCAAGACTAAGCTACACCGGAGAACGGATGGGTGATTCCCTCTTATCTCAATGAGGCTGTCTTGACCCGATTTCGTCCGACTGTCACATATGTTCCAACGAATAGGACGGGTAGGCTTGCCTACGTCACCGACACCATTCGGAATCCTTGATTTGATGAGCTTTTATGATAACATCAAAAAGACGTGGTTAGTTAACCCACAACCACTTCCAAATTATTGAGTGGGAGCGGGGAGGCGACAGCCAACCCCACGGCCTCTACTATAGATACAAGTAAGTGAGAGAAGGGTGACGCCCGCGGGCGCTTTGATTTCGCCCCCCTAAGGATGGTGTTCGCCTATCAACATTCATGGCTTGGTCTCCGAAAGGATAGGTTTTCTGGGTACTCGTCGGGTCACTGACCTATCCTAAGACGGCATACTCGGAGGCGTACCTAAGAGAACCGATATAGTAGGTCACACTCATCATGGGTATTCTTGATAATATCTAGGCTAAAAAAGGAAGGTAGTCAAATGAATAAAGGGATGTTCGATTCCCGTGGGATGTTTGATTCTCACAAGTTATTCATTGATGAGATTGTCTCGATTTAACCGTCATCTCTTTGACCTACCCTAAGGCGGCATCGAGATGCGAGGTTAAAACCTTGGAATGGTAGAGTAGACTTATTTTTAGTTTACAATTCCTAAAATTTAATATAGTAGTGTTAAACTTGAATTAATACATGTCATTTTATTTTCAACCAAAATGTCCGCTCAAATTTCGCTGCATCATCTCGAAAAATTAACGGAAACAACTTTAAGAAATGGAAGAGTAACTTAAACGTGGTGCTCACGTATGAGAATGTGCAACATGTACTTACTTCTGAATGCCCTACGCTGGCGATCCAAAAACCTGGTAAAGCTGAGATCGAACAGCGTAATCGCTGGATCGAAGCGAGATAACCGGGCTCGTGGGATCATCCTGGCGGCAAAGTGTCGGAGGTTATTAGGACCAGATTGAAGAGTTTGAGTCTGCAGGAGAAATCATGTGGAAACTTACTACGATGTTTGGATCACCTAGCAACCAAGCAAGACACGATGCCATCAGAGTTGGCCGTCAACACGAAATTGAAGAAAGGTCAAGCGTTGAATGGTCATGTTCGAATATGATCGATTACTTCAATGACGCCGGTATTCATGGATCAAAGTTTGATGAAGCAACTCAAGTATCAATGATTTTGGAATCGTTGACTCGAGTTTATCCCGTTCAAAACTCGATGATCGATGGGCAAATATGAGTTGACCATGACACGAGATCTTGAATGAACTCGACTATCTACGAGGGCACGCTATCGAAAGATAAGGTCCAAGTAGGGATAAGAAAGTGAAGCCAATATGGCGAAGCCAGGTCATCAAACAAGCCTAAGGCGAAACCGAAGAAGAAGGGTAGTGTTGCACCCGTGCCCAAGCCAATGAAGAAAAAGGCTGCCAAGAAAGTTGATTTGAGTCCAAGCCCAAGGGCAAATGCTTTTATTTGAAGGAGGTAGGACATTGGCGACGCCATTGTCCCGAATACCTTCGTGATGTGAAAGATGGCAAAGTCAAGGTGTCATTTGGAAAGATAAGAAAGGTAATTTGGAATTACTATTCTTGGAATCTTTTAATGTAGCTAAAGATGTGTCCACTTGGATACTTGATCTGGAGCTACTAACCATGTATGTTCTTCATTGCGATTCTTAGTTAAATGCACGAGGGTGGAAGAGGGTTCTCAAGTGATGCGAGTAGAGCTTCTGGGCGCTCATTTCAAGCAAAGCAGATTGGGAGCTGTGGACTTGCATTTTAATAATAGAATTTTACATTTAGACAATGTTTATTTTATTCCCAATTTCAGGAGAAATTTGATTTCTTATTCGCCTTAGTTGAACAATCATTTTCTGTTTCAAGTTTGAATGGTGAATTTGTTATTTCAAAGAATGGCTTTGAATTGTGTTCAACTATAAATGAAAATGGTTTATATTTTGTAAGACCACATAAAGCTCCCTACTTAATCTGAAATGTTTAAAATCGCTCATCAAAGATCTGCAAAAAGCGAGAAAGTTTCTCAAGTAAAAGAAGATAAAACATACTGTGGCATCTAAGGCTTGGCCATATTTCTTGGAAAGACTCAAAAGACTTGAAAAGGTTAATGCCTTAGGTGAGTCATCTGTTGACACACTTGCTGCCTCTGCGAGTGTTGCCGGAGGGAAAAATGACTAAGCGTCCCCTTCTCATCAAAGGGTAATAGAGCCACGGGAACTCTAGACTTAGTGCATTCGGACCTTTGTGGTCCGATGAACGTACAAGCTAGAGGCGGATACGAGTACTTTGTGACTTTCATTGATGATTACTCGAGATTCGGTTATGTTTATCTGCTTTGCATAGAAAGTCCGAGGCTTTTGGAAAGTTCAAGGAGTTCCAAGCGAAAGCGAAGGCAACTAGGCAAGTCATTGAAATGCCTCCGCTCGGATCGTGGAGGTGAGTATTTAGATCTTGAGTTCATTGACTACTTGGGTGAAAAAAGGAATTTGTTTCCAACGTTCGGCGCCTAGGACACCTCAAAGAAAGCGGAGTTGTTGAGAGGAGAAAGCAGGACATTGATCAACATGGTTAGATCAATGATGAGCTACGCGCTCACTACCTATATCCTTTTGGGGTTATGCTTTAGAAGCAGTGTCTACATTTTGAATGCGATGTACCGTCAAAGTGCATCGAAAAGACACCCATTGAGATGTGGTCCGGACATCGCGAAAGCCTTCGTCACTTCGCATATGGGGTTGTCCGCACACGCCGATGGACAAGACTACCAAGCTACAATCACGCACGAAAGTATGTTTGTTTGTAGGCTATGCAAAAGTACACGTGGTGGTCTATTTTACGATCCGGAAGATAACAAAGTGCTAGTCTCGACTAACGCTACGTTTTTGGAGGAAAGTTATATGAAAGACCACGCAGACCTCGAAGTACAATTGTACTAGAGGAATTACTCTCCGATGACATCAGGCCCATTGTGGCTGCTGATGTTCCTGTAAACAACACTAATAATACAACGATACTTCCGACATTCCTGTTCCACCCAGACGTACTGCGAGAGTGGTTCGCCACCGGCTCGGTACGGCATGGATTTAGAGGCAAACGTAGTCGCCTCTGATGGGGTGGAAGATGATCCTCCGACCTATAAGAAGGCCTTACTGGATCACGATAAGGATAAATGGATTGACGCAATGAATCAGGAGATGGAGTCTATGTACTCTAACTCAGTCTGGAAACTTGTAGAACTTCCTCAGGGTGAAAGGCCCATTGGATGTAAATGGCTCTACAAGCGAAAGAGAGGAGTAGATGGGAAGGTTGAAACCTTCAAAGCATTTGGTAGCCAAAGGTTACACACGAGAGGGTATAGACTACGAGGAAACCTTCTCACCTGTGGCCATGATGAAAACCATCCGCATCCTCCTTTCGATTGCTGCATGTCTGGATTATGAAATCTGGCAAATGGATGTCAAGACAGCGTTTCTAAACGGCTTTCTTGACGAGGAAATCTATATGCAGCAACCAGAGGGATTCATTGAAGAAGGTCGAGAGCACATGGTGTGCAAGTTGCTCAGATCCATTTATGGGTTGAAGCAAGCATCTCGTTCCTGGTATCATAGATTCGATCACACGATCAAGTCTTATGATTTCGAACAACACTTTCTTTGAATCTTGTGTATACAAGAAGGTTATCAAAGATAGTGTTGTATTTCTAGTGTTATACGTTGATGACATACTCCTAATTGGCAGCGATAAGGGGATGATGTCCGACGTGAAAAGTTGGTTGACCACGCAATTCCAAATGAAAGATTTGGGAGAAGCAAGTTATGTTCTAGGGATCCAAATTATAAGGGATCGTAAGAGCAGGATGTTAGCTCTGTCCCAAGCAACTTATATAGATAAAGGCTTTGCACGCTTGATATGGAGAACGCAAAGAAGGGTTTTCTACCAACCCGTCACGGCGTTTACCTATCTAAGTCTCGGGGCCTCAAACCCACAAGAGGTGAAGCTATGGGAAGAGTGCCATATGCCTCGGCCGTTGGTAGTCTTATGTATGCTATGAGGTGTACGAGACGACATTTGTTACGGCGTTGGATTAGTCGGCCGTTTCGGTCAAATCAGGGCAACCGCCTTTGGACAAAGAAAGAAAGAATCTCATCAAATATTTGAAGAGAACCGTAAATTATATGCTCGTCTATTCGAGTGGGAGTTTGGAGCTAGCGGGTACACCGATTTCGATTTTCAATCAGGCAGAGATGATTCTAAATCTACCTGCTGGTTCGGTGTTTACGCTTGGTGGCGGTGCGATAGAATGGAGAAGCCAAAAGCAATCCAAAGACGGCCGATTCAACAATGGAAGTTGAGTTCATAGCGGCCTCGGAGGCGACTAAAGAAGCGATTTGGTTAAGAAAGTTCATCGTGGATTAGGCATTGTCCCGAATCTTTGAAGATCCTATTACTCTCTATTGTGATAACAATGGGGCCATTGCCAACTCTAGAGAACCTCGAAAGCACAGTAAGTCGAAGCATATAGAGAGAAAATACTGGGTGATCAACGATTTTGTCGATAGAGGGGACATTTCCGTCAAGAAAATCGCCTCCGCCGATAATCCTATTTGATCCATTCACCACCAAGACGTCGATTGAAGCTTTTAGTCGACACTTGGAGACTATAGGTATTAGAGACATGTCTCATTTGCTTTAGAGCAAGTGGGAGTGATAGTTTCTTTGTATTTTTAAATAATAGGGTGTGCTCTAAAACAATTAATCACATGCTTTCGTGCAAGTGGGAGATTGTTAGGTGTGATGCCCGAAAGACAATTTTGTAATTGTTTTATTTAATAAATGAAATGATGTTATTATTCATATTTATTATTCTCATAATCACCGATGTGACAATAGTATCTACACTACTGTAAAACCCTAAGTATATCGTTTATGTAATCACTTAACTCGATTGTATGGTATATACGGGAGGATTGAGTTAGTGAAGATGTACTTAAAATACAATTAGCCCGTAGTGAAGTTAATCGAGAGTATCGGGTCTCTCCTTTAACGTGCTATTAATGCGCGAGAACACAATAGGTGTGATTGTCTTATCCGGACTTTCGGTTAAGAGAACCTAATGGGGCATTTATATATGATAGATATATCATATAGAAATTTGGACCGATTTGATTAGAGTTCACGATATAATTCCATAATCGAGAAGTCTTATCGAATCAATGGATGATCATATTTATGGATATATCTTAATCCCGAGGTGATCACAGTCCAACCGCTTGAATCGGTATGAAGTTTGACTTGACGGTTAAGGATTACACCGAGTGCGTGGTCCGAATTACCCCATCTTGGCATTGTCTTTGGATTGAGTGAGTAGTACGTGTTATCACAGATACGGAATCCATTCCTTCCATTTATGGAAGTAGATAGACGATTCCACTTATTTGTTAATCCTAGAAGCGATCGATAAATGCGAGTTCATATTACAACGATTAGCTACCGGTGAGTTGTATGAATTAATTGATCACTAGGGGTTAATGGTAAATAAGGATAAGAGGTTCTTAAAAGGGTTAACGGTAACTTCCGATTTAGAACGAGCGATCTATGGAGGATTAATCCATATGTAATGATTATATCAATGGACGCTTATCATTATTCTCGTGAGGAGATAAATATAATCTTATAATCGGAGGAGTGCAGTCACGGGATTATGGTGGCATATTCCTGTGATTGATTTATCGAATATAATTATTCTATAATTATTTATTTGATTTATCGGAGCCGCTGATTATTAGTCCATGGTCCCCGACGTGCCTCCTAATATAGCATAGCTAATCTCGGACGTCGAATCCTAATAATATTAATTTAGTTCTTGTTGGACTTTATTAAAACGATATGTGAATTAATTGTTTAGTGGACTCTTAAATTAGTTGGGCTAAATAATTAAATATGTGAAAAAGACATTTTTCATAAACTTGGCCCAATTGTGTTATAGCCAAAAATTAATTATGACTAGGTCATAAATTAAAAGTGGCGCCCCCCTCTTATTTTTGGAACAAGAAATTAGTTTTCTTGTGATTAATAAGACATGTGCATAAAATATTTATTGGATAAATATTTATGGTAAATAATAAAGATAAATATTATTCTAGATTTGTTCTAGAATGTTATGGAATTATCTTTTATTAAAGGATTTATTTTGTTTGATAAATAAAAATCCTTGGAGGCTAAGTTTTACTCTCCTATATAAAGAGAGTTCTCCCAAGCCTTAATACAATGATAAATTTCGACTTCTCCCTATAGTAGAGAGAAGAAAAGAATTTCGGCCAAGGGAGATTTGGGGAGAAATCTTGGAGATTTTTCCGGTAGCATATCGGAAGGGTTCGAGTCGAGAATTCCTTCCACCGGGAATTGCTTGGATCACACGATCGGAAGACTGTGGTGCTCTTCACATCTTCACATTCATCCTTTGCGGTTCTTCAACTTGAATTTAGAGATTCAAGAGGTATGATCTACATCCCCCTTGTAGAATAGATCTAGTTGTTTTATTACGCATATTATATAGATCTAGATCCATAAATCGCTTCCGTTGCGGATGGTATTACTAACAGCGGTGCCGCTAAATGGATAGACTTTTCATTGAAGAGAAATCCCCTTTTGACGACATGCTAATCTCTGTTGAGTCCCAAAAATAAGAAGGCTTGTCCCGCCACTTTTGGTAGGGAGAGTTCCAAAAATAAGATAGCTCGACCGATCATGTCCGGGGGGTGAGTTCCCAAAAATGAAGCGTAATAATTCATGTTGTAAAAACGGGAATAAATTCCAATGAGTGCTCGTACATGGGATCTCGTAATAAGAGAGCTCGTTGATGGAGAGCTTATAATAAACAGCTCGTTGATGAAGAGCTTATAATAAGAGAGCTCGTTGATGAAGAGCTTATAATAAGAGCTCGGTGATAGAGAGCTTGTAATAAGAGAGCTCGTTGATGGAGATCTTATAATAAACAACTCGTTGATGGAGAGTTTATAATAAGAGCTCGTTGATAGAGAGTTTGTAATAAGAGGATATACAAACTTGATTTTTGATAGCTCGTAATGGTTGGAGGAGTTGCCAAAATAAAATAGTTTTACCCGTCATGTCCAGTGGGGTGAGTTCCAAAAATAATGCAGCATAATCGCTCAAGTTGTAGAAATTAGAATAAGTATCAATGAGAGCTCGTACCTGGAGAGCTTGTAATAAGAAAGCTCAATGTGGGAGAGCTTATAATAAGAGAGCTTGTTAATGGAGACCTTATAATAAGAGAGCTCACATCTTGGAGTGCTTGAGATCTTGAGAGCTCACATCTTGGAGAGCTTGAGAGCTCACATCTAGGAGAGTGTGAAAGCTCACATCTTGGAGCGCTTGAGAGCTCATACTCGGAGAGCTTGGGAGCTCACATCTTGGAGAGCTTGGGAGCTCACATCTTGGAGAGCTTGAGAGCTTATATATGGTGAACTCATATTTGATGACCTCATATCTGGAGAGCTCATTTTTGGCGAGCTCATTTCTGGCGGCCTCATATTTGGAGACCTCATTTCTGGCGAGCTCATTTCTGGCGGCCTCGTATCTTGCGGCCTCATATCTGGGGAGCTCATTTCTGGCGAGCTCATATCTGACGGCCTCATATCTGGACAGCTCATTGTTAGGAAATCACTAGTTTAAAGCAGCGGAATTAAAATTTTGATTTCCTTTTCCAAGATCGTCTTCGTTTAATACAATAAACATGTTAAGTAGTTTGACGGTATATACCTTGGATGATCTACAAGATCGAAGCTTTGGCTGTCAACGGAGAGTAGTACTATGTGCAAGCCATCCACGTGTATGGCCTCTATCGATAATCCACACGAACTCCTCCCGGAATCCTCTTTGGATTGCAATCAGAAAAATCCGGCTGCTAGACCGGCCTTTTTCCCCTTCTCTAAATCTCTATTAGAAGCTCTCTATTTTACTCAAAAACTATTAGCTCTTGGAATTGTGATGTACAAAAGAGCTAGCCAACCCCTTTCTTATATAGGGTGAGTGGCACCCCATATGCCCTTAATCTGATTAAGAGAAGCTTCTTAGTAGATTGATGAAAGAGAAAAACATTTTCCCAATAAAATAAGAAAAATCACTTAGATTGATTTATCTATTTTATTATAATATCTTATATTAATTAAAATCTAAATATTGCCAATATCTTATATTGAATATATTTATCTTATTACCATCAATCTATTTTTCCAAAATAAATTAATATCCAATATTAATATTATGGTAATCTTATTAATTAAATTGCATAATCCAAGTGTATCTTATACACCTACTATCTGCGCCCCATACATCCAATAATTGGCTTTAAGAATATTCTTTAATTAATGTAACTTATGTATAATTAATATCTTGTATTTTTAATTATTCATAATAAATAAATACCACCATATTAATTTACCACTATAACCTTTATAGCCCTGAGATAAACTTTCCTTATTTGGTTATCAACCATAACCGCATTTTAATCGGACTCGATGTCATATGTGTGTGACCCGATAGGCTTCCGAATATGTTGGCCGTAGACACAAAGTGAAAATTACGAAAAGGCACTTCATGCCTAACGATCACGGGGTAGCATCTAGCAACACACCGTGACCCTCAATCATCGGAAGAGTCAAATGAAATGACTACTACCTTTCATGTGAAACAGTTACCGTGTAAATTACAATCTTGCCGCTATAATAATATCTATACGATCGTATCTCGAGTGTCAATACATTAACGATCGTATATTATAATCTGGATATCATGCTATCTCAGAATAACACATTTACTCCCATTTTGCAAAGATTCTCGAGAGCTAGACATTCCTTATAAGAAGGCCATTTTAGATATTCAATCTCAATCATAGGATACGCGATTCCCGGATGACCAAACATGTATACTCCGCATGCTTCAGTATCACACCCAATTATTACCGCATTATCCCATGGCTAGGGAAAATCTAAATAGTGTCAAAGCATGACAATCCACACCGTGATGCCATGAAGAATCCGGTCTTAATGATTATTACACAACCGCCACATAGTGTGACAATTAATGTAAGTGGGTCAGTCTAACGTAAGCATTCTCTAATACACGTCCACATACAAACCAAGTGTCTCTACACTTAGATAGACAAGATATATCCCTATCTTCAATAAGATAGAAGACATCCAATACGTGCTAGCCTAATCATACCATCAATGTCCCATTTGAAAGTACATACGACTAGAGACATTTAAGTATCAAACCTGTTAAAGCGATTAGAGATCTCATCAACCATAATCACTCTTATGGTTTCTCTATCACAGTTTGACACTAGGGGCGTTACTATATATATATATACAACTAATAACATGAAGATAAACAATATATAATAACAAAAGTGTTTTTATTAATCATAATAAAGATATTATATGAACTAAAATAGACTGTAAACGACCCAAACTTTTCAACAATCTCCCACTTGGCCTAAAGCCAATAAACCATATGCCTGAGCCCGTGCATGTGAACATGTTTCTCATGCTCTTCCTGTGACGATGCCTTGGTTAATGGATCAGCTATGTTATCATCCGTGTGGACTTTCTCTATCTTTACATCTCATCTATCTACTATCTCTCTAATCAAATGATAGCGCCGTAGCACATGTTTGGATTTCTGATGAGACCTTGGTTCCTTTGACTGAGAAATCGCCCTATTGTTATCACAGTATAGTGGCATTGGACCTTCAATGGAGGGAACCAGACCAAGTTCAGTAATGAACTTCTTCATCCAAACTAGTTCTTTTGCCGCCTCTGAAGCTTCTGTGTATTCGGTATCCGTTGTAGAGTCTGCAATAGTCTCCTGCTTGGAACTCTTCCAGCTCACTGCTCCGCCGTTAAGCGTGAAAACAAATCCAGACTGTGACTTCAAGTCATCCTTGTCAGTTTGAAAACTGGCATCTGTGTAACCTCATATTACTAAATCATCGTTCCTGAAAACTAGAAACGTATCCCTAGTACGTCTCATGTACTTGAGAATAGTCTTGTCTGCAATCTTGTGACTATCACCTAGATTAGAATGGTACCTGCTAGTCAAACTAAGAGGGTACGAGACATCTGGTCTGGTGCACAGCATGGCGTACACGATGGACCCGATAGCCGAAGCATTAGGGATCCTACTCATTTGCACCCTATCCTCCTCTATCTTAGGACACATTTCTTTTGACAGGTAGACCACATGTGACATGGGAAGCAATCCTCTCTTGGACTGCTCCATGCTGAATTTCTTCAGCGTCTTGTATATATAGGTGGATCATGACAGACCAAACAACCTCTTAGATTTATCTCTATAGATCTTGATTCCTAGAATATAGGCTGCTTCACCCAAGTCCATAATTGAGAAGTTCTTGGATAACCAAGCTTTGACTGACTGTAACATAGGCACATCATTCCTTATGAGCAATATGTCGTCTACATAAAGCACTAAGAACACAATGGCACTCCCACTAACCTTCTTGTAAACACATGGCTCATATTCATTCTTGATGAAATCAAACTGTTTGATTATCTCATCAAAGCAAAGATTCCAATTCCGAGAAGCTTGATTTAATCTATAAATGGATCTTTGCAGTTTACACACCATCCTGGCGTCATTGGTTGTGAAACCCTCTTCTTTGTCTTATACACCTCCTCCAACAGGTTCCTGTTAAGGAAAGTTGTTTTAACGTCCATATGCCAGATTTCATAATCATGGTATGCTGCAATAGGAAGCAAAATTCTAATGGATTTTAACATGGCAGCATGCGAAAATGTTTCGTCATAGTCAACTCCTTGTCTTTTCTTATAACCATTTGCCACTAACCTAGCTTTGTAGGTAGTCACGTTACCATCCATATCAGTCTTTCTCTTAAAGACCCATTTGCACCCTATAGGAACTATTCCTTTAGGTGGATGAACTAAGTTCCAAACTTGGTTGTCTTCCATGGATTCAATTTCAGAATTCATGGCTTTCAGCCATTTCTCTTTGTCATGGCTTAGTAGCACTTCCTCATAAGTTCTAGGGTTTCCTCATCCTCCATGAGATACACGCCAGTATACCTTTCGGGTTCAGGGAGTTTCTGGTAGATCTTCAAGGTGCTAGTGTGTTCACGATAGAGGTTGGCATCACATCAGTCTGTGACGTTTCCTCTACTTCCATCAACGGACTCTTGTCTGTAAATGGTTCTTGAATCTCTTCAAGATCAATCTTACTCCCACTGACCCTATTCAGAATAAACTCTTTCTCTAGAAAATGGCTAGTTCTGGCAACAAACACCTTTTGTTCCTCAGGATGGTAAAATTTATACCCTTTGGTTTCCTAGGATAACCCACAAACAGACATTTGTTAGATCTTGGTTCCAGTTTCTCAGGCATGGTCCATTTCACATAAATAGGACATCCCCAAGGTTTCATGTAACCCAATGTTGGTCTCTTCCCTTTGAACATTTCTTAGGGAGTGGACTCAACCGTCTTTGATGGAACTTGGTTCAGTGTATATGATGCGGTTTCTAGAGCATACCCCAAAATGATTTTAGGAGAACTGCGTAGCTCATCATGGATCGTACCATGTCTAACCAGGTACGGTTCCTCCTTTCAGACATGCCATTCATCTGAGGCATTCTGGGAGGGGTTTATTCAGGTAGAATCCCATTCTCCTTTAAGTAGTCTTGAAACTCTCCATCTAGCTACTCTCCACCTCGACCGAATCGAAGTGTCTTGATTTCTTTACCTAGTTGTTTCTCAACTTCACTTATGAATTCTTTGAACTTTTCAAAGGCCTCAGACTTATACTTCATTAAGTATACATAACCATAGCATGAATGGTCATCAGTGAAGGTGATAAAATATGAGTATCCTCCTTTGGCTTGAATTGACATTGGGCCAAACACATCAGTATGTATGAGCCCAAATAACTCATTGGATCTTATCCATTTGCCACTAAAAAGTGACTTTGTCATATTGCCAAGTAAACAAGCTTCGCATGTATCAAACGATTCATAATCAAAATGATCCAATAATCCATCCTTATGGAGTTTGGAAATGCGATTCTTGTTTATATGGCCAAGTCTACAATGCCATAAGTATTCAAGTCATCCATTTTGGCTTTCTTGTTGTTTATATTAAAAACATCAACTTTCATGTCTAATATGTAGAGACCATTGCTAAGAATGCCAGTACCATAAAAATTTCCATCACGTTAAAAAGAACAACATTTATTCTTGAAACGTAAAAGAAAATCCTCAACATCTAATGTAGAAATAGAAATAATGCTCTTCATAAGAGCATGAACAAAATAACGGTTATTAAGTTCTAGTACTAGCCCACTAGGCAATGAAATAAAATAAACTCCTACGGCGAGTTCAGCACACTTGCTCCATTCCCAACACGTAGGTCCACCTCTCATTTCCTCAATTCTCTAGTTCTTTTTAGTGCCTGCATATTAGTACAAATATGAGAACCACAACCAGTATCTAATGCCCAGTGGTTAGACTTAGAAGAAGTAATATTGATCTCAAGCATAAACATACCTGAAGTCGAAGCATTAGAATGCTTCTTCTTGGTAATCAAGAAGCCTTTGCAGTTTCTCCTCCAATGTCCGGTCTCACCGCAATGGAAGCAAGCATCCTTGGATTTATCTTTAGCTATCTTAGGCATTCTCTTAGGTGCAACCTTCGCCTTCTTGAACTTCTTTTGGGCTTTAGCTTTGCCCTTGCTTGAAGTGACCAGCAACAATTGCTTTCCTTTCCCCACAGTGCCCTCAGCAGTTTTCAACATGTTCAATAACTCAGCAAGGGAGCAATCTATCTTGTTCATGTGATAATTCATCACGAACTGCGAGTATGAATCAGGTAGAGATTGCAGAATCAAGTCCATACTCAACTCTCGTTCCAACTTGTGGCCCAGCTTCCCAAGCCTCTCTATGTACCCGATCATTTTAAGCACGTGTGACCCCACAGCAGTCCCGGATGCCATCTTACAACCATTAACGGCCTTCGAGACCTCGTACCTCTCTGTGCAAGATTGAGAAGCATAGAGTTCCTTTAGGTGAATCATGATTGAGTAGGCATCCATGGACTCATGCTGTTTCTGCAGTTCATGTGTCATTGAAGGAAGCATGATACATGTAGTATCAGTACTGTCAGAACAGTGCGTGTTATACTTCTCAACAGCATCTACAGCCAAGCCCTATGTGGGTTTTTCCGGTAGGGTTTCGTCCAAGACATATCCAATCTTCTCGTGCCTCAAAAAGATTTTGAGGTTTCTTTCCCAGTCGAGAGAGTTGGTTTTGTCAAGCTTATTGTCGATGATAAAACGAAGGTTCAATTTGTTTGAAATTTTCTACAACAATAAATAAAGATAGAATAAGTAAAAGTTCATGTATTCAAAACCCTAAAATTGCACTTAAAATTTTAATTAGGTTTTGCTCCCACTAGCCAACTATTCCCATTTGGCTTTAAAGAATTTCATTAATTCTATAGTGACTAGGATCCAATATAGTCGCCTCAATCCCTGACGGTGGTCGATCAATCTTGGCAATTTCGAAAGGTAGGTACTCCTACCAGTCGCATCTTATGCGACCCCCAGTGGTTGACTAGTCAACTCTTTGATAGTCCGCATCTCTATTTGGTAGTCAACCCCTTGTCTCTAAAGTCAGACGGCCCTGATGGTGGCCAATCACCGAAAGACTTTAGTCGAGTCGTAACCCAATATCTACGAGATCTCATGCAATCATATCTCAATAACGATGATATACCCAAGGTAGGTCAACTCCCGACGGTGGTCGATCAGTTGGATCCGAACACTGGATCTTCACCATCATTATAATATTGGAAGACAATTTTGGCTCGATTTTTGGCGTGGGATAATTTTAAATTAATTTTCTTAATTACTATCATTTAATTATGGTCTCATCTACTATGTGTATATCACTACGATATCATATAAAGTAAGACATACACAACATTCCGCGCACAAAATAACCAGTAAGATCATGGACTTTTCCTAGGTGCGGTTTCGAATACAAACTGACGAAACCGCTGGTCACAATCTAAGGGTAGCTGCAACCACCAATAGGATCTTTATTGTTGTAAGCCAATGGGTTCTTTATCTCTCTTTGGTGTTCTTCTTCTTGCTCCATTCTTGTTACATAATAATCTATCTGTTGGTCCCTGGGAAAGGCCAACACAAGTTTAGAGGGGGAGGGGGGTGGTGAATAAACTTGTCATCAAAAGCTCACGCAAAAACTGAATCTTATTCCAGATTAAGTTCAACTGAAACTTGTGCGGAGTTAAGCTAACTTAACTGAGTATAAGTCAACACTGACTTATCCTTAGTCGAGTTAACCGGCAGCGGATTAATTAAGCCTTTTAAATTAGAGTTATTAGTTTAGGTGCTGACTCGGTTTCTGTGTATGCTAAGTGTTTGAACAAGATGAATATAACTATAATGCAGTAAATAAATGAATAACAGAATGTAAATGCGTAAGGTAAATGAAACAATAGTTATAGAGGCTCCAAGTAGTGTAATCTTGTCAATCCTCTGTTCCCCTGTGATGCGGAGGAAAACTTCTTTGAGGTTGCCCGGTTACAAAAAGTTCTAAACTAATAGTCCTTGACTAATCCCTAGCTTCACTATCTAAACATTTGTTGAACAAGTAGGATTGCTGCTCTTCAATTGTTTGAACACACTGGTCCTTGGAGGGTTGTCTTGCCTCTTCACCAGCTCATCACAAACACAGTCTTCTTGACTGCATCTCAACTGTCCTTCACACCTTCTTGGTGTTTCACAGTCTAAACCTTTGATGAAATCAAAGTTTAGACTTGAATCAATAACCATGATTCAATTTGTGATTTGAGCTTCCTCTTCTAGATATAACAAATATGCATGGCTCTGTTTTCTCCAAATGATTGATCTTGATATTTCTTTAAAATCTTATGAACACTTGAAGAAATCTTGATCTTTCAATAAAAAGCTTAGCAGGAATTATTTATGATTTTCTTTCCCCCCCTTAATTTGATCTTTCTTGACTATATTGATTCTTAAAATTCCCTTCTTTTTCTTATTTGTTGTAGAAGTAGTCTATTTAAAGGGGTCTTTCTAACGGTTCGATTATTTAAATTTGAATCTTTATAGCCGTTCGTGGTCCTGCTTTCCTGTATGTATGTCAGTGTCCTTTCTGACATTCATAACGGTCTGATCCTTCATCAGTTTTGCTTATTTCCAGTTACAAAATTGATTCAATACAACTTAGTCTGTTTCCAGTTTTTAAGAGTATTAACTGAGTTTTTACTCTTCTTCAAAATCTCAGTACTCTACTCTTCATCTGATTATAATTGATTTAATCAGAGTGCACCATTCAAATCAATCATCTAAGATATCATGATCCTTATGATTCTAAGGTCTTCATACAAGATCCATAAAGTCAGTTTAGGTCATCACAATCTTGCCTGAGGTCTAACTTTACAGACTCGTCTTAGTCTTCATAAACTGAGTTTGAACCCTCAGTTCTTCAGTCTTCAATAACTGAGTTTGAACACTTAGTTCTTCAGTTTTCTAGATAAGCCAACTGAGTTTGTGTCCCTCAGCGAACTTACCTTCTTCAGTTTCTGTTGGTGTGCTCTTATGTCTTTTATCTTGTGAATCTCAGTTTCCTTGTAAGGTCTCAGTTTCCTTAAGTCAAATACTCAATTTCTCAGTCCCGATCCTAGAACTATTACAATGCTTGTCTGATTAACTTATACAAATATCAGACTCTGTTAAATCCTATACATTGATTTCTAGACATCTTTTTGCTTTGCACTATAAGAGCTAGTTATGGCAATTCATCAATGGGGTCTAAAAATAATAACTGAATAAGTGATGAATCATCATCAAAACATAAATTTTATTTCCAACAATTTCCCCCTTTTTGATGATGTTAATACCCTCCTTAAAAGCAATGCAAAAAGAAAAACACAAAACAATCAAAAACACAACAAACTGAGAAATTGATATTTTATTAAAGTTACTGAGTTACATTACTAAGTATTAAAATACAATACATGGAAAGAAACTAAGTGCCAGCTTCTCTTCCTTTTACTTGACAGCTTCATTGTCATATCGCGCATATTCTCTCATGGCTTCATTAGTTGTTGTGCTTTCAATTCCATGAATACTTGCATAGATGTTCAATGAGTTGGACATATTGTGTTTACTGAAAAACTTTCTCTTGAAAACTATAGCAAACACAAACACAATTTGTCTCAGTTTTTCACTTGTGCCAGTTTTCAGCAATTCTTCAACAAACTCTGGTTCCTCTTTCTCAACTTTATCTGAAGCTTTCTTTAGAGTGCCATTTCTCTCCCATTTGTTCAATTTGTGCCAAAAATGCATAATCACCTTTTGCATGTTGAGAAAAGTTGATAGGGATTGTTCTCTTGTTTCTCCTTCTCTTAATGGTATGCTTTTGAAAATGTTGTAGAGACGAGAATCTAGACCAACCCTTTTCTCAGTAGGTTCACATAATTTTGCAATCAGTTCCATTTCTTCATCGGTAAAATCTCCTCTTGCTTTCTTCAGTTCTACCAATTTGTCATCAATGCTTTCCAGAACTTTTGGCATATCAAGTGCATTCACTTTTAACAGGTCTAAACTTTCCCCCTTATTGACATCATTCCTATTTATCAAACTCTTGATGTAGGAGTTGAGATGTTGTTGATTTGATGCCAATATGGTTTGGGCTACCACTGAGTCCTTTCATGCATTCTCTAGTATGATCAGTCTATCAACTACATTGTTGAGAACGCCTTCCCATCTTTCCTGGGTTTCAGTTTTTCTTGCTTCAGATTCAATGGTTGTTTTACGAATCTCAATCAAATTGTCCTGACAGTTATCTCTGACAGTATCCACTCTCTTCTCCATGTTACTCTTTTCAGTTTTGCTTTCTTCCAGAGATTTTAACACTTTTCCAATTAAACTGATGTCATCCTTCTGAATTCGAATCAGTTCATTGTGATAAAACTTGATAATGTCAACTTGAGATGGTATGTCAGGTCCAGCTTTTTCTCCAACTTTATCAGTTCAAACTTCAACCAGTTGTGCTTCTTTATGAGGAGAAACAATATGCTTGAGTTTCTCTTTGTAATCTGTAGCACTCATTCTTTCCTCAGATTTTTTTCTTGTTTCCTCTAGTCTTGACTGATCTAGTTCTTTAACTGGGGATATTTCGACATTGAAATCCTCATCAGAATCTTTAGCAGCTATAATAGCTTCTGTCTGTGCTATCCCATGAATAGTTTGGTCAGTTAGGGATTGATAGCCAGTAAGAGATTGATAAACTTCTTTTTCTTGTTCTTCTGAATGACCGTCAGAGTCAGTCTCAGATTCATCACTATCATCTGAACTTGCTTCAGATGATCCTTCTTCAGCAACTTCCTTTGCTTCTTCTTTTTCCTGTAACGAAGCAAGAATCCCTTTCTGTAAGTCGGGATCTCCTTGAGAGTCGTCATCGTCATCATTGTCATCTTTCTTCAAACTTCCGCCTGCTGTAGTTCCCTTCCAATGACTATCTCTGATCAACTCATATCCACTATTCAAAAATTCATCAGTGTTGATCAGCTCAGACAGATGATTGATTTTGTAGAGACTGAACACCCATTTCTCTATGATATCCATCTCTGCTAACTGACTTCTTTGATCTGATATAGAGCTGAGTTTCCAGTTTTGATAAGCATGTAACCTCTTACAGTCAGCTACTATCAGTTCTCCAATGTTAAAGATTATTCATGTGGAGATAAGATTGATTCAGTTTCTCTTGGAATCTCCATATTAGATTCCACCGGATTCTCGATTCTTTCAGTTTCTTCAGTTTCAAGCTGATCAGTTTTGCTGGTTTCCTTTCAGCAACAACTGGGATCACGCTGGTTTTAGTTCCAGTCAAAGAAACTGAGATGGAAGCCTCAGTTTCCAAATTACCTTCAGTAGCAACAAGTTCAACAACTCATTCTACAACTGATCCAAGTTTTAGTTCAGCTACTGGTTCTTCTTCAGGTGTTGGTACAACAACCTGATCTTTCTCAGTTTCAACAACAGTTTTGTCTTTATCAACAAGTTCATCCAGAGTGATGACTTGTATTTTTCTCGATTCAGCTTCAGCAAGATCTTTTTCTTCAGTTTGAGAATCTTTAATGTTTTTAAGTGATTCTTCATATTCAGCCCTGGATGCTGATTTTTGAGGTGTGGGTCTTGATTTGGAGAGTAGCTTGAGCATGGACATTGTCTCTAAATCAATCAGTCTTTCCTCACTATCAGTATCTTCAATTTCATACTCAACTCTCAAGGTCTGTTCCTCCTGAGTGACATCTTCCTTCTGTAAAATAGTCTCTGGCAGTGTAGGAATGACTTCTTCTCTGACTGAGGTTTCTTTCTCAGTAAGGACTTTCTCAGTTTGAACTTGTTTTGTGGGAGTTTCTTCAGTTCTGACGTTCTTTGCTGAGCTTTCAGCAACTGAAGTGGCGGATTTTGCTGATGATGCCTCCACTACATTCTCAGTAAGTTGTCTGGTTGTGTCTTCTTCCAGTTTTCTCTTTCTTTCTCTTAGACCTTCAAGTTGCTCCAATGCTTCAGCTGTAGTTACAATTTTCTTAGAGGATCTTTTCCTCTTCTTCTATGGTTCAGTTTCGGAACCTCCAGCTTTCCTTTTCTTTGACTTCTCTTCCTTGGCTACAATTTTGCCATCAACAACTGCAGTTTCTTTCCTTCTAGCAATTCCAAAATGATCAACAATCCTCTGAGCTAGAAGAGCAAGAGTTTTCTTGAGATAAAATCTCATTTTCTTCTCAGCATTCTTCTTCTTAGGTGCATCAGAAGATTGAGTGACCAGTGATCAAAATTTGATCTCTGCCAGTTAAAATCCTCTTCGAACCAAATCATGTAAAGTAGATCTATCTTTGTGCCGGATATATTACTGAAATTGCCTGCGTTTCCAATTACACAATTTGCTAGCATCATCGTCAGGAAGTTGAATTCGGGCTTGAGCAACCCAGTTGATCCAGATAGTTATACAGGTGATTCTCCTATGATAGCAATGTCTTTCCATAGTTTCTCACATTGTTCTTTAGATACTTTGAGAACTTACGTGAAACCAGACTTTTCAAAATTGAAAATGTCTGCTATAAGGTTCTCTGTAACCTTAATCTTCTTTCCATTAACTCGTGTGGTGTAGGTGAGTACATCTTCATCTTCAATGCTTTTGCTTCCGAATTCATAAAAATCACCTATGCTATCCAGGCATACATTCTTCAGATTTATATTGAATATTTGCTCCAGTCCTTTGATTTTTCTGATTTTGCCTGCTATTTGTTTGGCTAAAGTTTGATCTGTGTATTTAGCCACAAATTGATCTAGAGATATGATCATTCCGGGTTCAACTCTGGTGAAGGCCATTGTTTCAGATTGTTTGAGAAATTTGAAGATAGAGAGAATTCTTTTCAGTAGATGAATTATAAAAAATAGAGCAAAGTGTAAAGGACTTTAGGTAAGACACAAGGGTATTTATAAGTGGTAGATTTTGTAGATGTAAGATCTGGGTGAGTAACATAACATCTTGTCATTAACCATGTCATGCGTTGAAATACGAGAAAAATGGTGAGTGGAAAAGATGAACGGTTGAGATGTGTGTAGGGTACAACTTTTAAGTCGTCCGTAGCTGGTATTAGTAAATAGAGTAGGTGCGGTGTATCTCCAGCTGTACATGTTCAGTCTTGTCCTTATCTGGAACTTGTAGTGAATTCAAAAACTCAGTTGTGAGTACAACTCAGTTTTATAAATTACAACTTTCCAGTTCTCAGTTTATGATTTTCTCCTGCAAAACAAAATGCTAAAGTTTTGGTACCCTTATCTGTCTGGGACCTTTATGATTAGTTTTTATATGCTTATACCTTTATCGATTTTTTAGTTGAGTATACTCAGTTTTAACAAAATTCTGCTTTCTTGACTCAAACGTCTTTTTAAAAGGATTTTTGTGAAACTGGGTAATCATAGGTCCGTTCCAGGCTTCATCATTAGGAAGGAGTCTTCCTTTCCTTTTGAATCTATTATTCCATGAATGATTTTCATTCTTTTGTGAATGTGACTTGAATGTTCTTTTGACTGATCTCTGATCAGGTCTGCATTTTTCAGTCCTATGATATTTTCTATAAAATCTTTCAGTTTGGTGTTTGCTACTGACCGATTTTACAATTTTGTCAGTTTTCAGTTGAGACTGAGCTGAGTAATTGTTAGTTCTAATAATTTTTTCAGTTTTCTGAGTTCTTAACTATTGTGCAACTACAAATTTAGTTGCAACTGTACTTGGTCAGAACTTAGAATTTTGTTGACTATCAAACCCTAAACCGGTTCTGTCTCCAAATGGTTTTCCAGGTTTGAATTAAACGTTGGGAATTGGATTAACTAATGATTCTGTAATATTTATTACCTATGTTAGTTCATCAAATTAGCAATTCTCCTTAGTTCTATTATTAGCCTTGATAAGATTGATCTCAGCAGTCAACCTTAGAACTTTAGTTTTCAATAAATCATTTTCCTTTTTGATATTCTCATAATTCTTTTGAATTGCCTCTAATTCCTTTATGAGTATGTCCAAGGTTTCATTGAAATCTTCATTTCTATGATTGTCCATGGCAGTGTGAGTGTTGAACGTAGAAGTACTTGTCTCATGTTGCTTTACTGATAAATTCTCAGTTTCCTCTACTTCATCTTCAGTTATCTGCTTCCCTTTGTCCAATCCAACATTGTTGCTTACTAGGTCATTTCCGAAAAGTATGATTTCTTCTTCACTTTCACCATGATTATTTTCTCCAAAACTAATGGGTAGATTTTCAATCTTGTCTTCTTTGTTTGTGGGGGAAGATTCTTCACTGAATTTCTCAATCAACTTTTCTTGATTGTCTTCAATGTTTGACTTTCCATTCTCTTGCTGTTCTATTAGATCTTCTATGCAATCAGCTAATTGCAGCAACTCCTTTTCTGCTTCTTCTGAGAGATCACATAGTGATGGAACTCCTCTGGATTCATCATTATACGCGTTGAAATCGATACCCATATCATCACTAAAACAAGGTTCTGGATTTGTATGTGAGCTTGTAGTACTGAAACTCTCAAATACTTGATCCTGAAAATCAGATACAATGTTCTACGAATAATTAGTCAGGGGATAATTAAGCCAACTTTTAATTCTAGATGTATCCATTAAATTTCAAATAAACGCTTTTACAACTGATGGCCAGTTACTTCAAAACAAATGATTCTGAGATTCGGCTATGGATCTCTTCAGAACAGAAGCACCGCTCTGATACCAATTGTTGGTCCCTGGGAAAGGCTAACACAAGTTTAGAGGGGGGGTGAATAAACTTGTCACCAAAAGCTCACCCAAAAACTGAATCTTGTTCCAGATTAAGTTCAACTGAAACTTGTGCGGAGTTAAGCTAACTTAACTGAGTATAAGTCAACACTGACTTATCCTTGGTCGAGTTAACCGGCAAGTGGATTAATTAAGCCTTTTAAATTAAATTTATTAGTTTAGGTGCTGACTCAGTTCTGTGTATGCAACTAGATGAATATAACTATAATGCAGTAAATAAATGAATAACAGAATGTAAATGCGTAAGGTAAATGAAACAAGAGTTATAGTGGTTCCAGGTGGTGTAATCGTATCAATCCTCTCTTCCCTTGAGATGCGGAGGAAAATTCCACAAGAACTTCTTTGAGGTGGCCCGGTTACAAAAAGTTCTAAATTGATAGTCCTTGACTAATCCCTAGCTTCACTATCTAAACACTTGTAGAACATGTAGGATTGCTGCTTTTCAATTGTTTGAACACACTGGTCCTTGGAAGGTTTTCTTACCTCTTCACCAACTCATCACAAACACAGTCTTCTTGACTATAGCTCAACTGTCCTTCAACTTTCTTTGTGTTTCACAGTCTAAACCATTGATGAAATCAAAGTTGAGACTTGAATCAATAACTATGATTCAATTTGTGATTTGAGATTCCTCTTGTAGATATAACCAATATGCACGTCTCTGTTTTCTCCAAATGATTGATCTTGCTCTTTCTTTGAAATTTTATGAACACTTGAAGAAATCTTGATCTTTCAATAAAAAGCTTAGCATGAATCTTTATGATTTGCTTTCCCCCTTAATTTGATCTTTCTTGACTAGATTGATTCTTAGAATTCCCTTTTTTTTTCTTCTTTGTTGTAGAAGTAGTCTATTTATAAGGGTCTTTCTAACGGTTGTATTAATTGAATTTGAATCCTTATAACCATTAGTGGTCCTGCTTTCCTGTATGTATGTCAGTTTCCTTTCTGACATTTATAACGGTCTGATCCTTAATCAGTTTTGCTTATTTCCAGTTACAAAACTGATTCAATACAACTTAGTCTATTTCCAGTTTTTAAGAGCATTAACTGAGTTATTACTCTTCTTCAAAATCTCAGTATTCTACTCTTCATTTGATTAAAATTGATTTAATCAGAGTGCACCATTCAAATCAGTCATTAAGATATCATTGTCCTTATGATTCTTAGGTCTTAATACAAGATCCATAAAGTTAGTTCAGGACATCACAATCTTGCCTGAAGTCTAACTTTACAGTCTCGAATTAGTCTTCATAAACTGAGTTTGAACCTCGATTCTGTTAGTCTTCAATAATCGAGTTTGAACCCTCGATTCTTGATTTTCTAGATAAGCCAACCGAGTGTCAGATCCTCAAATGAACTTAACTTCTTCAGATTCTGTTGGTGTGCTCTTATGTCTTTTATCTTGCGAATCTCGGTTTCCTTGTAAGGTCTCAGTTTTCTTAAGTCAAATACTCAATTTCTCAGTCCCGATCCTAGAACTATTACAATGCTTGTCTGATTAACTTATACAAATATCAGACTCTATTAAATCCTATACATTGATTTCTAGACATCTTTTTGCTTTGCACTATAACAGCTAGTTATGACACTTCATCAACCGGGTCTAAAAATAATAAATGAATAAGTGATGAATCATCATCAAAACATAAATTTTATTTCCAACACTATCTAATAAATAATTACACCCACCGTACATGGGGAGGGGGGAGCTAACGGGAATGGAATAAATGAAAAAAGTAAACTAGGTCACGTTCTTAATAATGGCCTAGGAGAATTTGAAAAACTAACAAAAAGAAAATATTCTCATCTATCCTATTGGTCGAGTCAATAATCAATCGGGTCCATATAATCACATTATATCTACACATCTAATCTATTCAATTATATCTTATGAAAAAGAGTAAATTCAAATTTAAACTATTTAACGACTTATGCGTCTTATTTTATCACATGAAATAATTCATTAACTTTTATTTAATTAAATGACTTAATCGAAAATAAAATTAACATTTCATTTTAAATCGATTCTAATTTCAATTATTTTTAATTTTGAACTATTCTAAATTAAAATCAAAATTAAAAGGTCTCTTTTGTTCCCTTTCCTTTTGGTTAACCAAAAGGGATGCCTTTGGTTTCGTAAACCAAAATGCATCTTTCCAAACAAAGTTTGGTTAATTCCTGGCCACTTTTCAAAATCAAAATTCTGAAATAGTCATAGGCCTTTTTCAAAATCAAATATTTTGGAAGGGCCTAGGCCTATTCCAAACAAAATTTGGAAAGACCAATATTTTGGTTAATATGCCACATGGTATCCCAATGACCCAAACTATTTGAACCATTGGTTAGCCACATGACACAACTAAATAAAGGAGATATCAATGCACAATAAATATCACAAAAAACAAATCGGTCTCCCCCTTGGAAAAGTGCATCCAAAGCTTCTTCATTGTATTTTTAAGTTTTAGTGATGAGTGCCAGACTAACTGTTATAGAGCAAAGGCAAAAAGATGTCTAGATCAAATGTATAGGCTTATTAGAATTTGATCTTTGACTATGTTTGATCAAACAAGATCGTGAATAGTCGGTGATTTATATCAAATGATGGTCTTTATCAAGTAGTGGTAGATAGGTCGATAGACTAGTCGGGAACCTCAAGATCGAAAATGAGGGCTCAAACTCAGTAAATAAAGGCTAAGGGATCAAACTTAGTGATTAAAGTCAAGGATATGCAATCAGAATTTAGGCAAGTCTGTGATGACCTAAACTGATTACATATACCTTGTGTAGAAGTTATAAGTTCCATAAGTTGGATGATGTTTGGAACTTGGTTAAAATTAAAAAGGTGTAATCTAACTTCACAAATAAAATTTAGATAAAAGAAGTCTGTTGCATTGTGTTTAAAACATAGCAAATATTTATTCAAAGAGATCGATAGGTGTTACAAACAGATCGATGAACTCGCCGATAATATACCTCGGTTAATTCAAGATTACATTAGAAGATTACATGGATAAGGACAGCCAACTACCTCTGATTTATCAAACAAATCAAAATTTGAGATTAAAAGGACGTTGGGATGATTCAGGACTTTATCCAATGGTTATAAGTCAAGGGTGGACATGATTTGCTTTGTCAAAAGGATTCAGCGATGTCGGTCCCTATGAATAGTGATGTGAAAGCAAGTCAAATGGGACAAAACCAGGAACGGTCACATTTGAATTTCAAATACAAGTCACATGGACTCCTACCAATAAATAGAGGACATTCAACTCAGAAAATCATGATGAACTTTTAAGAGAAAAATATAAGAGAGAATTCTGAGCTGCAAGAAGACCCTGCAGAACCTACTGAGCTTAACCTTACTGATCCAGAGAAAATCTTCAAGTGTATTATGTATTCAAGCCGCATCAAGTTTACACACTGAAGAAGGCGCAAGTCGATTATATCATCCTAATCAAGTCTGCTTTGCAATGAATCATTTACTTGATTCAATCTTTATTTTACAAAGAACTCTGCCAAAACAAAGTTGAAGCATCCATTGGGTGTGAAAGATCGTTGTTTGTGGTGGACTGGTGAAGAGGCAATCCTACCCTTCAAGGACCAGTGGAAGACTTTGGAGCAACAATCCTACATGTTCCTACTTTTCAGTTTGTGAAGCCATAGTTATTGGTGAAGGACAAGCAACTTAGGAATCTTTGTAACAGCTACATCGAAGATCTCTAGTGAATTACCTCCAACATCACAGGAGAATAGTGGATTGACAGGATTACACCACCTGGAACCACTATAAAATCTGCCTACTTACTTTCTGCATTTACATTCTGCATTTAGCTTATCATACACATCAACCTACTGAATCTAGCAACTGAACTCACACACATACACTACTGAGTATCCAATACTTTGTATCATATTTAACAACAAGTAATAAGGCTTAATTTTTTATATAATTCCGCAGCACAAATTCAGTAAACTCAACTATCAAGAGACTACATCGTGTATCGAGGCTCTTCGAGGTGTCACAGACTCTCGAGGTATCGTGAGTCAGTTGAAGTTCTTGAGTTTGTTAACTCCAAAAGTTTTAAGTGTTAAGTTTATTCACCCCTCCCTCTAAACTTAACCAAAGCCTTTTCAAGGGACCAACAATTGGTATCAGAGCAGTGCTTATGTTCTGAAGAAATCCTACTTGTTGTGCTTGTGAAAATACTTTGAAAACTCTTTCAAATCACTGATTTTCAAAGACTTGCATCATGGATAACAACCAGTATGCTAGAACTATGCTGATGTGTTCTCTAGATAGATTTGATGAATATAAACGTCGAATGCAGGCTTACCTTGCTGCAACTCATGATGAAATGATGGATGTGCTGACAGATGGACCACTGGAGATTGTTAAAGCAGTAACAGTGGGAGATGAGACACAGTACATTACCTCAACAATATTGCTATTGATATCATCTATAGAACTTTGGATAGCAATATGTACATGAAGGTTAAAGATTGCAAAACAGCTAAAGAACTTTGGGACAAAATACAGTTGATCTGTGAAGGCACTGATGAAATCAAGAAGAATAAAATCAGTGTGGCAAAGAAGAAGTTTCAAAAGTTTGAAATGAAACTCAATGAAACCATTGAACAAATGGAATCAAGGTTCAATGCAGTGCGGATGAACTCACCCCTTGAGTGTTGTGTACTCAAAAGAAGAAATCAACACAAAAATCTTGGAAGCTTTACCTGCTACAGAAGGATAGAAGATGAAGGTGACAGCCATAGAAGAAATGAGAAGACTGCATGAAGAGGATACATTCAAGTTATTCTCAGATCTTAAGGCATATGAATTCAAAAAGAAGTTGTCACTTACTACTGAAAAGGAAGAGCCAAAAACAACAGCACTGGCTGCTTCACATCAAGAAGAAGCATCAGAAGCTCAAAATGACTTACTGATTGAGATGCAAGAGCAGATTGCACTACTGAGCAAGAAGATCAGAATGATGAAAACTGGAAAAGGTTCCCCAAGGAATTTTACAAGGAAATCTAATGACAAGAAGGAGGAATCCAAGAAAGACAATGACTACTTGTGCTTTCAATGCAAGAAACTATGACACTTCAAGTCTGAATGTCCTGAACTAAAGTAGAAAAAGGAACCAGATTATATTTGCTTCAACTGCAAAAATCCTGGACATTTTAGACCTGATTGTCCGGACTCATCAAGACCAAAAGTCAACAAAGAAGACTTGCCAAAAGGCTATGATTCTTTGAAGATGGATCTCGTTATGAAGTGGAATCTGAAAAGAGAAATGAATCAGATGACACATCAATGGTTGCTGATATGGAAGACTATGCATTAATGGCTAATATGGATGAAACAGAGGAGGTATACAATACTGTATCAATTAACACTCCTGCTGGAAGTGATTGTGAATCAACCTGTGGTTCAAATCCTAGAAACTTTTACAATGAAGAAGCTTTGGATGCCATCCTTAATCAACTGAGGAAAATACAATCTGGTTATGAGATTGTGAAGGCTGAAAAAGAAGCTCTTCAAGTAGAAGTTGAAAGATTAAATGCTGAATTAAGGGTTCTCAAAGGTAAAGAGAAAGATGTTGGACAGAATCAGTATAAGCATGCTGAACATCCAGTGGCCTCTGAATCCATGAACCATCTTGTTTCTCTACTGCATACAAATCTCGAAAGCCTTAGGGTGATAGAACAGGGCTTGGATTTGGAACTCAGCAATCTAACAAGAGTGGATCCAGTAAGGTCACTGAACCTAGAACCAGGATTGGTCCTAAGTTTGTGCCGGCATAAGATCCAACTCCCAAAAGGGTTGCTGAGGCAGTAAAGCCTACTGAGAATGCTTCAAAGAAGCAAAATCAGAAGTCAAAGAAGTCAACAGCTCCTAATAAAAAGAATAAATCCAAATATAGATCGCTTTGTGCTTTTCAGACCTCATCGATAGCGAGACTTGCTACCAAGTCTGCTGGACCACAAAGAGGCAAGAACCAGAAACATTCCAAAGATAAGAATCCTAAACCTAAAAATGTAAATCATTCTAGGGATACTTATTTCAGGGGGAAATGTAGACTGTTCCCTACTGATGATGATTGGAATGTTCCTGTATCTAATGATAGAAACAGCAAGTATAACCATGCTGCTAGGGTAAAGCCTAAGCAATGGAATTAGCAAAGGACTCAGCAGAGGGCTTATACAAGACCTCAGCAGACTCCATACTACAGGGCTATTCCTAACAGACAGCAGACTAATGGTTATGCCAATGCTTCTAACAACAAGAATCACTTCAAACAGCATTATAAACCAAAAGGCCAGAAAACATATGTGAATCATACACAACCAACAGTTAAAACTTATGGATGTGTAGAATACATGTATGAACCAAAGTATGACACTTTCAGGAGAAGACCTTCTGGAAACATCCCAGGGGTCATGCTTACCACTGACCATTATGGACCCAAACAGGTTTGGGTACCTAAAATGTATTAACTTTGTTTTGTAGGGTGTCTGGTACTTTGACAGTGGATGTTCCAGACATATGACAAAGAATAAGCACTGTTTGTCAGATTTTGTGACAAAGGATGGTCCAAGGGTGAATTTTGGCAACAAAAATACACCTAGATATACAATAGGATATGGCACACTTGTGAGGAATGGACTAACAATAAAAAATGTTGCTTATGTGGAAGGACTGGACTACAACTTGCTGAGTACTGGACAATTCTGTGACATAGGATACAATGTCACTTTTGACAAAACCAACTGTATTGTCATCAGTGAAAGAGGTGATCAAGTTGTATTGGCTGGCAGAAGACAACAAAACATGTACATTGTAGATTGGTCTCATCAGAGTTCCGAAAACACCGCTGATTGTGCATACCAAGTCAGAACTCAACTGGTTATGGCACAAGAAATTAAATCACTTAAATTTTGATGACATCAATCAGTTGGTGAAGAAGAAACTGGTGATTGGTTTACCTGAGATCACATTCAAGAAAGATACTATATGTGATGCATGTCAGCAAGGTAAACAGACCAAATCAAGCTTCAAATCAAAGGCTAAGAAATCAACTAATAGAGTCTTGGAGCTGATGCATATGGATCTTTTTGGACCAGTTACACCAACAAGTGTTACAGGAAAGAAATACACCTTAGTGGTTATGGATGATTATTCTAGATACACTTGGGTGGTATTTATGAACAAGAAAAGTGAAACTCTCAAGAAGATACCTGATCTTTTAAAGAGGTTACAAAATGAGAAAAGTTTAACAGTAGTAAAAATCATTTCAGACAAGGGTACTGAGTTTCTTAATAAAGTTATAAGAGAATACTGTGAACAGAATGGTGTACTACATCAACTTGCTACTGCTGGTACACCTCAACAAAATGGAGTTGCTGAAAGAAGAAACAGGACTTTAAAAGAAGCAGGATGGACAATGATTTGTGAAGCATTACTGCCTGAAAGGTATTGGGCTGAAGCAGTTAATACAGCATGCTATACACAAAACAGAACATCAGTGAACAAGAAGCTGCTGAAGACACCTTATGAAGTTTGGAAGGGAAGAAAACCCAATATATCTTATTTCCACCCATTTGGAAGTAAGTGTTTTATCTTGAATCATAAGGAACATTTGAAGACATTCCAACCTAAATCAGATGAAAGAATTTTCTTGGGATATTCTTCAGTCAGCAAGGCATTCAAGGTACTGAACAAGAGGTCACTGAAACGTGAAGAAACAATACATGTTGTGTTTGATGAACCTAAGTTCACTGGTATGGAAGATGAAGGTTGTGAACCTGCTGGGAACTTACAAGTCAGTGATCCAGATGGTGTTGAAGTTTTGGAAAGGTTTAATGACTTAAAAGTTTCTGATTCTGCCCCTGCTAAATACCCTGCTGGTGACACTACTGATGCAACAATCAAGGCGGTTCAAGGATCTCTTTGAACCCCCTGTTGAAGAAGCAATGAGACCTCTCGAATATGAAGTTCTTGAGAATCAATCTAACCAGAATCCACAATGGTTAAAGGATCACCCTGCTGAACAAGTCATTGGCAGTGTTCAGCAAGGTGTAAGGACTATAAGACCATTAGAAGCAATGTTTACTTGTTTTCTATCTCAAGTTGAACCTAAAGTTATTGAAGAAGCAATTTCAGATCCAGATTGGATAATTGCTATGCAAGGAGAATTAAATGAATTTGAAAGAAATTTTGGACACTAGTTGAAAGGCCTAGTCATGCTAATATCATTGGTACTAAATGGGTATACAGAAACAAACTTGATGAATCTGGTACCATTGTAAGGAATAAGGCCAGACTAGTTGCAAAGGGCTATTCTCAAGTAGAAGGAATAGATTTTGATGAAACATATGCACCTGTTGCAAGATTGGAAGCTATCAGATTATTCTTGGCACATGCTGCATATAAGAACTTCAAGGTTTATCAAATGGATGTCAAAAGTGCTTTCTTGAATGGCATTCTAGAGGAGGAAGTGTATGTTTAGCAACCTCCTGGATTTGAAGTTAAAGATCAAGAAGATAAAGTGTATAGACTCAATAAAGCACTTTATGGCTTGAAACAAGCACCAAGGGCATGGTATGAGACTTTATCTCAATTCTTGGTGGACAATGGTTTTACAAAAGGCACCATTGATAAGATTCTTTTCAGAATCAATGAGAAGGACAGCACCCTGCTGGTACAGATTTATGTTGATGACATAATCTTTGGTTCTGAGAATGAATTGCTATGTGAGAAGTTTGCAAATCTAATGAAAAGAAAATTCCAAATGAGTATGATGGGAGAAATGAACTACTTTTTGGGATTGCAAGTTAAACAAATGAAAGATGGAATCTTCATTCATCAAACCAAGTATACCAAGGAGTTGCTGAAGAAGTTTGGTATAGAAAACAACACCAAGATATCAACTCCTATGAGTACAAATATCAGGTTGGATGAAGATAAAGAAGGCAAAGATGTTGATCAGACCTTATACAGAAGGATGATAGGCAGTCTGATGTATCTCACTGCCAGCAGACCTGATATATCCTTTGCTGTAGGTGTTTGTGCAAGATATCAATCCAAACCTAAAGAAAGTCATTTAGGTGCAGTTAAAAGAATTCATAAATATCTAAAAGAGACTTTGGGAGTAGGGATATGGTATTCCAAGGATGGAAGTTTCAAGGTTATATCCTACTCAGATTTTGATTATGCTGGATGCAAGATTGATAGAACAAGTACCACAGGAACCTGTCAGTTAATGGGAGATAGACTGGTCTCCTGGTTCAGTAAGAAACAGAACTCAATATCAACTTCCACTGCTGAAGCTGAATACATTGCTGCTGGAAGTTGTTGTACCCAAGTACTTTGGCTAAGACAACAATTAAGGGATTATGGAATTGAAGAAAAAGAAACTCCAATAATGTGTGACAACACAAGTGCAATTGCAATCACAGAAAATCCTGTTTTGCACTCAAGAACCAAGCACATTGATGTAAGACATCATTTTATAAGAGATCATGTTGAAAAGAAGGATGTGGTGGTTCTGTATATCCCTACTGAAGATCAACTTGCTGATATATTCACCAAACCACTTGATAGTGAAAGGTTTGCTAAACTAAGGACTTAACTTGGAATTATTAAAGTTGACTGATAATCAGCAGTGTACTGGAATTCACCAAGGGGATTAGTCTTTGCTATGTTGGGTGAGCTCACTTAGCAGATTAGTCATTGGTATCAACAATTCCATGTACTTATTGTTGGACAATTGAGCAAATGAGGTTGCCAAGGGGATTGGTCTTTGTCATGTTGGGTGAGTTCACTTGACAGATCAGTCATTGGTATTAAACTTCATCTTGTATTATCAGTTGGACAATACAAAGGATTTAAGCATCAGCAGAGTGACCTCATCATCAAGTCTTTGAGACACTATGTCGGCCAAGTCTTTGAACCAACCCTCGCGATGACAAGCCTCTTTGAATATTACGTTACACAGTCAAACTTATTAAAGTCAAAAAGCAGATTGGCGGGATATTTATTTCATCCTTTATAACTGGAGTTAACATGATCCAACGGTTACAAACGGTATGGAGAAGAAATAGGCCACGTGTCAAGATAGCAGTTACTCAAATTAATCGTGGTTAATGTGGATGTACGTGCACTGACAGTTACAACCACTCTCTGTTTTTATATACAAACCTATACACAGATGAAACACTCTACTGCAAATCTGTTTATATCTCTGTTTTTACACTGTGTGAACACAGATTTACAAACTTTCTTCTTCATCATTTTCTCTTAACAATGGCCGAAAAGATTGACGTTCAGATTGGAACAAGTCAAAGTGTTCGAGGTTTTGTTGTTGATGCTAATAAAACTGAACTAGCAATCAACATTGGTCGAAGAATAAGGAGGTATAAAGGTCTGGAAAATGTGCTTAACATAAGACTGGAAACAATCTCATACACAAATGTTGTGAGCTTTTGGAAGAACATCGTGATAAAAAAAGGAAGTGAGGCATTCAAAACAACTGTGAATGCCCAGGAGATTGAGATTTCCCCAAGTCTACTGAGGGAAGTTTTTGGCTTTGAAGAAGTAGTAGATGGTCCAGTAAATCCTGAGGAAATGGGATTGTCCAAGATGGATTTTTTTGATAAAATCAAGACAAATAAAGACACCAAATCAATTCCAGGCATCAATGTTAAATACATTGGGAATGAATACAACCTGCTGAGAAAAATCATTGCAAAGAATATATTAGGGCTGGTTGGAAGTATGGATACCCTGTCAGGACCCAAGATAGAGCTGCTGATGATTATTTGCAGAAGCATGAAGTTTGATTGGGCTGGGTATTTCATTCATTACATGAAGAAGGTTGCAAAAGAGGAAAGAGAAGGAAAGAGGAAATCCAAGGCCTTGCCCTTAGGATTAATGGTTCAGACCCTGCTGAATCATTTGGAGATTCCTGATGTAGCACCTGAAAAGATTAATCAATCCAGATGCAAGAAAGAGATTGATTATACTATCCCTGGTCTGGATGATGATGAAGAAGGCGTTGCTGAGGCTGCTGATAGTGATGATGATGGTAATGATGGTGATGTTGGTGGTGAGCAGTTCAAGCAAACTGTTAAGAAAATCATTAAAACTCTTTGCACCAAAGAAAGCTCTTGAGAAAAGAAATTTGTTGATACAAAGAAGATTACTGAGATGTTAAAGCCTAAAAGAACAAAGAAGCAAACAAAGACAGATCTTTGAGTCTGTGAGGTCCAGTGAAGATGAGATTATCGACCACGATGTAGTGCTAGAAAAATCATTGTTGAGATCTTGAGGGAACAACAGAAAGAAGCCAGTAGAAAGAGGAAGTCTAATGTAATTGAAATTGAAGATGAGCCACTTTCCAAGAGAATGAAAGAGATTACTCGTAAAAAGAAACATGGAAAAGGGAAACAATTGAAAATATTAGAGGCTCAAAGGGCACAAGAAGAAGAAGTAGAAGTAGTAGGAGAGGCTATTGATGCTGAGCCCTTGACTATTATCAAGCCTACTGAGGATGCAGAGGTTGTTATTGAGCAACCTGCTGAAGAGTCACAGCAAACTACAGAGAATGAACCTGCTGTTGATGTTGTTGAATCCTTACCTGTTAAGGCTGCTGAGCTACTGAAAGTGAACAGGTTGTTCCTGAGCAATCTGTTGAAGAAACACAGCACACTACCGACCCTGAGCCGGCTGTAGAGTCTACAGAAGAACCACAGCAAACCACTGAATCTACACCTGCTGTGGTGAGTGAAACTTTGGTACAAGACCCTGCAATTCCTGCAATAGTTCAGGGGGAAGAGCAGTCTGCTGCTAACCCTGCTGATTAGCATATAAGTCAGGGGGAACAAAGTGTGGCACAAATGGAGGTAGTAGGAACTAATATCCAACCTGAGCAACCTACTAACCTTGAGGTATCTGTGGAAGAAACATTGAATCTACTTGTTGAGACATTTGGAGGTCAGCAAGGTACTGGAACAGCTCCCAGAAGATCATTCTTACCCTATGAAAGGCATGAGAAAGGGAGGAAAGAAGGGTATGTTGATCCAAAGCTCCTGTTGGTGGCTAATTATTTCCAATGGAAGTTTGGATACTATAAAAGACAAAAGCCAGCTGCAGAACCAATGACAGACTTTGAAGAATGGGCTTTTGAAAGACTGGGAGTGGAGAATCTGCTTTGGATCTCGGTTGATACCACCTTACGCAATCAAGGCCGATGGATACGTTTGATGATCAAAAGAAAGAAGAGGGTATCAAGTTCGGGGGTTCCAAGAGGTGATGATGATGACTCTCATCATCGATTTCGATGACAATCATCCTCTAGTCTGGGAGAAACCCGTGGAACCGCCATGTTCATCGAACCAAGGGTAGAGCGCTTCATCGATCTTTGGTCAATCCACGAGGAACAAAGAATCGGGTGATGGATGAGGATGTGGAACATCTCACCATGGATGATATTGAGGCACAAATCAATGAGGGCATTGACATTGGTACAAACCAGATGGTTGGTGAGATTGATCATTTATTTGTTGAAGAACCTGTTGAACATGTTGATGATCAGCAAACTGTGGACTCAACTGATGATAGGGTTACTGATCATGATGAACCAAGTGTCAGTTCTGAGGATTCAATTCAATATCAACACCGGATTGAAACTGAAAGCACTCTAACCAACATTGCAATTCTTCTGAGAAGGATTGGAGATATTGGGGAATTTCCACAAGAAAATATGGACATATTCCCTGATCAAGTTGTTGTGGAATTCATTGCACAAGATCCAAGAGTTGAAGAGGAGGTACAGGATGCTGAGGATCAAACAGCACCTGGACACAGGTTGGAACATGAGGTACAGGCTGCTGGGTTACAAACAACACCTGGACAAAGGTTGGAACCAAAGTTGGGTTTGGTGGAAACACTTGTTGTCTCAGTACAGGCTGCTGTAGTGGAGCCTACTGGAGACAAGGCCACTGTAGGGAAAGATAGTCGCAAATCTTGTTGTTGATGAAGAAGAACATTTCTTTGGACTATGATTACAGTGATGAAGAGTTTCAAATATTTGGGGAGGAAGATGTTTCTGAAGAACCTGCACAAGATCCAATAATGGAAGATATTCTTGGTGCTGTGGTTGAGGAAGGACCTACCCCTACTGGGAGAGATATGAGTAGAGCAGTGGTCATCAGCAGACAAAGGGCACAATATCATGTGGAAGAGCCTGCTGATGGTACTGATGGAAGAATGACTAGTGAAGTGCCAGTAGAAGTGTTGAATGAGTTGAGGGCTATCAGGAATGACATGCAACATTTAAGAACTCAACTGGATAGACAAGAACAAAGATTTGAAGAGCTGATGAAGCTGGTAAATGACAACAGACAATCTACTGACACAGTTGCTTCAAATTTCACATCTACTCAAAATGCTATAAATGATATGATGCTAGATGTGAGGGGAATCAGGCAAGGAAATACACTGAAGGAAAAGTTTTTGAAAGGCCAACTTGCATCTATCCATCAAAAACTTGATACACTTGCTGAAACACCCTAGCCTGCTGAGGCTGCTGGAACATCTCAACCTGTTGGATTGGATCCTAAGCTTACTGAAAGGATTAATCTACTGGAGCAGACTTTGCAATCAAGGATTACTGCAGTTGATACAAGAACTTAGATTATGGAAGGACAACTGAGTAATCTGATTATCACACAGGAGAGTGTTCATGGTCTACTGTCCCGTTTTGTTGATGATGTCACTAAGGGGGAAGAGGGCCAAACAGCAGTAGCAAAAGAGGCTGGCAAGGATTTTTGCCAAGAAGAAATGGGAGAATGAGATAAATGCATTGGGGAACTCGCATCAGCGAGTTCAACTTACTGATGATCTCCTTAAACAATACAAGAATGAGTACTATAACAGGAGAAAACCTTATCATGACAAGGGATTTCAGGAAGGTCTAAACTCATTCTTAGGATTGAAGTTTTGGGAAGCAAGAGTCAAAGCCTTGAGGGCAAGTTTCAGAGGTGGAAGAAGTGTTAGAGGTGAAAGGAATTTGCCTATCACTAAAGCAAAGGACTCACTTAATGAATTCAAAGAATTATACATGAAATTTGGATTCAGAGTGAATCAAATCAATCTCATCCGACCTGAAGCATGGAACTGGTGGAAAGAAGTGAATCCCTACATTGATTTCACTTTGATTGAAAATGAATGGATGAGAGACATGATAGAAGAGATAAGAGCCTACCAAGAGCAAGTGGAGAAGGCTAGACAAGAAAGAGAAAAAAGACAGTAGATCAGCATACTTTATATGTTTTATCTTTGCTGTATCTAGACTGTAATAATGTGAACAAATGTTTTTAATGAAAGATGACCAAATTTGTTCTGTTTTTGTTTTAATCTTTTTTCTTTGCTGTTAGGTGAGGGTAGTGGCATCATAACCAAAAAGGGGGAAATTGTTGGACTTATTTTTAAGTTTTAGTGATGAGTGATAGACTAACTGTTATAGAGCAAAGGCAAAAAGATGTCTAGATCAAATGTATAGGCTTATTAGAGTTTGATCTTTGACTAGGTTTGATCAAACAAGCATTGTAATAGTCAACTGATTTATATCAGCAGACTGGTCTTTATCAGTAGGGCAGATAGGTCAGTAGACTAGTCAGGAACCTGCTGAAGACTGAAGGCTGAGGGCTCAAACTCAGTAAATGAAGGCTAATGGATCAAACTTAGTGACTAAAGTCAAGGATATGCAATCAGAATTTAGGCAAGTCTGTGATGACCTAAACTAATTACATATACCTTGTGTAGAAGTTATAAGTTCCATAAGTTGGATGATGTTTGGAACTTGGTTATAATTAAAAAGGTGTAATCTAACTTCACAAATAAAAGTTAGATAAAAGAAATCTGCTGCATTGTGTTCAAAATATAACAAATATTTATACAGCAGACTGATAGGTGTTTTAGCAGACTGATGATCTGCTGATAATATACCTCGGTTAATTCAAGATTACATTGGAAGATTACATGGATAAGGACAGCCAACTACCTCTGATTTATTAAACAAATCAAGGGCTGAGATTAAAAGGACGTTGGAATGATTCAGGACTTTATCCAATGGTTATAAGTCAAAGGGTGGACAGACTGCACTGTCAAAAAGGATTCTGACAGTGTCAGTCCTATGAATAGTGACATAAAGCAAGTCAAATGGGACAAAACCAGGAACGGTCACATTTGAATTTCAAATACAAGTCACATGGACTCCTACCTATAAATAGAGGACTTTCAACTCAGAAAATCATGATGAACTTTTAAGAGAAAAATATAAGAGAGAATTCTGAGCTGCAAGAACACCCTGCTGAACCTACTGAGCTTAACCTTACTGATCCAGAGAAAATCTTCAAGTGTATTCTGTATTCAAGCTGCATGAATTTTACACACTTGAAGACTGCAAGCTGCTGATTATATCATCCTAATCAAGCTGCTGCAACTGAATCATTTACTTGATTCAATCTTTATTTTACAAAGAGAACTGTTGAGGCAGTGAAGCATCTGTTGGGTGTGAAAGACTGTTGTTTGTGGTGGAGTGGTGAAGAGGCAATCCTACCCTTCAAGGACCAAGTGGAAGACTTTGGAGCAAACAATCCTACCTATTCCTAGTTTTTAGGTTTGTGAAGCCATAGTTATTGGTGAAGGACAAGCAACTTAGGAATCTTTGTAATGACTACATCAAAGATGTCTAGTGAATTACCTCCAACATCACAGAGGAGAAGAGTGGACCGGCGAGGATTACACCACTTGGAACCACTATAAAATCTGCCTACTTACTTTCTGCATTTACATTCTGCATTTAGCTTATCATACACATCAACCTACTGAATCTAGCAACTGAACTCATACACATACACTACAGAGTATCCAATACTTAGTATCATATTTAACAACAAGTAATAAG
The DNA here is from genome assembly GCA_026214975.1 of Gentiana macrophylla. Classification (NCBI taxonomy): domain Eukaryota; kingdom Viridiplantae; phylum Streptophyta; class Magnoliopsida; order Gentianales; family Gentianaceae; genus Gentiana; species Gentiana macrophylla. Next base: position 20,103,764 of record CM047812.1, on the reverse strand, counting down.
GCTTAATTTTTGATATAATTCCGCTGCACAAATTCAGTAAACTCAACTATCGGTGAGACTCATGTGTATCAAAGAAACTCTTTTGAGGTGTCGCAGACTCATCGAGGTATCAAGCAGTCTTTGAAGTTCTTGAGTTTGTTAACTCCAAAAGTTTTAAGTGTTAAGTTTATTCACCCCCCCCCCCCCCTCTAAACTTAACCAAAGCCTTTTCAAGGGACCAACAATGGGGTGTAAACAAACAATTAAATATATATAGATGCATCATCATCAAAACTTTAAATTTTATTTCAAACAGGATATCTGGCTAAAAGTGTTTGATTTTACCGGTGATGTATTGTTGGTGCTCAAGAACAAGATGAAGATCTTCAAGAGCAAGATGAGGGGAGTGTTTGGTGCTTTTGTGTGTATGAGCTGAGCCTGAAGAGGCTGCGGACTTACCCTTTGTAAGGGATCAATCCATGCGTAGTTCCAGAAGTGAAGACTCCCCCATTTTTGTATTGGAGGTGATGGACAACTGGCGAGAGCTGGCCGGTTGCGGGCTGAGGCCCTAGGCAGGGCTGAGGGCCTACGGAGGGCAGAGAGCCTACGGAAAGTAGAAAGCCTTCCCTTGTGTGTCCGGATAGACCCGGATAAGGATCCGCATGCCGAATCATAGTTTTGGCACATCAATGTGATGTTGCTAATTATAGGTCTAGAAGTTGATAGCTGGCAAGAGCTGGCCAGTTGCGGGTTGAGGGCCTACGGCGGGCGGAGAGCCTTCACTTGGGCGGCCGGACAGACCTGGATAAGGATCCACGGGCCGAATCACGGTTTTGGCACATCATATATATATATATATATATATATATATATATATATATATATATATATATATATATATATCATATATACACACACACACACACACACACACACACACACACATATATATATATATATATATATATATATATACACACACACACACACACACACACACACACACATATATATATATATATATATATATATATATATATATATGTATATATATATATATATATATATATATATATATATATATATATATATATATATATATATATATATATATATATATATATATATATATATATATATATATATATATATTTTGAAGGTTTTGTGTGTATATGATACACATGTATTTTACGAATTAATTAATCATAGTATTATATTATCATGTTTTAATATTGGCTATTAATATATGTATATGCATGTAGTATATGTGATGCATGCACATGTGTAAATGATATATGGTAATATAACATAATAAAGATATATTTGATATTGGATATTGACAATATCTTGAAATTATTTAATATAAGATATTGAACCAAATGAGATAAATAAAAAAATAATACTTTCCTTATTTTACTGGGAATTGGTTTTCTTAGTTCCTACTCCAAGCCGGAAGCTTCTCTCAATATGATTGAGTCTACATTGGGGCGCCACTTACACTATACATAAAGTATAACAATTTCAAGTCTTATTTTCTAATAGAAAATTAGGAGAGCTTCTTGAGAGAGTTTTGGGAGAAAGTAAATGCAGCCTAGCAGTTGACTTTTTACGGTAGCAATCTAATGGACGATTCCGGTAGTTGTTCTGTGGATCAACGATAGAGGCCGAACACTTGGGCGGCGTCCTGCACAAACTGCAACCGTAGATAAAGCGACGATCTAATTTAGATCTGCCTGGTATGAATTCTTTCTACTACATCTATGTTTATTGTTTAAACAAAGTCGATCTTTATTAAAAGGAAATCAAAATTTTAAATTCTGCTGCGTTCCCGCGTATATTTCCTAACACCTTTTACATGTGTTGAAATCAACACAATAACTGCAAGATCGATTATTTACTTCAATGGCTAGGAATATCTTCTTGATTTGGAGAATTTCAACCCAAATCGCTCTGGTAAAAAAGCTAAACCATAGCTTTTCTTTGAGTCCCAGTCTGACCAAGGGTCTTCACCTTGTGAGGTCAATGGTCAGAGTCAAACCAAAGAACCATTGGTTCAATGATGTTTAAATCATGCCATATTTTGTTTCAATCCAAGCAGTTGGTTCCTAGGGTATGATTTAACACAGTCTCTGTTTTGAAATTACCTTTGGTTTCATGTTCAATCATTGAACCAAGTCAGTTCTGGTCATTTGAATTAAACTATGTGTGTGCCTGCATGTTTTTGGATTAATCATTTGCACGTCTGGGTCATAATTTGGTTTATTTAGATTTGTTAGATTTATAGCTCTGAACAATATGTGTAAGTGTCATTTCAGGTTTGGATTTGAAACTTCTGGTTCAATAACATGTGCTATTACAAATTCATTACTGGCCTGACGGTAACCCATGATAGTCACATTTTAAATTAACCTAACATACACTTGCCACAAACACATGTGTCATTCATGCCTCGAATTAATTGAGGTGATTATGCAAATCACAAAGGTAGTAGGTTACTTAAACCTTTCTGTCCTAGAAATAAACCGACACATCAATTGGACAGCAAGAACTCGAACATATACCTCTTGATCAATCAACAAAAATCTTATCTTTTGTTAAACATTGTTTTATGGAGGTCTAGTACATGCAGTAGCAGTGATTTGTTGAATTCTTGGTAATCTGTCTTGATTGACCAATAGGGAGTCTTGAGCTTGCTATTAACAGTTGCAAACTGGTTAATAGCCTGTGTAAAATCCTTGGATGGCTTAGGTTTCTAGTTTCCTTGTTCAAGGTACACAGTTACTTTTCCTAGACCATACTTTTGTGTTTTGCTTTGCTTTGTGCTTACATTGCAGTCTATAGTAGTCTGTTCTGATACTGTTGTCTTCGTTGGTTTTATGACTTCGTTCTTATCTGTTTCCTGGTTGATTCATTGATTAAAAGTGAGTTTGATAAGCCATTCTCAAGTGGTGAGAGAGCCCTCACAGAGGCACAACGACGCAATGATCAGGGGGGGCGCTCTACCACTGAGCTAATAGCCCGCTGCCAAGGGTATCTATCCAGCAGTCGATCCTTTAGATTAAACATCAACCATGCTTCAACCGTGGATTGTTGGTGAGGAACATTATGAAATTACGCAAAGAGTTAAGCAAACTTTATGTTTCGTAATTTCATAATCCAATTCTCATTTCAAAATCACTTGGTCTAAAGTTTCAAGGTGATTTGCCTAGTGAGGCTCTGAGGATCACACTTTGATTGTTACAGGATTGTCAAAAGGACAGTCAAGTCCCTAAATTCACTGCTCCGAGTCAGAAGTTTTTCTTAAAGGTTCATGTCTGCCTGGATTGTGCAGTGAAACCTGCGGCTTGTAGTAATTTGATTGATCCCTGCTGAATCTAGTCACTAAACTTAATGGTTTGAAGGGCCAACTGAGTCTGCCTAGGTAGAAAGGCTTGTGGATTTGAGTTTGGTTGTTACTGATCCGATCAAAGTGTCACAAGGCCTCTTGTGTTCACTGTTGCTTTTGAAAACCTCCAAATCCCTACTGGCTGAATCTGAAGTTTAGTTCATGTGACTGAAATTCAGTGTAGTAACACCCTTTGTTACTGTGTCTTACTGGTTCTTTGTAAAGCCTGTGTATCTGCTAAATCCTTTTGCTATTTGTGGATCTGTCCGAACCTTTCTAGCTGAGCCTTTCTACTAAGTTCAATTGGACAATCTATAGTAGGCTATTTTGCTTAGTCTTAGGCCTACTGAATATTGTATTCAGCAGTTAAATTTCATGCCTTATAATCTCACTTTCTTAGTGTGATTATCATTTCTGAGTTCAACTGATAGTTCAGCTATGTTTTGATGTCTTAGCTGAGTAGTCTGCTAAGTATCCTTGATGTATCTACTGAATTGTTTTGTAATATGAATTGAAACCTGATATGTTCTCAGATTTTATTTGTACCGGTTAGTACTCTTTTGATTCTGTAAGACATAACTTAGATCTGTGTAATCAGCTTTGTAAAACCATGTTGTAGATTGAATAGCATTTGCTAATTTGAATGTGCCTGCTATAATCTATACTATCTTTGTGCAATCTTCCTTAAGCTTTAACCAAGAAAGTATTCCAAAACATGTTTTGTCATTAATTAGCTACATAAAATCAATCACAAGTTGATCAGTTGGTTTGTCAAATGCTAATCTATTAAACTTAGATAAAATAAAGCTTTCGGTTTTACTTAAGTTCGATTAACTTGGATTTTTTATACTCTGGTTTACCAAACCTGAACTCAACTTTTTGAATTGGTAGAAGTTGTGTGAAAAGTTTAAAATCCCCGTGATTCTTTCAACCCCCTTCTAAATCACGATGCACATTGATCCAGCAATTGGTATCAGTGCGGGTAACCCAATGATCAAGTCTTTGATATTACTTGTCTGATTGTTTTCTCTTTTATTCATTGATTTACACTTGGTCTTCGAGGTATTTTGCAGATTTATCTTGGTCAAGTATCAACTCATCTTGCTACAATATCCTTAAGGTTTTTGATTCATATTCAGATTCTATTACTCATTTTTTATGAATCACCTAATTTGAGGTTGTAATAACTTAATAATCTGTTTCGGTATTCACACACATCACTCACTAATCTTGGTACTCAATGCTATAATACTTTCAGTGATTTCATTCGAGTATCATATCATAAGCATTGTTATTGCATTGTATTGTATCACTACATCATATCCTTTAGTGCATACATGGCATTGTAGTTTTCATCTCATATAGTTTTTGTAGTCCTTCGTAGTTGGGAAGGATACAATGGCTTCGGAAGATGTAAGGTCAGCCTTGAGTGTAAGGGAGCTTAGACACAAGACAGAAGGGACAGACAATCAGGCTGCTGGACTAGTAGTCAGCAGCAGTGTAAGGGGGCATGGGCAGTCTAAGAAGAAGAATTCTAAGAAGGCAGGATCCAAACAGGGCCGGCCCTGGAATATTTTAGGCCTTCGGCTATGTCGTCGAATTAGGCCTTTTATACTGAGTGCGACAGGTGTCGCCGAAAAGAAACGGGGTTCGACCTGCCCGGTCAGGTCGCGGTGGGTCGAGGGGGCAGCGCCCCCCGTGGGGGCTCGGGGGCAACGCCCCCGAAACCTAAACGAACCTATGCGAATGACACACCATTTCGTAGAAGGGATTTTTCATTGGGAAACACCATTTCGGGTTTGCATGTTCATTGGGACACATCCTTTGAAGACGAACTGGTTTGTTCTTTCGTGAAGAGGTACAATATCTTTTCGTTGTCTATATATAGAGAGACATCAGCATTCGGTGAAAAACACGAATAGAAGCATCATCAGTACAAACATAATGTGTCTCTAAAGTAGTACTCCATTGAATCCTGAGAGAGGTCTTAAAACATCTCTTTAAAGAAACGTTTTATACGTGTCTTGGAGATCATTCAGTTCTGTTTGTTTTATCACATTTTTTCTAACATATTTCCCGTGAGAGAGACTTTATGGTGCAACGGTTGTAAGAAGGTTGTACCAAGTGGCATACATTAGAGCCTCTCATTTTTACTCTCTTTCACATAATACACTTTTATCGTGTGTGAGAGGTTAGAAATGAATGGTTGTAATGTATGCCACTTGGTATAACCTTGCTACAACGGTTGTATTATAAAATTTGTATTCCCGTGACTTAATCCAATTCAAATAAAAAAAAGTATACATATGTGATGTGTGTCTATAATTTAGACATTGTAATTTTTTTGGGCCTTTATCAATTGAAGTAAAAAAAAAATATAGGTCAATTAAAAATTCTTTTGACCTTTATTAACACATTCTATTACGTTAGATTGAATTAGATCTATACAGTTTTTTTTTTAAAATTGCGAAACATGTAAATTCGGGCCCTCAAAATTATTGGGCCTTAAGCCGCTGCTTCCTCGGCTTATAGCTAGTGCCGGCCCTGGATCCAAAGGTCCTAAGTCCACATATGTCTGTAATTACTATAAGGAGTAGGGACACTGGAAGTCCAATTTTCCAAAAAAGAAAAGGCAGCAGAAGAGCCATTCTGGCACAACAACTGTGGATGTTGAGCATTCTAATGAGATTTGGTTCTAGCTACTGGGGATTCAGCACATCATCCGAATGTTTGAATCCTAGATTTTGGAGCCTCCTATCATATTTGTCCATACAGGGAGTGTTTTTCTACTTATGAGGAGATAGATGGTGGTCATATTTCTGTGGCACATAGCAAGGTCTGCAAGATAGTAGGAATGGGCTTAGTTCAGCTGAGGACAGAGGATGGTAGTTTATACACACTAAAATATGTTAGACATGTTCCTCAAATGACAATGAATTTTGTATCTCTTAGTCTACTGGACATCAAAGGTTTAAATTTCAAGGGAGAAGATGGAGAACTAAATGTCTACAAAGATTTCAGTTATGGTCCTCAAGGGCATCTAGAGGGGAACCTTGTATATATTGCAAGGCTCTACCGTATATGGTTCTGCTGCTGTGGCATCCTCAGCAGTTCACCAAACAGAACAGACTATGTTGTGGCACATTAGACTTGGTCACAAGGGTGATAGAGGTTTGTAGGTACTTTCTTCAGTAGGTATTCTTGGGGGATATAAGGTCAAGACTCTAGACTTTTGTGAGCACTGTGTGTTTGGGAAGCTATATGTTCTCAGTAGGCAAACACAGTAAAAAGACATCACTTGATTATATCCATTCTGAATGCTGGGGTCCATCAAAGATGGAATCATTGGGTGGTCACAGATATTTTGTGTCATTCATGGATGACTATTCAAGAATGACTTGGGTGGTGATGATGAAACACAAGAGTGAGGCATTCAATAGTTTCAAGCAGTGGAAGGAACTAGTGGAGAATCAGACAGGCAAGAAAATCATGAGGCTTCAAACAGATAAAGGTCTGAAATTCTACTGGATTGTGTTTGATTTATTCTATAAGGATGATGGTATTGCCAAACATCATACAGTCAGGAATACACCTCCGTAGAATGGTGTAGCTAAGAGATTGAATCAAACTTTTCTGGAAAGGTCAAGATTTATGCTCTCTTATACTGGTTTATCATGGGCATTTTAGGCAGAGGCTGTATGTACAATTAATCAACAGGAGTCCTCACACAGGGATCAATCTCAAGACACCATTTGAGATGTGGTCAGGCAAGCATGCTGTCTACTTTGTTCAAAGGGTTTTTGGGAGTACAGTTTACTATCATGTGAGTGAAGGGAAGCTGGAACCACTGGCCTAGAAAGGTGTGTTTGTAGGAATATGGTGATAGGGTGAAAGGTTATAGAATTTGGTCATCAACGGAGAAAAATTTCATACTTGGCAGATATGTGGTCTTTGATGAGAATTCTATGATCATCGCATCAGTGAGGAAGTCTGCTGAATCTGAAACCAGTGCTGAATCTGGGAGTGCTGAGAAATAGGTGGAGATTCAGGTGGAGTCAGCTGAGATGCAACACTCGCTGATCCAAGTCAGCACTCATCTGATCTGGTTGCTGAACCAAAGTCTGATCTAAGCCAAACAACTGAACTTGAGTCAGTTGAGCATTAAATAGTAGATAATGGTAAGTAGAGTATAGCTGTCAGTAGAGCTAGAAGAACCAATGTTGGGGTGCCTCCCAAGAGGTATGGTTTTGATGATATGGTTGGATATGCACCTCAAGTTGTAGAAGAAGTGGTTGGTTTTTAACCTTCTACTTACAAGGAAATAGTGACATGTTTTGAAGCATCTCAATGGCTTGCAGCCATGGGAGATGAAATGAAGTCATTACTGAAGAATCATGTTTTGGATCTAGTTAAACATCCAATTGATAAGAGAGTTGTTACTTGCAAATGGATCTTCGAGAAGAATGAAGGAATTTTTGAGGCAAATGGGGTCAAGTATAAGGCATGTTTGGTTGCAAGAGGGTTCAGTCAGAATGAAGGGGTTGACTTTGATGAGATATTCTCACCAGTAGTCAGACATACTTGACTCAGAGTGTTACTAGCAATGGTGGCACAACATGATCTTGAACTTGAGAAGTTACATGTTAAGACATCATTTCTACATGGTGAGGTAGATAAGAGATATACATTACTCAGCCGAGGGATTCCAAATTCCTGGCAAGGATGATTTTCTGTGCAAGTTGAAGAGGTCATTGTATGGACTGTAGGAGGCTCCTAGGCAGTGGTATAAAAGGTTTGATAGTTACATGATACTGCTGAGTTATAACAGAAGTCCATATGATTGTTGTGTGTGTCACAGTCAGGTGAGAGATGGATGACATATCTATCTTGTCCTATATGTGGATGATATGTTGATAGCCGCTGAAAAAAAGTCTGATGTTCAGAATTTGAAGAACCTACTTAGTGTTAATTTCAAATGTAGGATTTGGGTAATATTGTAAATTCACATATAATGGGTATTTTAGCAAATTAATCAAACTTACGTGCAACTGGGGCTCACAACTCAACAATCTCCCTTTTTGATTAATTTTCAAAATACCTCTATGTTCCCCATTGATTACAGCTCCCCCTATATACGTACTTGTCCCCCTTAGCTTGAAAACTAAGCAAAATGAATCACAAACGTACCATACGTAAGTCACTACACAACTTTTCGAATGAGGACTGGGTAAAGGCTTCGTGAAAATGTCAGCTACCTGATTGCAGTTGGCACGAACTTGATAGATATCGTACCATTTTGCATGTTATCACGTATCAAATGATAACGAATGTCTGTGTGTTTGGCTCGGAAGTGCAATACAGGATAGTGTACAAGGTCTATTGCATTGGTACTATCGCAATAGACTAGAACACAATCTACAGACATGTCGAAGTCTGCTAACTGTTGTTTGATCCAGAGGAGTTGAGCACATCAAATACTCAAGGCAGCGTACTCAGCCTCAATAGTACTAAAGAAACACTAGGTTGCTTCTTAGAGACCCAAGAGATGAGACGGTCCCCAAGTAATTGACAAGTACCACTAGTGCTCTTCCATTCAATACAACAACAACCATAGTCGGCATCGCTGTAAGCGATAAGTGTAGAGAGGAGTCTTGAGAGTACTAAAGACTCAGTGTGGGTGTGTGCCTGAGATATCGAAAAACTTGTTTACAACTTTACAATGCGATAACTTAGGGTTTGATTGAAAATGTGCACATAGTCCTACGACAAAATGTATGTCAGGTCTCGATGTGGTCAAGTATAGCAGTGAACCGATCATAGATCGATATACGTAAGATTCAAACAGCTCACCATCTTCATCAAGAGTAAGTTTGACCGACGAAATCACATGAGTCGTAGAAGGTTTCAAACCGTCAAACTTATACATGGTGAACATATCTCTGATATGCCATGGTGTGCACTAGGCCTCATCTGGCAAAAGCAGTCAGTGTTGTTAGCAGGTTTATGGCTCAACCTGGGAAGGAACACCGGAAAGCTGTGAAAAGGATGTCCAGGTACCTTAGGGGTACAATTGATGTTGGTCTCATCGATGGAGGTGATACTCAAGGTTTGATCATAGGGTACTGTGATGCTGATTATGCAGGTGATGTGGACAGCAAAAAATCAATTACTGGTTATGTTTTCAAATTAGGGAATTCAGTTGTCAGCTGGAAAGCAACTCTTCAGGCCACAGTGGCTTTATCAACCTTTGAGGCAGAATATATGGATTTTACTGAAAGCATCCATGGAGGGCTTCTAGTTGAAGGTTCTAGTCGGTGATTTGGAGCTACATCAGGATCAAGCAGAGATTTATTGTGGTAGTTTGAGTGCAATTTGTCTTGCTAAGGAACAGGTTCATCATGAGAGAACCAAGCATATTGATGTGAGGTATCATTTTCTGAGAAATGAGAAGAGGGTTGTAGTGAAGAAGATTGGCACCAAGGATAATCCTGCTCATATGTTCACTAAACTAGTTCAGCAGAGCAAGTTTCAGTTGTGTCTGGTCTTGCTGAATATTCAAAGCTTATAATCTAAAAATCTGGAAGCTCAGCTGAGGGCAGGTCAGCTGAGTGGATTCAGTGGAGAAGTCTGGTACAAGTACATCTTGGTATTGACAAATGCATCTGGTACAAGTACATCTTTTTATGCAATCTGGTTGACTATGAATGAGAGTTCAAGTCAATTAAGGTGGAGATTTCTCAGAAAAGTGACTTGATCTATAAACCTGGTAGAACTAATATGGAAGTATGTTTAGTGATGGTCAGCTGAGAAGTGTATTCAAGTCTGTTAAAGTCAGCTGGTGGAGTCTTCTGAGTTTCTTCTGGTGTCAGCAGTCTGGTAAGGTCTGCTGATGTTTTGGATACAGCTGAGTTCTACATCTAAGCAGTGATCAGGTGAGTTGGGTCCGCGGAGGGGCCCACATCTGGGGCATTTATGGCAATCCGACAAAGATCCTTTGGTGGTTAAGGCTTTAAGGATCTGTGCCTGTAAATACCATATGTATTGATCATTGTAAACAAGTGTATCCGTCTGAATTTCAGTGCATAGTAAAATATCTCTTTTCTGTCCGTGGAGTAAGTCGGCACAACGCTAGAAACCATGTTGAATCATTGTGTTCTTCTTGTTTCTGTTATTTCTGTGATTATTACGTTAGATTGCTTCTGTTATTTATCTGTTTTGCGTCTGGATTCGCTTCTTTGGTTATAACAATCACAATGCTATGGACCAATAGTCGGAGTCCTTAATTCTCCCAATAGCAGACTATATTATTACTTTTGTTATTATTATTGCCGGCTTGATATTTTTTTCTTCCCTTTTTAACCCTCTCAAGATTTATAGCCACTATCTATAAATTGATCACACAATCAACAAACGAATAGCAAGTGTTTAATTAACGAGCACATCAGATTACAGTCACTTAACGTTTAACTTTCCAAGATATAAGACAACATGGTTAAGATGGCTTGCCTTGTTCTCATTTTGCTGATTTTTTCAGGTTAATTAGTGTCATGCATTCCTTTATCCTGTGGTGTCATGAACTTGTAATTGTCTAATATTTTTAGTTAATTATGCCAAATGTTAATTCTTTTTTGAAAATTTACAGCCTCTCTCGAGCATTCACATGGAAGAATCGCGATTGAAAAAAGTCTCCATGAAGATTGTGAGGACCAAGATGAATGTGATGACGATAACATAAACAAAAGGTGTGCTGCTCCTTGCAGATGTATTAAATTTGCGTGCAGTGAAGATCCAAATGAGTATTGAATGTCTTTTCCGAAAGAATGCTCGATCTTTCAGCATTAGCGTGTGAAAGTGATATCGATACAATTCTTCTGGAGATTTCAGAGATCCCGAGCAAGCACACTCATGTTAATTCGTCTATATATTTTGGTTTGAAATTTTGTTTTTATGTGTGGTGTTTTTTTCTTGTAACTTGTCTGTGTGTTATCGTTTCGAGTTTTTCCTTGATGTTGCATCAAGTCCAATAATACCATGAGTGGGCATTTTATGTTTTTTTTTCTTTCCTTCCTAATTTCTATGTCAATACTATGAGATGCTCATAGTTCAATAATACTGTGTTTGAATATTTCTTATCATGGATGTGTTTCCTTCTCTCTCTCTCTCTCTTTTGTTTTTTGTTTTTCAACCGCAAAGAATAATTTTATTATTTAAAACAACAAGAAGTAAGTAACAATTAATACAGCTTAAGACACATTAGAGCATATATAGACAAACTAAAGAAACAAAACGCCTACGCAAAGATCATTCCTACCAACAAGCCCACACCACCGATTTAATTTATAAAACCACTCATTAAACGTTGCATAAACCATTTACAGAAAAAACCCAAATCTGATTCACCAGCTAATTAAAATATATATATATATATATATATATGTGTGTGTGTGTGTGTGTGTGGCGCTCAGATGTATTAGAAGAGCGTGCAATGAAGTTTCAAATTAGGGGGGTGGGATGAAAAATCACATTTTACAGATCATTTTTGTCATTTAATCCACTTTTGTAATTTCTTTAAGAAACAAAGGACAAATCACATTTTACAGATCATTTTTGTCATTTAATCCACTTTTGTAATTTCTTTAAGTAACAAAGGACAAATCACATTGTGCGTGGACAGCAATTAATACCCTTTCTAAAAGAAAATCATCGTTGTTATCTAGCAAGCCTGAAACCTCTAGGTTAAGGACAACAACACATGATCATTGCTTGAGCTTTTTTCTCTCTCTAAAAAGGATTTTCTCTGTCCACTCTCTATCATTTCCCTCACCTCCGCCTCCAAGAATTCATCTTCTCCGGCACTGGCCACCGAAAGGCGCCGGTGCCGGCTGTCCTTTTTCTTTCTTTTATGGTCACTTTTGTTTGTTTTTTTAAGATCTACCTTTGTCTTTTCACTTTTCCTCATAAATAATTTCAGATCTAAATCCATTTCTCTTGCTTCTCCGGCGACTATGGTGGTCTATTTGCCCGGCGGTTCTATTCGGTCCAGCATCGTGGGTAATAGAAGGCTCTCAGGCTCCTTTGGTCTGGCAGTCCTTCTTTGGTTTGATAATCCGGCCGCCGGCCGGAGGTGGTCCTTTCTCGTTGTTTCGACGGTTGATGACAAGAGAGGTGGTTTTCGGTCTTTGGGTTTTGTTGCATGTTAATGGGGGAAAGATTTGTATGTTTTTATCTTTAGTTCAGTTCTCCGGGCCGCTGCTGCCGGCATTGGCGGAATCAGGAATTTATTATGGGTGGTCTTGGTTATTATGGGGTGGTCTTGGTTATCAGTTTGGTCTTTATTATGGGGTACTACAAACATATTCTCACTAGTTTTTTTTTTTGGGTGGGCTTGAGACCACCCCACCATACACATAGTTCAGCCCCTGGCTGCCGGAAGTCGGTCTTATCACCTTCTCAACATGGTTCTGGGTTAACTACAGTAGTGATGGATCGATTCTCGGTTTTCAGTTAGGTGATTCATGGGATGTTGTTTTCCTTGTATGTATTTGTGGTCGGTTTGTGGATCGGGATGGTCTTCGTTCTCATCCGGCTCGTCGGTCATTACAGTTGCTGCTGGATGGTGTTGGTTGTTTGGTTTCGTTCTAGTTAAGGTCGTCCGTGACAAGTCGGACTGTATCCGCGATAAGTCGGATTCTTCACCAAAACAAGTTCTCTTTTTGGAGATTCGATTTGGTGCTATTTTGGGTTTCCCCAATTTCGTTTTTTCTTTTGCAGTTTTATTTTATTTATATCCAGTGGACTACTGGTAGTGATCCGGTGGATGACCGGTGTTGGTCCGGAGAAAGTCCGGTTGTAATCTTTTTATATGTTTTAATAAAATATCTTTCGTTTCGGGTAAAAAAAAAAGTACAAAAAAGAAAAGGACTACAACACATACCGCTGGACCAATGCTTTGTTGCCTTATTATAAATAAATTTTTTTGGTTTTATCATAAATACTTAAAACGACATTATATTCCATTCATTATAGCCTAAATTCATTAAATAATTACTTTTAACACATAATTCTAGATTCAGTCACATAGTTTGTCGGGCAAAGAATCCAATATGCATTAAAATTACTTAAAATCGGTACATTTTTGTCCACAAATTACACGTAGTCTTACGATTTTTAATAGAACCATGATGAGCCTTGTTTATACAAGTGCATCATTAAGGAATGATGACATTCTTAATGTTATACGTTGATGATATCTTGCTTCGTTGAAACCTCAAGGAGGTGTTGTCAGAAGTTAAAAGTTGGTTAGTCACGCATTTCCAATAAAGGATTTGGGAGATTCAAGATATGTTTAGGGATCTAGCTCATTTGGGATCGGAAGAACAAGCTATTGGATCTGTCCTATGCATCTTATATAGATAAGTTGATGCTACGTTACAGTATGCAAAATGCAAAGAAGGGTTTCCTACCGATTCGCCGGACCAACAAGCGGCCCAAGAATCCATAACTGGACCACACACGAGCCAAGCAAAGGATGGCGCCCGCGGCCCGGCTAACTCACCTTTCATAGGCCGAATAAGCGCTGAGGGACAAAGCCCGTCTCACGCTCTAACCAACTCTCGCAAGTTACTGAGACGAGAAATGATGGAAAACCAACATGAAGTCAACTCGGATACCGGGGGCCAACCAGCTCACTCTCAGCTCACCAACAGCTCAAACAAAGCTTCAATGATCACCAATGTAGAGCTCTCACCGAGACACACACATTACCTCCCAAATATAAACACCGACTATATCATCTATAAATAGTGGTGCTCCCTCACGCACCAAAACTATGGTATCTGGCTTGATCCTTTACACTCAAGGGTACATAGGCAGCCACCTCGGCTCAGTCACAATTCTCCTAAAATCACCCCCATTTTACACATAATCTTCATGTTGTTCTAGAGATAACATGATATAAAAGACACGACTTTTCACGCAATTAGCTAGTTATCCACCACATCATCTTGTTTGTGATAATTCTGACATTATCAGTTGGCTCTGCAACCAGGAAGACGGCATTTATGGATTTTCCTTGTTAGATCTGTGCCGGTTTCGTAAATCTCCGGTGGCCTGAAATCATCCAGATTCGGTTTCCCGTCAGGCGTTCACCCAGACGTTCATCGTAAACTTCATCCAAATCTTCAGATCCCCAACAGAAGCTTCATACAGATCTCTAGATCTTCATCACGGTCACTTCAGAGTAAGCATGACTCAGACGTGATTAGCAGGACCGGCCCTACTCAGCGGGTTACCCCCTGCCGTCAAAAAACAAGACAGTCCTTCACCCATGCCACTGATGGGGCGAATGTTGGTCACGCACAAACACCACTCCCTCCAGGTAAGAAACTCCCCGTGTCACCTACAATGGCAGGGTATCACACTCAAAGATCGGATAAAGAGGTCGCCACAGAATCTCGGCAAAGACATGCTCACAGACAAACTCCCCACGTGAAGGTGACTAAGTCGCAAGATCCTAACGTTGCCACTATACTCGTCCATATTGAGTACGTTGAAAAAATGCACTAGGCCAACGAACAACTCATTAGCCAGGCACTACCCCATCGACCTGTCAAAGACTTCGTCCTCCCAGTCAATGTTGAAGCTCCTGTCGAGCCCCCAGCTCTGCCATATGGCCATTCTTTCCCATTGTTCCCGCAGGGGGATGAGCGCTCATTCGACGACTGGGCGAGCACCCAAAAGGAAATCATCTTTCACCCGCCTCGAACCTGGGCACAAGGAAACATCATTCAAAGACGTTCCGAGCGGCTAATCCGAGCAACAGCGATATAATCGAGCAATGCCATGCAAGTGTGACCGGTGGTCACTGGTCCGGAAAAGCGGTTGCGAAGATCTTCCCGATCCGGTTTCTATTGGCCCACGATCTTTAAGAAGATTGAGAAGCTTTCTCAAAGCTTGTGATCGTTACAAAGAACCGGAGCTTTGACAAGGGCGGTTTGACATGCCGCTGAAACCCATTCTGAATCACGAAAGTCTTTGATGTGTGGGGTATCGATTTTATGTGACCTTTCCCATCATCTTGCGAGGAACAAATACATCTTAATTCTGCGTTGACTATGTTTCAAATGGGTGGAGGCAATAGCCACTCACCACAATGATCATAAACGGTCAGTGAAATTCCTTGAAAGAACATCTTTGTGAGGTTTGGATGTCCACGGGCCTTGATAAGCTTACTTAGGGACACATTTCTCGCAACCGACCACGGAGAAAGTACTTTCGAGAAGTATGGTGTTCTGTCATAAGATCGGCACACCATATCATCCGATGACTAGTGGTCGAGGTTGAGCGAAGCAACCAGTCTTAAGAAAATCTGGAAAGACGGTGAATAGTCATAGAAAAGCCCTGGAGTCGGAAGTGGACCGATGTACTTTGGGCATATAGGATTGCCTATAAGACCCCATGGGTACATCGCCATATCAAATGGTCTCTTGGTAAGCCATGCCATCTGCGCCAATCGAGTTAGAGCACGGGTGACTTGAGCTCACGGTTTCTTAACCTCGATTCCCAATCCGTGGCATAGCGATGAAATGGATGAATTCGGACTCCGAGCTACGTAAAGCGCCAGGATTAGTAAGGAGAAGATTTAAACTCCTCCCACGATGCCAAGATAAAGAAGAGAGAATTCGCGGGTCGGTGAGCAAGTGTTACTCTACAATTCGAGTTGCATTTGTTTCTCGGCAAGTTGAGGACACGTTGGTCCGTCCTTCTTAGATTCTCCAAATCATTCTTGGAGGTGTGCTAGAATTACGAGGTTATGGTGATCAACCGTTCCGAGTTAATGGGTGAGAGGCAAGCACTATATAGGTGAACATAAAGAAAAGCCTTTGATTGTTAAATTCCTAAATCCTCGGGTGTGGGACTTCCGGTCAACCACTTTGACGAGTTTTCACCCGATTTGTTTTCCTCGAGGGACGGTTGTGTTAAATCACGAAGATGTTCTAAGTGAGGTAGTCTTTGACATGGAAGAGTTTGAAAGGGAGCGACAACTTAAACGTCATCGAGGAACCGAGAAGAAAGAATGCAACCATGGAAACTTAAAAGGTATGGAGAGCTTTCAAAGATTTAACCCCATGTGTTCGGCTATTGTCATTCTAACGGCCACACCACCGATCGAGCTTACACGATGTATGTTTGGAAGAAAGGTTAAATGGCACGAATCAGCCGAGCTTCAACTGTCACGAGGCTAACGACATAAACCTATCAGCGCCACCAGGGGCCTAGATATCTGTTTTTTTTTGTTTATTTTCTTTTGTTATTCTTTGTGTGTCTTAGTTTAGTTTTAGTCTAGATTAGGTATTTTGTGCTCCGTAATGTTGGTCACGCGATGATTTTTTCCATCTAATACGATTATCTCTCGTGTGTTTCATGATATAAACACCACTTGCCCTCCAGGTATTTTGGAGAAACTGAACGATAATCCCTAAGTTTTCTTTTTCTTTTATTGTCACCTACAATGGCTTATTACATGATATTATTATTTTCTATGCTAAAATGGTATCACACTCAAAGATCGGATAAAGAGGTCGCCAGTCATGTGCTTAGTGCTACGTATATATCGTGAGACTTATGATAGTTTGTATTTAGTCGGCACAGGCCACTATACTCATTCTTTTAGGAGATCCATATTGAGTCATTTATTACGTCTCACGATGTATTAGCTAGTTTTGCTTTGAAAATGCACTACTGTGGTGCCAACGAGCCTTTACAACTCATTAGCGTTATTCCTATAACAATATCCTTGCATTTTAGCACTACGAGTTTTTAAATGTGTTTAAATGCAAAATCGAGATATTCGTGATTTTATCGGTGTTTTATGTTTATTCGTATGATGTTACATTTGCATGTTTCTATCACCCCATGAAGATGGAAGAGTTGGAAGATGTTTAAGTGAAGAATCGGAGGCACTTCATGATTTTGTCCACACTTGTAGGCACTTTCAAGGAAAGTTGTCTTGATGAAAGTTGTGAGAGGATTGAAATAGCTTTCAACGCATGTTGAAAAGACTAGAAGTTATGAGCAAAATACCTCCCTGCCGAAACCGACCTAAAATCTATAAAATGCGTTTTACCAAAACTCCTAAAGATAGAATTCGATCCCACTAAACCCTAGGGAGCAGCTTAGCTGTTTTTTACTCCTTTATTCTCAGTTTTTATGCAATAAAACATCTAGATTAGATAGTTAGATTTATGTTCTTTATTCCATCAATTCGAGCCGAGAGGCTATATGCCAGAAGCCGCCATGATCTATATGATTAGAAAGCGAACTTGTCTACAGGTAGGAGTTATATGCTTTCGATTAGTGCTTGAGTAGAGATCACGAAATAATCTGAATTAGGAAATTGAATGTTGATAGGATAGGTGGAAGGAAATCTTGAATTGCGTTAGCTTTAGTTTTCACTTTAGTTTAGTTTTTATCCTACTTCTAGCATTGGAGCAAACTAGTTACTCGCATATTTGTTTAGGTTAGTTATTCGCTTAGGTTAGCACAAAAGGAACACATCATCATTAGCTTGCACAGGTTAACGGTTTATTACTTGTTGTTTTGTATTGATAAAATCCGGGACATTTCAGGGGATGAGCTCATAATGAACGATTTGAGCAGCACCCAAAGGAAATCGCCTTTCACCCGCCTCGAACACAGGCACAAAACACATCATCAATTTCCGAGCAGTGGCTTACTCCCCATAACGTGTGAGCTAGATTAGGGGAACAACAGGGTAAAACTCAATACCAACCTGGGGAGTCATGGTCCGAACACATTTCCAAACACCTTGCAGCGCCTACTCTCGAAGACAAACTCGAACGGCTACTTAGGCAGGTAGAAGACTTGAAGGAAGAAAAGCTCGGGAAAGAGTCCAAACTATCTTGTAGGACATCCTGTATTAGCCGATCACGTTCTAAGCTATGCACATGAAGGGATTCATTACCTCATCTTCAATGCTATTCGGGAACGGCATGCCCCTACAAATGCCTCTCATTATTCTAGAGGAAGGTTACCTTGGCAATACGAAATGAATATGCATGGTGCGTCATGTTCGTATGAGCTACGCAAGAGAAGACGGTAACGAGGATCTGCCACATCCTGGCCAAATCAATTTATTCATAGGATAATCTACAATCCAAATTTGTTGCCGAATTCAAATCAGCTAGACAATCAAAGGAGACTTAAGACAACCTTTATGAAATCAGGCAAGGCGACACAGAATCGACCTGCAGCTTCTACGAGCGTTTCAGCAAGGTCTACGAATAAACAAGTGGTCTAACTAAAAAAGTAGTTATGAACAGTTTCCATAGCGGTCTCGCCAAGGGTTACTTGAAAGAAAAATTCACTCTTCGACATCCAGAGAATTCGCAAGATACTCTCGATTCTACGTGGAAATACGGCACGTCTTAGCCAAGTCTGGCGCCAACATCCGGAAAAGGGTAAGACTAAGTGCGAATCCGACCCGTCTAAAGAGACCTCAATGTTAGATATATTTTTGTTTTAATGATGTGTGCCAGACTAGCAATTATAGAGCAAAGGCAAAAAGATGTCTAGAATAAATGTATAGGTTTTACCAGAGTTTGATCTTTGTATAAGTATTATCAAACAAGCACTGTAAAGAGGTCAGCTGACTTGATCAGCAGACCTATCTAGGTCTGTAGAGTATCTAGGACGGTAGAAGTGTCTAGGAACCTGCTGATGGTTGAAAGCTGAGGGTTCAAACTTGGTTATGAATGCTAAGGGATCAAACATGTTATTTAAAGTCAAGGATATGGGATCAGAATTTAGGGAAGTCTGTGATGACCTAAACTGATCACATATACCTTGTGTAGAAGGTCTAAGTTCCATATAAGTTGAATGGTGATTGGAACTTGGTTATGATTAAAGTGGTGTACTCTAACTTATAATAAAAAGTTAGATGATAAGCAGTCAGCTGAGGTGTATATCAAAACACAGTAGACTATAAATCAGTTGACAATCAAGGACATCAGCAGACTAATACAACAGATGTCTGCTGAGTGTTTATTTCGAATTATTCAAAGTTTTTCTGGAGGACTAAATGGATAAGGATGATCTACAAGCCTTGGATTAATTAGTCAATCAATGGACAAGATGAAATGAATGTTGTAAGGAATTCAGAGCCTTATTAATTCAATTTTATCATTTGTTGACAGACTGGACTATCAATGTCAGTCAGGTACAACAGAGGTATTTTCAGGAATATTCAGATAATCTTGTAACGGTTATCATTCAAATTCAAATTCAAATCACAGTATCTACACCTATAAATAGAGGACTCCTAATTCCGATTGCAACATACACAAGACCAAGAATTTTACATGAAGCAATCAAGTTTTTGAGCAAGAAATTGATCAAGTGCAATCTGACCATGCTGATACATTCTGAACTTGAATCTACTGATCAATTTTTTCTTCAAGTGTTTCCTACAAATCAAGACTTATTCAGTTTACACACTTGTAGAACTCGGGCTACTGATTCATTCATTCTGATCAAAAGTCTACTGAAAGCAGAATCACTTTCTTGATTCAACCCTTCTTTTTACAAGAAGTTTGTTGAAGACAGAGAAGCACTTTTGGGTGTCAAGAACTTTTGGTTGTGTGGTGGAGCTAGTGAAGAGGCAATCCTACCCTTCAAGGACCAGTGGAAGACTTTGAAGCAGCAATCCTACCTGTTTCTAGTTTTGAGTTTGTGAAGCCATAGTCATTGGTCAAGGACAAACAGTTTAGGGATTTTTGTAACAGCTAAAACAAAAGTCTCTAGTGAATTTCCTCCAACATCATAGGAGAAGAGTTGATGTACCGGATTACACCACCTGGAACCACTATAAATCTTGCCTACTTTACTTTCTGCATTTACTTTCTGCAATTTGCATGCTTATCACATCAAACCTACTTAACTAGATACTGAATGACACCATTTGCACTACTGAGTATCTAATACTTAGTATCATATTTCATCAACAAGTAACAAGGCTTAATTTATTATATTCCGCTGCAACATACTCTAAAACCTCAATAGTCGTGAGACTAACGATAGTCAATGAGACTCTCGATAGTCACAGACTCATCGACCTTTTGAGTTTATCAACTCCAAAAAATTTTAAGTGTTAAGTTTATTCACCCCCTCTAAACTTAACCAAAGCCTTTTCAAGGGACCAACACTCAAAGAAAAAACCGGGAATTCAAAAATACGAGAAGTTTAAAGAGGAAATCCTTACTCCTCTCAATGCGCTGCTTACCCAGATCATGAATGAAATAAAGAGCGAACTGCCAGTTCCTCGACCGGTAAATCCTGATCATTGATTTTGAACAATTGTATTTCATTGTTTCAACTGAATGGACATAATACAAATAAATAGGCCTCTTTAACTTAGCCGCCAAGTATATAATCAATAAATATAAAATATAAGATAAATATTTAAACTACTTCTAGATTATCCTCAACACGGTGGAATGGGCCTTATTGAAAACACAAGCTACGGTTATGCTAATTATTTTGTTCTATCAAGTTCTCTCTTACATGCCCCTCGGCCTCGGTAAAAACAAGGGGGGCCGCTATGAAAACTCGGCGATCCAACTCTCAACGGGTTCAACAAGATAGAAAAATTTCAGCGAAATACATGCAAAAACATATAACATGCAACACACACTGACAGGCTCAAATAATGTGATTCGAAGCAACAAAATGTCAGCAAAAGGCCAAAACAAACGGCGAAAAAGTCAATATTACAAATTGTTCAAAATAGTGCTCGACATCGCAAGCTACAAAGATCTCAAAAACCACAGAAAAAGTCTACTGCTAATGTGGCTGGGTCTTATCAAGCTCACTGACGGTACGTGATTTCACCCCTCAACGTGGAATTATCTTATCGGTCCAGTTGGCGTGTGGGGAAATCCAGACCTCTATTACACACATCGGGTCAAATACGAGACGTGTCGATAACGACCACAGCACCCAGCAGATCATGCAAGTGTCCCCTCTCGAACACCCATGTCGGTGTTATACGAGTCGACACCAGAGTTCCAGCCCAGATTCCTAGGCCCAATATCCAGGGGGTTACTTGGAAAAGGGGCAAGGCCCAGTGAGGGTTATTTATGTCAATAGACAACACTGCCCTAAGTCTTAGGGCAGAAGGTGGACTTATGCCTATAAATACACGACTCCAGGAACTACGTAGGGCTTGATTTCTGGATGATAGACAGGATACGTATGCAATCCAAGATACATTCTTGGACTCAGCTCTAAAATACTAAAAACACCATCTTTACTACAGTCCGAGCCGGGCATATTCTTCTTGACTCACCCTTAGATTACACGTGGACCTGTTAAACCGGAGGTGCTTAATTCAGCATCATCATTTGGTGCTAGAAGGAGGGTTCATAAGATCAGGATGTGGATGCGTTCGGGTCTTCTGGCTCCTCCATGTCGACATGCTCCTCTCCATCCCCATCCATTGCAGGAGCAACGTACTTGTCATGCAGAGAAATGCCAGCCTTGAATTCTATGAAGTATCGACCATAACGAGGGATGGCCTCAGGATCGTACAAGTGGGCCTTCTCGATGCTGGATACTTCAATGTCCGGGACGACTGCCTTGACTTGATCGAGAGCATTCGAGAATCCCCCCTTCATAGCCTGACTCATCAGCAATGTCAGGTCATTCTCAAGCTCTACAAAAGCCATGAAATCCTTTTTGGCCGACTTCAGGCGAGTCGTGAAGCTATCGACCTCGAACTGAAGGTCATCTCGAGCTTTGAGAGATCCCGCCAATTCAGCCTTCATTTCATCGAGCTCCGATCTCACCTTCGCTAGCTCAGCATCCCTGTCAGATATATCTTTGTGCGCTTTGGACTGTTCGTCCTGAGAGGTTGCTAGGTCGGCTTCAAGTCTGAGACGTCGACCATCCAACTTTTTCACTATAGATTTCTGCTTCTCGTTCTCCGAATTCAGCCGGTTTATCATCTCTTTTTGCTCCTCAAGAATAGCAGAAGGGGACTTGATCCGATTCATGGCCACTTTGGCCGTTAGACGAGCCTGCAAAGCGATTAATGTTAATTCAGTGAATAGACAAAAAATCCCAAAATTAAAGGAGTGAAGTGAAAACTTACAGCTCAAATGATTTTTGAAAAACAATCACTCAGCTCCTCAGGAGCCATGGTTTCCATCTCGGCAATGCTCGGGCCAGGGATTGTCTCGAAGCCACTCGGGCCTTGAGGAGGGATGTTGCGAGCCTCTTTTCCGACTCCATGCCTCACCTCCGTTATCTTCTGACATTTTCTCGAGACGAGACTCTCCTCAGTCTGCTCAGTCACCCGAGCCTCTTATGGTTGGTCTCTCAGAATGTCGGATGTCGACGCAGGGGTAGAAGCTCGGGACGGAGTCTTTTGACCCTCCAGAGATGATTGTGCCCGACACGTGCCTCTTTGAACCGATACCAGCTAGACGCTGGATTTCCTTGGGATCAACCCTCTTGGGGTTAGGCACTTTACCGACCTCTTCCAATTGTGAGAAAAATTCCACTGAAGACAGAGAAATATTGACATCAATATGCAGTCAAAACAGAAGCAAGTATAGAAAAATAAAAAAAAATAAAAAAAATAAAAAAATACAAAAGTGTAGCAGCTCGACAGAGTGAATAAAAATCCTACGCAATATTCGAACTTCCCTATCGAGTTCCAAATAAGCACCCGGGCCCGCCGTCTCGATATCAGCAAAAGGGTATAAAGAATGTAGATTTCGAGTTGCGACATCGGGGCAAACCCTCTCGAGAATCGTACATGCAGGGGTGGCATCAGAGTCCATCCTATCATGCCATTTTCTAGGCCTTTTGTACCAGGTATAGATGTCGACATCTTCCAGCCCGTGACGGATGAAGAAAAAATGAGGCTTCCACTCGCCCTGAGACGAGGTCACTCTTCTCACAAATTCCGAGACCAGGGGGCGCCTCTAGAAAGTATACCATCCCGCATCTTGCAAGCCTTAGATCAAATAATATTGTCTGAACAGCAGGACTGTGAACTCGACCTTGGCGATTCGACACGCCAACACGAAACCCATAACGCTCCTAATTCCATTTGGAGCGAGTTGTGTGTCACTGATTCGGTAATGGCGGAGGACGTCTATGAGGGCCGGGTCGAAGGGAATCCTTAATCCCTCTTTCAGTTGTGCCTCGTATATGGCACAGAACCTAGGGGGGTCACAGGCATATTGAAATCGACCATGAGACACCTTAATTTTCTCGGAGGAATAAGGAATACCATACTTTATACAGGTGGCCTTGGCTTTTTCCTGGGTTAGATTGGATGTGCAACCATAGGGCCCTTGGCCTTTCATCCTGGTTTTGTGTTTGGTGGCAACCGGTCGAGAACTCGATTCTTCTTCTCCTCCCCCTTCCTCTTCTCCGGCTACTCTCTCGCTGGAAGCAAGCAGTCGATCAGAAACTGTCTTCTCTACTGATTCTTCTTCTACTACAACAAGTTCTTCCCTATTTTGAGAATCGCTCTCACTCCTAGACATGGAATTGAGAAAAGGCAGGGAAATAAAATACAAAGGAAGAATTTGAGTAAGATTAGGGCTTACTGAGATTTTCAGATAAAGCTGAGAGTTGGAATCGCAAGTAAGAGACTTCAATGGCTTGGACTCCTTATATGATGCAAATCTTCAAAATGATTTGAAAGGGCAGAATACGGGGTAGTTATAGGCGCGATAATCAAGGGCAGAAACCCCGCGTGGACCACTAGGGACGCTTCGTTTCCTGCACCCATTAATGCTGATACAGTGTGACGTCACCCTACGACAGCCTACATCGATCTGGAAGACAGCTGTTTTCCCGCCTAAACATGACCACGCGTCGAAAAGATAATTCAAATTTTCAGATCCGACTTCAGCATACGAAATAGGCTTCTCTCCGATCTGGGGAGCTTATGACGGTACGGGAATTCACCCCTCCATGTGGAATTATCTTATTGGTCCAGCTGGCGTGTGGGGAAATCCAGACCTCTGTTACACACATCGGGTCGAATACGAGACGTGTCGATAACGACCGCAGCACCCAGCAGATCTTGCAAGTGTCCCCTCTCGAACACCCATGTCGGTGTTATACGAGTCGACACCAGAGTTCCAGCCCAAATTCCTTGGCCCAATATCCAGGGGGTTACTTGGACAAGGGGCAATGCCCAGTGAGGGTTATTTATGTCAATAGACAACACCGCCCTAAGTCTTAGGGCAGAAGGTGGACTTATGCCTATAAATACAAGACTCCAGGAACTACGTAGGACTTGGTTCTTGGACAATAGACAGGATACATAGGCAATCCAAGATACATTCTTGGACTCAGCCATAAAATACTAAAAACACCATCATTACTACAGTCTGAGCCAGGCATATTCTTCTTGACTCACCCTTAGATTACACGTGGATCTGTTAAACCGGAGGTGCTTAATTCAACATCATCACTCACCCATCAAGCCTTCAATTGTATACTCCTCGACGAACCTCAACATATCGTATTTGACAAACGGAGTCAGTGAGGGCCCAACTCGAATCCCCTGAAAGGGAGGAGAATCGCCACTTGCCTCATTGACAATATTTATTAGCACGGTAAAGTTCTCCGGCTTGAGCTTAGAAGGGGCCCAAGCCTCTGCACCAACCTCTGTCAACCTTCTGGCATGATATTTGAGCTCGGCATCATTATATGGAATAGAGCTTTGAAAGGGCTTTAATGACGGGTCATACATTGGGAGATTGGCCCAGATGGCCATCTGATAGAGAGTAGGGACATTTTCTTTTTGATCCCTCTTCAGACATCTCGCCATTTGAGAGAGACCATGGTCGAAGCCTTCCAGGTTAATGTTTTGTAGCGCCCCCATATACATAGAAGACTTCTTAAACTCTTCCATGGCTTAAGCATGGGCTTCCCGCACTTTAGCCTCCATTAGAGCCTCCACACTAGCAAGCTTCCCAGTGAGCTCGTCAACCTTGCACTCATTTTCAACTGCCCGATCTCTCTTCTTCATGGAAAACTTCATCTCTCTGGTCTTCTCCAAAAAACGAGCAATCGGGCATCCCCGCACATTTCACAACTCGTTTTTGGCTTTGTCAGCCTCTTCAACAGTAGCTTTATGAGCATTATTAGCTTGACTTCATCTCTTTGGTCTTCTCCTCCTTCAGCAAGTTCTTCAGCATATTAACACTCTAGATTATGACAGCATGCCCTTGCACCAGCTTATTATGCTCCTTCTATAGCTCCTAGCGAGCGTGCATAGCACATATCACTGCATTCAGTGCCTGAAAAAGGAAGACATGATCAGTTTGATAAACAAATCAAACATATGAAGACGAGATTACCATATAGAGTGAATTATAAAGCTAATGAGGGCACCCGTAACTTTATACAGGTCGTTAGGATGTTCATGAAGGTTCTTCATCTTATCAGTCATCAAGGCACAATTGGCCAAGCCAGATCCGAAAATGATGGTCGGGCCATCGAGACGAGTAAAATCCAGTTTCTCAACCAAGGCCACATCCATCAGCGCCGCGGCAATTGCCTTGCCTTCTTGGTGGGTCGCTGAAGGACGGAAGAGGGGCCTTACCCATGCCGGGTGACGACGCCTAACCTATCCCTGAGAATGGTGCCAGAAATCTGACAGACAATTCCCGGGTTAAACGATTCTAACCGGCAGTGTACCGGGTCAAATTGTGGTGCTAGTATGGTGAGTCGAGTATCGTATCCACGAGGAACTTGATAATTTCTTTTACGTGTGGTTAAACACCAAAGAAAAGTCATTATTAACTCGATCTAAACCGCGATTTTATAACACAGATCACTACTATTCTAGTCAACATAAAATAAATACGTAATTTAAAAGTTATTCTAATATAATATATATAGATATATAAATATATATAGATGTACATAAATTGCAAAGTATATATATATATATAAATATATAGGTACCAATATATTAAACAGATAATTTTAGAGAACTGGCCAAAACTTATATAATTGGTTTATACGATCTTTTCGAATAAATGAAATGTGTTCGATCTCTCCTTTTATTTTAGGTCCAATTGAGTAAATGAAACGGTGCACTCTGAGGTAAACAATTCCTCCTCACACAGCGTATGAAATTGTCATATGTCCATTGCATCAGTCCAAGGTCCACAATCATTCACGGTTTTTACGAGCAGGTCCCGAGTACAAATCTACCCTTAGATAAAAGGAGTCATTCCGTTCGTCAAGCGGTCAATTTTATTTTAAAGGCTCCGGTTGTCAAGGCCGGACGATTTAACTTTCGGTTTAAGTGTCAATTAAAGCGATGATTTAACATTATTACGATCTCGAGTACAAATTATAATAAAATTCATTTCTCCCAAAACAAATTTACCCCGGGTAGAAATCGGATTCCGTTATCACGTTATTCACACGGCCAATTTTACCCTCTGGTTTTCTATCTTTTATCTCGTATCCACGACTACGAGGCGTCAATTCATAATTAGATTATGAATTCCTCGGATCAATTAAATATGTCAATACGAATACGATTAAAATAGAAAAAAATTCAATTAACTCAATTTTAGTCATTTTAACTTAACAACATTTCTTTAACGAAAAGATCGAAATAAAACCGATTACATAGTTTTGGCCAGTATTATATTTAGCCTAAAAACATTATAACAACGAAAATTATAAAAACAAACATAAATACTTAAGAAAAGTTACCCGGTTACAAATGCTGAATCAGAGTTGTATTCTTCCGGACATTACAACGACTTCAACAACACCGAACTTGAGACTTTCCGAGCATTATAACGATACTTAAAACTACATTATTACGGCGTAAGGCCTTATTTACAAACTACAAAATAAAAAAAGAAAAGAAAAGAAAAGAAAAGAGAGAGGAGATATATATATATATATGAGATGTATATATATATGGTACACTCGAATGCTCTCTCGATCATCTCCTTTATATAGGCAAAGGTTTCAAGGCCGGACGGTCCGAGATTAAGCCGGATCGGTCCGGTATAATGATTACCCCACTAACTTGATCACTCCGGCGTATGCGGTGAAGATATTATTTTTATATATAATTATTAAACTTCTAAAATTCATATCTCGAGTTCGGCCCTCCAAAATTGCAAACGAAATGCCAAAATTAAGGTCTCGAGAAACTCTACAACTTTCATGAAGGACACTTTTCCAGATAACGCCTTCTTGATAACCTCGTGTTCCTCCGAAGCTTTTACGGGATTTTTCTTAACCCAAATCGATTAGCCACTTGATCACTGTTTAAGTTGTAGACCTCCAATCTTCATAATTTAAATTGCATTGGAAAGCTTTTGGTAAAATCTACAACTTTTCGTGAAGAACACTTTTACGAAAATGTCGTTTTGATGAGCCATTCGTTTGTTGAAGACATTTCTCGATTTTTACTTAACCAGATTGGTTGGCCACTTGTCCACTTAAGCTATTCAATTGACCATTTAAGCTTGTGGCACTCTCTAAATCATTCCAGAGATATGATTATACTTTAATATGTCGATTCTCGGGGTCTCGGTTTATAAATCTGCAATAAAACATCACAAATACCCACGTAAATCTGACACGACACTCCGATTTACTAAAATCGGTACAAAATTACAACTTTTTACTAATTTTACTACTAACTACTCTAAATTATAAAGATTAACATTTCATACTATTTATATCATAATTTCATATATTTTACATAGAATTCGTTGATAAAACATAATAATATAACGTATATTTAATCATATAAAAATAATACATCAAATTACTCCCCACTTAGCTTTTGATCGTCCTCGAGCAAAAATAAGCGGTAAGTAAAAGATAGTATAATTAATCGATTATAATTTATCTTTGTAATTTATATTGTCAATAAATGTATTATCTATCTTAATTTAAAATCTTAAGAAGACAGAAAGAGTATATAACTAAAATAACTAAACATTAAATATTATTTAGATGAAATTGTACATGTAACACTTAATAAGTATAAATAAAATATCAGAATTATTTTTAATCGCAACTATTATGAAATTTTGGAATCGGAAACTTCGGTCAGGTAGTCGACAAAAATGGCTTATAGAGTTTAGGATCAAGATGTTGGTTAATCGGAAAAAAAGGGAAATCAAAAGAGAAAGAGGCAAGTCGTACGTACCTACATCTTTATATTCTTGATAAAAAATAATCATCGATTAATAACATCTCTTCTTTTTCAGATTTTCTCTCTTCTCTTTTTTTTTTTTTTTTTTTTTTTTTCTTAAGATTAAGAACTAAAAGCGTGAGTGTGTGTAGAAAATCAAACTTACAGGCATTGCTTCATCAAGATTGATCGGAGTATACTCTTTCGATCGAAAATTACAAGTCCGGTTCCTTAAACTTGTAATAATTCCTGAGATCTTATGATTCAACTTTTCCTTTTTCATTTTATCTTGTGCCTTCATTCCCAGCAATAGGACATTTCGAGATAATACCCAAGTGGACTACTATCATCAGGGCAATCGGGAGCTTAATTACCTCATAGTGATATAGGACATTTCGTGATAATACCTACTCACTCCAATCATTGGTAGCTACAACCGATCATTTCTTTTTATTTTTAAGTTGTTAATCACAGATAAGGAAGATACCTGATATTCGATTAATTCTGTGTAAATATGGTGCTTCGTTCTTAATTCTTTTATAGAATATTAATATATCCGAGCTTATTACCAAAATCGACTATCTTGCAAGTGTCATGAGGTAAGATCGAATATACTACTACTTATCTAATCTTTCCAATCTCAGCATATACCAAAACTTAGCTTTTATGTCTCCATTTCTTTTCATAAGTGCGCATACAAACTTATGGAATTTCAAGGAAATGTAGACCAAAATAAGCTAAAGCTTAGTTATTTAATCACAATTGACAATTTTGAGTGAGGTCTTGATCACTCTAATCAAAATTTGAGGTAGGTTATTTGGCTATAGTTATATTTTGTGGTGCCAAAAATCAACAAACTTAGTCAATTCCAAACTCATAATTCATATTGAAAAGAAAATGATTCTAAAAATTTTACTTATAAATATCAACATACTTATATAATTTCATAAAAGCGATATCTAATATTAATTACTCAATTATATAAACTTAAAATCTTATTAAAATCTAAATTAGACATATAATATAATTATTTTTGACTATTTTTCGAAAATTTTAATGAATTTTCTAACCTAACTCTACTCCCCACTTACGAAGTGGCATCGTCCCGATGTTCAATGAGTAGTAAAGAAGTAGGTTCGAAAATAAAATTAAAATTATCTAGTAACGTTATTTTACGATTTTATTTTAACGTATACTAATTATATCATTAAATAAAAACAAACAACTTAAAAAACTAAGACATATATATTAAACAAGATATAAACTTAAAAGAAAAACATAAACTTAACTAAAGAAACTTCAAACTTAACTTAACTTATTAAAACTTAAATATTACTAACAAACTACTAACAATTCTCTAGATGGTAGACGAACAACCCGGTGTATCAACGGTAGCAATCCAAACCGACTATCTCTACAGGCGGAAAAAATTCATCCGTCTCAAACTCTTCTACTCCATTCGAGAAGAATACACAAGCGTGATATCATCCATGAATTAGGCATAGGCTTTCCCCTACTACCTCTCGTGATCGCAAACTCCAACAACATCCTTTGAATCAATATACCCCAATCAACAAATACACCAAATGCCAAAGCAAAAAGTAGAAGCATTTCATTCTCAGCCAAACTTCCAAAATCCTAGGTGGGATAAACTCGAGAATTTATAAAATGTTTCCACGCCTTTAGATGTGGAAGTAAAGCTCGTGTTGACATGTCGTGATTTGTATCAAAAAGCGGGAACAGACATTGGAATGACTCGTGTACTTTATTCAAATGATTAGAGGGATTTTGTAGTCCCCATTGCATTTCAAAATGTGGCATCGTGGCTGGTGGAATTTCAAAGATTTGGTTGATAATGAGATGAAGAGAGAGGAACAACCACTCCTCTTACTAGAACAATCTGAGTGATATCGATCATAGATGTCGTCATAAGCGTGAGAATAAAATTCTTTCACTATCGAGACATTTACCCGTCCTCTCGGTGTCTTGACAAATTTTTCCAACCAAAACTTGAATGATAGTTTTTCCCATTGATCAAGCTTATCTAAATTTAAACCTTTCTCCAATAGGATTGGAGAATTTGCAAAACGATTGTGTAAAATGATACTCTCATTAGAAGCTTGAGATTCCGGATGATCCGGTGTATGAGGCTCGTAAAATTAACCGACGGTGAAGAGTGGTTCGACATTTTAAAACTTGATAAAAAGTGAAAGAAATATAGTTTAAGTTAGATAGGCGGTGAAGGAATGAGCATTTGTTGCTCTGCGCTTTACTTCTTTAAATAGATGGTAAAATTATACATACGTCATTTGCATTAGACGGACTCTAAAATGACTCGACCTTACATTTCTTCATGGCCCGGTCCGAGAATGTGCCGGATCGGTCCGGCCTCATCTTACTTTTCTTGAGGGACAGAGGTGAAAGACAACTTGTGTTTTGTTTTTACTTCACGTGTGAAACATTGTATACTACTTTAAAGATATTTCACAAAGAGTAATTTATTTTTGATACTGAACGGATAAAACGACACATTATATTTTATAAAAGCAGCGTAGTAATGATACAAAAATTATTTTTGTGATATTTTATAGTTTTTATAAAAACTAAACCGATTTAAAATGCAAACCAAATTTTTATAAAAACGATTGTAAAATCAAACTAAACAAAAAGATGAAAACAAACCAATATCTAAATGACAAATGTCGAATAAAAAGTGCAATAAAAATGTTTAATCAAAATTATTAAATTCAATCTTCATCGTAGTCTTCCTCGGGATCAACTTGAAAACTCGAACTCGAAAGCATCGAGAAGGTGGCGGTGGCGTAGTCGTGGTCCTGACTGAACTATCAAGACCCATCGAACTCATGCCAGTCGTGACATGTGCAAACTCAGTGAATCCTCCCCAACTCGACATTCTTTGGTCTCTCGAACACACCTGTCGAAAATACACACGACCCACTAGATTGGCTTCCAAAAGGATATGACGATGGATGAAAGCTCGAAGGTGGTGGAATAGGTGTTACCCACTCTGGTAAGGTATAAGGATCTGACTGACAAGGTGGATAGGCAGGATCATCAAAAGTAGGATTACGAAGCAACTGCTCGTTCCTTCTTAACCCTCTACGAAGATCATCACACCACTGCCTAGTACTCTCAGCATAATAAGCCACATTGGCTTGACCACGTGCAACGTCTGTCACTAAAGATTGAAACATGTCATATGTGATAGTGTTGGAGAAAGGAGTTTGTTGAGGCTGACTAGAAAAAGATGGAAAAGAGGAAGATGATGTAAAAGCGGTGGAGGTATTTGAGTTTGGCGTCTTCTAAGCAAAGATCTAATACTACCATCCGGAAGACTAGTCAAACTAGGTCCAATCGATTTCCATCGACCAGAGATAACTTGTCATTAGGCGGGAATGGTACTCTGACCTACGACATAAATCGAGATAAAACAAGGGAAGTATAGATGACTCCTGAGTGCAGCGATGACAATACTTTCAAAAATTCTTTTAAACATGACCTTTCCAACTTCCACTCTAACATCATTCACCATCGCCAAGCGATACAAACATCTTCCTTTCCAAAAGCGGTGTGTTTACGAGAAGGATAGAGATTATGGCTAATGAATCTTTTAATTGCCCTTAAACCTCTAAAACAATTCCGTAATTAAACCGATTTTCAACCCACACAATGTCGGGTCAAAAGCAGTCCCGAGCTCTCGAGGCGATCTGCTCAAAGCTAGCGAGGATCATCTAAATTATAAACTACCCTGTAATCCTCCTCATCGGAAAAACCTCAACTCCTAAAATTGCATTTATGACGGCGGGGTTAAAAGGAATATTTACAGTTCGTAAAGTGCAGTTTATGCATCGAGTAAGTTGTTCTTTCCGACAAAGTAGATAAAACCGAATAAAACACATTTACTATAGTCGTGTTAATCTCCCTTCCCTTCTAGTGCTAAATCTAACCACCGACGTCTTCTAAAGATATCCTTAACTTCATCACTTAAGTCATCCAAGTCTAATCCTTTTTCAACCAGAACATCACATTTACTATAAATGTTCTCATACGCTTTCTTAGCCTCAGGTGATGCGGTTTTTTCAAAGCTTACGGCTTCTTCCTCAGATGATAAAATTACTGTGCCTACGACAGGAGTTGATATAGGAATTTTTGATTTTCTCTTTTTAGAGACTCTCCTACTCGACTTTGTGTTGAAGAGAGGAGATGATAATGAGAAGAAATTAAGTAATGGTGTAGTGTGAGATGAATTTTTGTGGAAGAAAAGTAAAAAAATTAAGTAATGGTGGGGTTTGGTGTGGAGATGCGGTAATGTAAAAAAAAATTAGGAAGAAGAAGAAGAAAAGAAGGGTCCCGTCTTTTTTATGTTTTAGACCCGGACCGGTCGGATTAAGGCGGATCGGTCCGTGCCCAACTTTTTCCATTTTTTCGATTTTTGACTTTTTATGATTTTTGATGAAAACTTATAAAATTCTAATAAAACTTAATTAAAATCTTCAAAATAAGTTTATAAAATTTAAAACTTACTAAAAATAAAATTTGAAGGAAATTTTATAATTTTATAACAATTTCTAAAAATTTAATAAAATCTTTATAACACTTTAATAAAAAGCTTATAAAAATTTAATAAATTCATATCAACTCTTATAAAACATTAAAACTAAAAATAAAAAAAAAAAACTTTTATAAAACTTTTATAAAACTTCTCAAATTTCATAAAGATCCAATTTTATAAAATTTTCAGAAGTTATGCGAAAATTTTATAAAATAAAATAAAATAAATGACTCGAAACTTAAGGGGTTCACGATTCTTGATTTCTAAATCTTCCAAAGTTACGATATATAACGCTCGATCAACCTAACTCCTAAAAGCGAGGCATTTGAATTATCTCTCGGAATTCCATCGGGATTTTCGGATAACCACCTAATCGTTCCTTCCTAACAATATTCAAACACTCATCCAGGATTTGGTTGTGTTTTTCCCACAGCGTCAACATGTTCACTTTTTCTCTGATTTCGCATCTCATTAGAAACTTTGCCCTTCTTTTTATCGCACTTCTTGATGTTCCATTACATACTTCTCTCAATCGATTTCTCTCAACAATTTCTTGTTTTGTTCAAAAACTAAAGCTTCTATAGAAAACGCGACATCTTTATCAAGGCCTAATTTCAAAAGTAAAATAAAAACTCTATTCTATCTAAAAGACATCCAGTTCTTTTACGTCTATCCGGTAAAAGACGAAAAGAGTTTAAACATAATTAAAAATACATAAAAGTAAGGATAGATAGAACTGGTATTGGTGATTCCAGTTTCTCTGCTTCAGATTTTTCATTTTTCCTCTGCTTTTTCAATTTGTCGGGGGATCAATCAATAGCATTACTTCTTCTTTCAGTGTGATTCCTTCTCCCTCCACAAATAACTTTACTCTGTGGCCATTGGCTATAAAAGTTGTATTTCCATCGATTAGTTCAACGGCTCAGATTTTGTAAACCCTTGTTACTTTAAATGGTCCTGTCCATCTTGATTTAAGCTTACGGAAACAACTTTAAGCGTGAATTGTACAAAAGCACTCGATCACCTACATGGAACTCACGCTTAAAGATTTTCTTATCATGGAAAGATTTCGTGCGTTTCTTGTAGATTCAGCGTTTTCATAAGAATCAGTCGAAATTCTTCTAGTTACATCAATTGAAGCAATCTATGATCACATGCATGACCTTATGATCGAAATTTAGAAATCTAATAGCCCGAGAAGGCTCGGTGTTCTAACTCAAGCTGGGAGATGACATGACTTTCCAAAGACTAGCTTATAGGAGAACAACCAATTGGTGTTTTAAAAGTCATTACGTATGCCCATAATGCATCATCTAATTTAAGCGCCCGATTTTATGATTTGAATCAAGCTTTTTTTTCCACGATTCTTTTAATCTCTCTATTCGACACCTCTGCACGACCACTAGTTTGCGGATGATGAGGCGTTCTAGTTTATCGTTACACCATATTTTTCAACTAACTTAGTAAATGGTCTATTACAAAAGTGTGAACCTCTATCACTAATGATCGCCTCGGAATGCCATATCTGGTGAATATGTTCTTTTTAAGGAATCGTATGACAACCTTGGTATCATTAGTGGGAAGAGCTTCCAGCTTCTACCCATTTTGAAACATAATCTACCATTACAAGAATAAATCTTTTTCCAAGCGATATAGGAAAGGTCCCATGAAATCTATGCCCCAAACATCAAATAACTCACATTCTAAAATAGGTTGCATAGGCATTTCATGTTTTTTCGATACATTTCCCCATTTTTGACCAGATTCACAAGATTTAACATACTTATAAGCATCTCTATATAGCGTAGGCCAATAAAAACCACATTGTAAAACTTTAAAAGCAGTTTTCCATCCCCCATGATGACCTCTGCCTCACGATCATGACAAAGCGATAAAATACTTAAAATTTCATTATCAGGCACACATTTTACGATTATCCCATCCGAACATTTACGGAAAAGGTGCGGTTCCTCCCGGTAATAAAATTTTAAGTCGTAAAAGAATTTCTTTTACATTTGCCAAGTCAATGAGGCGGAATATAATCACGAGTTAAGTAATTAATGATATCTCCAAACCAAGGTGACATTTCCTTAGAAGGAATTCTATTTTTAATAAGCTGCATGGTTGAAGGAGTATCTATTCTAAATAATTGTTTATCGGAAATGAATCTTTAATTTCATTCCCTATCTCTTCCTTAGTCTCCATTCTACTTAGATGATGCGCTACTACATTCTCACTTCCTTTTTTTCTTTAATTTCAATATCAAATTCTTGAAGTAGGAGAATCCATCTAAGAAGGCGTGGTTTCGCATCCTTCTTACTCAAGTAAATACTCAGATTGAATAGTGCGTGTAGATTATTACCTTAGAACCAACAATATATGATCTAAACTTATCTAAGGCAAAAATTACGCCAGCAGTTCTTTTAGCGTAGTTGCATAATTAAAAGGTGAGTTGCGTTCAATGTGTGGGATGCATAGTAAATAGCTTTGAGAATTTTGTTATACCTTTGACCTAAAGCGGCTCCTACTGACTAAATCGCTAGCATCACACAAAATCTCAAAAGGCAAATCGATCTGGTGCTACCAACAACAGTGCGATAATCAACTTAGCTTTTAAGGTGCGAAAAGCTTCCATACATTTACTATCAAAGTTAAAAGGTACTTCTTTTTCAAGCAAATGACTTAGAGGCTTTGCTATCTTGAAAAATTTGCAATAAATCTCTATAAAATCCTGCATGTCCAAGAAATCCTCTTAGAGTCCTTAGATTCTTGGTGGTGGTAATTTTTCAATCACCTCGACTTTAGCTTTATCAACTTCAATTCTATTTGAGAGATTCTATGACCTAGAACAATTCCTTACGATACCATTAAATGACATTTTTCCCGGTTTAGTACTATATTGGTATCCTCACGGCGTTGTAACACCCTTTCTAAGTCGACAAACATTTACCAAAAGAATCTCCGTAAACACTAAAGTCGTCCATAAAAATTTCTAAGAATTTCTCAACCATATCGGAAAATATAGACATCATACATCTTTGAAGCGTAGGGGAGAGCATTACATAAACCAAGCGGCATTCTTTTATAAGCAAAAGTTCCATAAGGACATGTGAAAGTAGTCTTTTCCCTATCTCTGCTTTGCAATGAAAATCAGTAAATATCTGAATAACCATCTAAGAAAGCAATAATACTTATGACCACTTAAGCGTTCCAACATCCGAACTATGAATGGAAGCGGATGATGATCTTTCTTAGTATGATCATTTAGTTTTCTAAAATCAATGCACATTCGATAACCTGTAATTTCCCTTGTTGGAATCCATTCATTCTTATCATTCTCTTTCTTTGTGAAACCTCCTTTCTTTGGTACAACTTGAGTTGGACTTACCGTTCACTATCGATATAGGAAAGATTATCCCCATTTCCAATAGCTTAATCACCTCTTTCTTAATGATTAGCTGTAAATTCGGGTTGAGGCGGCGTTGCGGTTGAATACAAGGTTTAGCATCTTCTTCGAGGAATTATCTTATGAACACAAATCTAAGGGCTAATACCTCGAATATCGCAATCATTTGTCCATCCAAAAGCTTTCTTATGCTTTCTTAACATTCTTTGTAATTGATCTTCTTGTTGCTCGATTAAAGTTGATGAAATAATAATCGGTAATAGATTATCGGTTTCAAGAAAAGCATATTTGATTTAAAGGTAATGGTTTCAATTCCAGATTCTTAGCGGATCTTATTGACGATTTAAGAAGCCTGGTCCTTCTAGTTCTAACTCCAAATACTTATGCCATGGTGGCTTAAAAGTAAAGCTTCCTTTATCTAGAGAAAGGATTATCTCTTTCATTTCAATGTCTTCCTCATCTTCTTTATAGATAGACAGAGTTAAGCATTCTTCTAATCTGTCTTCAAAAGTTGGTAGCGATTATCATAGACGGAATGAATATCTTCTATAAAAGAACATGATTACAGTGATGTATATGGATGGTTCATAGCTTTGAAAATATTGAAAGCAACTTCATCTTCATTGACTCTCAAAACTAATTCTCTTTTACGAACATCGATTAAAGTTCTTTCTGTAGCTAGAAATGGACGACCTAGAATAAGTGGCGCTGAATATCCTTCTTCCATTTCCATAACTACAAAATCTCTTGGAAAATAGAATTTGTCTACTTTAACCAATACGTCTTTAATCATTCCTTTAGGGTACTTAATCGATCTATCTCGCCATTTGCGAGTCATTTCGATCTTTCGTAAGCTTTCCTATGCCTAGCTTTTATAATCCTCATAAGACATGAGATTTATACTAGCTCTAGATCACATAAGACCTTCTTAGCAGAAATCCTCCAATTTCACATGGAATCGTAAAACTTCCGGGATCTTTCGAGTTTAGGTGGTAACTTATCTTCATGAAGTGCAGAACATTCTTCATTTAGGCAAATATTCTCATAGTCCTCTAATTTTTTCTTATTTGATAGTATATCTTTGAAACTTTCCATAAGCGAGTATATTAATCGAGCTTCAATAATGGGGATATTAACATGAAGATGACGAAAAGTGTCAAGGAAACGAGCATACTTCTTATCAATTTTAGCCTTTTTGATTTGATCTTTAGGAGGGTAAGGTAAAGATTCTAAATCTATAACCTTTGGCTCCCTAGTCAATTTCTCCTTTCCTTTTTCCTTAAACCTACTTAGTCGCCATGTTTCAGGTTCTTGAATTTTTTCCTTTAAATTGTTCCCTGAATCAATCTCTACTTCAGACTCTTTCGGTTCTTCCTGTTTCTCATCCTTATTACCAGTTTCATCTATTCTAACATGTTCCTTGAATAAATTCCTTAAATCTTTATCCATAGGGTCTTTCAAAATCCTAGGGATTTTTACCCATTTTTCACCTTCATTCTCAGGTTCCAAACTTCTATTCCATTTCAAGAAATTCTCTATAATTTCTTCTTCCTTATCAGTGAATTCAAATTCATCTTTAGTTTCATCATTTTTACCATCTAAATCATTTTCTACTTCATTATTCCCAAAGTTTTCAACTCCATTGCTTCCACTGAGCTTCCTACTTCTCGTAACTACAACATTTACCTCTCTTGGATTTCTTTCAGTGTTACTTGGTAATCCTCCTGGGGGTCTACTGTTGTTACGTTCACCTTCCCTACTCAAATGATCTTCCATATTCCTCAATGAAGCTTCTATCGTTCTCATTCTGGTATCATGTCCACTCATAGATGTTTTCATTGTACTCATATCTTTAGTGACTGTACCAATAGAAGTCATCATTGTTTCCATATTCTTAGCTTGAGTAGATACTACACCCATCATATTTTCCATTAGTTTTTCCCATTTTCAACTCCTTGCGAGTTGAGTTGAACTACGAGGTCTTGGTATACTTTGAGTGGTATGTTGAGGATAGGATCTAGGTAATGATTGTAAATTCGATTAGATGTGTTTTCTTGATAAACTTGATTATTATTCCTATATGGGATTTGGATATGGCGGTTGTCACGGCTTCTACTAGGGTTTTAGGACCATCGATAAGTAGGATGATCTCTTAATAGCATTAAACGAGTTTGAATAAGCATTGTTCAAATTCTATCTTTCTTTGAAAACTCACCTCCTCCCGTGAATATCCTGTTGGTTCTTCACTCCCTAATGACATATTATCCTTATTTGAGTATTCATTTGGTGTACTATTTTACGAATTTAGGTTCTTATTACATTTGTAGACCATCAAATTTCCTACTCAAATTTTCTAAATGTGCTAGAACTTCCGTATTAGGCGTACATTCTCCTGCAAAAGCTACTTTTACGGTGCTAGAACCGGTTTCCCACATTCTGTTATTTTTGGAAATCTTTTCTATAGCATCGTAAAAGCTGTTTGAGCTTCACTCATCATTAACGAACCACCACATGCATGATCTACATCCATACGTGAATCTTTTCTCAATTCTGACAGAAGAGTTGAATTTGCATATCTAAGGAATAACCATGATCGGGACACGCTCTTAACAATTTTTTAAACCTTTCCCACGCATTCCCGAGAGTTTCCTCAGATCCTTGTCTAAAGTTAGCAACCTCGACTTTTAATTCCAAATTTCGTCCTGGAGTGAAATATTGTTTCAGAAATTCAGTTTGAATCTCCTCCCAACTTGTAAGTGAATGATGTGGAAGAGACATAAACCAATCTCGGGCTCGTCCTTTTAGAGAAAAAGGAAACATAGTCATCCTCGTTAATTCCTTATGAGCACCTTGACTTTTGGCTGTATTGCACAGTTCTTCAAAAAGATAGAGATGATGATGTGGATCTTCATCATCCTCTCCTAGGAATTGGGCTCTTGCGTCAATTAAACCAAAAAAAGATGAGACTTAATTTGAAATTATTCGCTCCTTCATTAGGTAAAAGTATGGGATTATTAGTCGGTTTCTCCTTACGGTTTGATCACGAGATAGGTCTTGGGTTTGGTGGATTATTACGATTATTGCGGTTCGATTCGATTATTTCTATTATTATTATTATTATTAGGGTTAATAGGGTTACGTCCATGCCCCTAGAGCATGTTCGACCCTTGTTCGGTGTTTCATCACCGATTTGACCATTCTCGTATTTTGTTTGAAGGCGATTCTTGATCGATTTCACGACTAGTATGACGCGTTTACTCTCTACTCTTAAGCGCCTTTTCGTAAGTGTTTATGTCGGGCTTATAAGGAGTGAGCAGGGGCCTTACCATACGGTCATCAACTACTTGAAAATAGAAAATAACACGAAATAGATAGTAGTAAAATTGGTAATTTACCTATAAGGTAACAACCAACGAAAAATAAAATAGAAATGAGATAAGAAAAGTGTTGACTTATTCTCGAGAATTTTGAGCTAATACAAGTAGTAACCATAGACACAAAAAAGAAATTAGCGGCGTTCCCGGCAGCGGCGCCAAAAAAGCGACGACGCTAACTATCCACGAGAATGGTGCCGAAATCGACGAGACAATTCCCGGGTTAAGCGATTCTAACGGCGGTGTACCGGGTCAAATTGTGGTGCTAGTATGGTGAGTCGAGTATCGTATCCACGAGGAACTTGGTAATTTCTTTTACGTGTGGTTAAACACCAAAAGATTTATTATTAACTCGATCTAAACCGCGATTTTATAACACGAGATCACTACTATTCTAGTCAACATAAAATAAATACGTAATTTAAAAGTTATTCTAATATAATATATATAGATATATAAATATATATAGATGTACATAAATTGCAAAGTATATATATATATATATAAATATATAGGTACCAATATATTAAGCAGATAATTTTAGAAGAAATGGCCAAAACTTATTTAATTGGTTTATACGATCTTTTCGAATAAATGAAATGTGTTCGATCTCTCCTTTTATTTTAGGTCCAATTGAGTAAATGAAAGCGGTGCACTCTGAGGTAAACAATTCCTCCTCACACGCGTATGAAATTGTCATATGTCCATTGCATCAGTCCAAGGTCCACAAGCTATTACGGTTTTTACG
This sequence comes from Gentiana macrophylla, assembly GCA_026214975.1. Lineage (NCBI taxonomy): Eukaryota > Viridiplantae > Streptophyta > Magnoliopsida > Gentianales > Gentianaceae > Gentiana > Gentiana macrophylla. The sequence continues at coordinate 20,063,071 of CM047812.1, read as the reverse complement.
AGCAGTCCCAGTACAAATCTACCCTTAGATAAAAAGGAGTCATTCCATTCGTCAAGCGGTCAATTTTATTTTAAAGGCTCCGGTTGTCAAGGCGGACGATTTAACTTTCGGTTTAAGTTTCAATTAAGCGATGATTTAACATTATTACGATCTCGAGTACAAATTATAATAAAATTCATTTCTCCCAAAACAAATTTACCCCGGGTAGGAAATCGGATTCCGTTATCACGTTATTCACACGGCCAATTTTACCCTCCGGTTTTTCTATCTTTTATCTCGTATCCACGACTACGAGCGTCAATTCATAATTAGATTATGAATTCCTCAGATCAATTAAATATGTCAATCTGAATACGATTAAAATAGAAAAAGATTCAATTAACTCAATTTTAGTCATTTTAACTTAACAACATTTCTTTTTGAAAAGATCGAAATAAAACCGATTACATAGTTTTGGCGATATTATATTTAGCCTAAAACATTATAACAACGAAAATTATAAAAACAAACATAAATACTTAAGAAAAGTTACCCGGTTACAAATCTTTGAATCGAGTTGTATTCTTCCGGACATTACAACGACTTCAACAACACCGAACTTGAGACTTTCGAGCATTATAACGATACTTAAAACTACATTATTACGGCGTAAGGCCTTATTTACAAACTACAAAATAAAAAAGAAAAGAAAAGAAAAGAAAGAGAGAGAGAGATATATATATATATATGAGATGTATATATATATGGTACCTCGAATGCTCTCTCGATCATCTCCTTTATATAGGCAAAGGTTTCAAGGCCGGACGGTCGAGATTAAGCCGGATCGGTCCGGTATAATGATTACCCCCACTAACTTGATCACTCCGGCATATGCGGTGAAGATATTATTTTTATATATAATTATTAAACTTCTAAAATTCATATCTCGAGTTACGGCCCTCCAAAAATGCAAGCGAAATGCCAAAATTAAGGTCTCGAGAAACTCTACAACTTTCATGAAGGACACTTTTCAGACAACGCCTTCTTGATAACCTCGTGTTCCTCGAAGCTTTTACGGGATTTTTCTTAACCCAAATCGATTAGCCACTTGATCTTTGTTTAAGTTGTAGACCTCAATCTTCATAATTTAAATTGCATTGGAAAGCTTTAGGTAAAATCTACAACTTTCGTGAAGAACACTTTTACGAAAATGTCGTTTTGATGAGCCATTCGTTTGTTGAAGACATTTCTCGATTTTACTTAACAGGATTGGTTGGCCACTTGTCCACTTAAGCTATTCAATTGACCATTTAAGCTTGTGGGACTCTCTAAATCATTCCAGAGATATGATTATACTTTAATATGTCGATTCTCGGGGTCTCGGTTTATAAATCTGCAATAAAACATTACAAATACCCACGTAAATCTGACACGACACTCCGATTTACTAAAATCGGTACAAAATTACAACTTTTTACTAATTTTACTACTAACTACTCTAAATTATAAAGATTAACATTTCATACTATTTATATCATAATTTCATATATTTTACATAGAATTCGTTGATAAAACATAATAATATAACGTATATTTAATCATATAAAAATAATACATCACCGGGCCATCCCAGAGCATAGATAAACATCCTCAGCACCACCACCATCCGGTGGGACAACCTCAGAGCTCGGTCTAGCCTGCTCCGCAACTGCCTTCTGGAAGTCTGCTCCTCGGTGCCGCGGAATAGTGTCAGAAGTAATATTTCCTTAGGACGATGGGTCCCCAACAACTGCCACACACAAACATGCCCCATCAGTTCTCTGCATTACCGACATGGAAGGAAGATCATAGGTCTCTACCGCAGTAATATCAACTTCCGCTTCACCATGTCCTGACTCCTCAGAACTTTCAGTAACTTCAACTACTCCCTCATCTTGGGTAGTGGCCGGGAATTCTTTTATAATTATGCCTACTTTCGGGGACCTACTAGCGGTACAGTGTCCCGCCCAGCCATTGTCTTCACTGACATCGTTAGCTTGGCTCCGCTTCCTCACAATAAGGGGCCCTAATGAAACCATATACGAATTAATAACGTGACCTCAACCAAAAGTGCATCTTGCTTGGCTTTCTGCTCTTCAGACATGCTCCACCTAGCAGCCCGAAGCCCAGTTGCATCCATACCACCTGAAAAAGTTTGAACTCGTTACTTTTCTTAGATAAGGAAAATATCAATAGAAGAAGTTACTTTGCAGTAAAGTAAGTAGAATGAAAAGAAGCCAAAGCAGGCATAACAACTACCTAGCTCGGCCCGTCTATGATGATGGTTCCCTCCCCATCGACCATATTCCAAGGGAAACTAATCGACATGAAGCTCGAACCGAGAGGGATCGGAGTCCGTCGGGGATAATCAAATTTAGAGGTTGCTCGTCTCCCTCTTGGCCCCACAATCCCAGCTAGAGCATTATGCTACCTACGGTAGCAAGAACTCATTAGTTAAAAGCTTGCTTGCATCCCGGACGTGGGATCCCATACAAGAGCGCCTCTCCGTATTCATCTAAAAAAATTGATCTCACACCATAAAAATCTTTGGCTTCAAAATATAATGTACCTTAGCGGACTTAGCAGCCCGTCTCCTGAACGGCCATCCAATGTGGGACTCAGCCAAGAAACGCCTTCCATTCCCCTCAGCGACTTTGTTCGGTAAAAGGAGAAAAAGTTGTAGCCATTCAGCTCGGCTCCTCAGAGAAACTTGCACATCCTTCTCATTAATGACGATCAACCACCCCAAGATAGGAAGGGTCGGCTCGTACCTTAAGAAGTGACTCAATACAATAAATGCGGTAATGGTTTGGAGTGCACATTATACTAGATCATTTGGGCATGGTTGCCTGACCTCGAAACTCAAGAAACAAAGGATCAAATGGGGGCCTGAGCCCGCTATTTACATTATCGAAGTGAAGCAAGATTCGATCCTTGGCATCCCTGTAATAGAGCCCCTTGCCTCCGTCACAGTGAGAGACCGGTAGCCTGCACTGAGAGTACAATGGCGAGCCAGATGAGCGGTGGCACTGACATTGTCCTTTCTTTCCTTCCATCGCCGCTTCATACACACCTCATGGCTCGTGATAAGAAGTTTATCATCCCCAAAGTGGGAAACACGGGGCCCCCGGACAGATCAACTTTACTATTATGATCTGTGACTTCATATTAGTGCCCAGACTCGTGAGAAATCTTCTGAGACATCACACCTAAAAAGGGCGGAGAGGTGGAGGTTTGACCGGAACTAAATGATGAAGCGAGACAAACATGTCCGTCCATCTCGGCGCTAGCAACTCTGCAACCAAATGTGCGAGAACCACTGATTGAGCTAAAATTCACCCTCAAAAACAATTTATAAAGACTCGAAACCGTGGGCAAACTAACTCTCTAACGGCGGTGTACCGGGTCCATTGCTAGCATAGCTACGAAGTGCGAGTCAAACCCAAAGGAATATGGTTGTGATTACCAAAGCAAACTTCAAATTTAGTCTAGGAAAATCGATGGTTCGAAAAGGTTTATACAACTACAGCGACATTAAAGCGATTAGTAGCGAAGTTTAACTAATGGAGACGGACATGGCCGAACAATGATCCATCTAGCTAGTTTCAACCCTAAGGATAGACAAAACCGAGGATTGTGCATTAAAACAAATGAACTCTTGCAAAGCGATCTCACAGGTGAGTGCTCACAATGCGGTGCTAAGATCTGAACAACTCTCCTTTAACACCCTATTCCATGTTAACTACCCTTACCTTTAGAAGATTCACTAACAAGACATGATATGCACAGAGCAGCTTAAGCGTTAAAACAAGTAACCTCACTTTGGGCCCGGGCTTAACAACTAAGCCAGTCTACTCAGCGATCCTAGAACCCCTTATCCCACATTTTCCCTTGAGAACAACTCATATAAGGTTGATGTGTGTGACTTTGACCTAGGTATCTAATCTAGCCCAAATATGTTAAAGTAAGTTCTAAGACATGAAACAAGCAAGATTAAACAATAAAAAGCACTACCCACTCCCAATTTCATCACCCAAAGGTGATTTCACCAAATTTCACATGATTTGACCATGAAAGGGATTAGCTACTCATTATACTAATGAAAACATTCATAAAAGCAGTAAATGAAAGCCATAATAAGTAAAAGAGAAGAGAAATTTACCATTAATTTGAAGAAATTCGAGTTTGAGATCCAAAAGTACAAAATAAAGAACTAATTAAAAGGTGAATACTTTGAGTTTGGAAATGAGATTTAAGGTTGGAAAGAGTAGAATCTAACTATGTTTAAGCTAATCTAAGCTAAGAGAAAGTGGAATAATCCATTACAAAATTCGTGCTAAAGAGTGGGTATAGTTTAGCTAAGAGATGGGAGAATATCTAATGAAATTCGATGGAAGGGGGTATTTATAGGTGGAAAATTCTACAGAAAAAAGACTCCAAACGTGCATTTGGAGGTCCCCAAATGCGCGTTTCGCTTCATGTACTTTCTGTCCAAAATTACTTGATTTGAAACAGCGTTTGAGAGTTGAAAGCAGCGTTTGAGATGATCTGATTTTAAAGCTCTGGTAAAACCATGATATCTTCGCGTGTGGAACTTTGATTTAAGTGATTCAAAATGCGTTGGAAATATCTTTCAATTATCTACAACTTTCATGAAGAATCCATGACCAGAAAAAGCCTCCATCATACGTCAAATTTCTGATGAACAGAACATAGGGGTTGAGATACTAACACTTCTCCCCCCTTTCCTTCATTATTCTTCTTCCTAGCTTCATTTTTGCACCTTGATCATACTTCTCATCATAAATCTTCGCCTTCCGGGTTCTCATGACACCTAGACCCTACAATCTCATGAACGAACAAGACACACACAAGCGATTCCGGAGGGTAAAAGTGCTCGGAATGGGGTTAATATCAATAAAAACGAATCTTTACCATCAAAAGATGATAAATGCCCTTGTGCTCTAAAACATGTGATACCAACCCGTTTTGAGACGTTAATGTGTCAAATTATACCAAATATGCATCAAAATGGGTGCTAAAAGAGTGCCGGAGTCATGCAAATTTGACTCCTATCAACGACCCCACACTTAGCCTTTGTTCGTCCTCGAGTAAATTATCGTTTTAAAACAAACCAAGGGATTCAACTTTGTGACGTATGTGCAATACTCACACTTTCAGTCTTGGACAAGTAAGACAACGAATATATGCGCTTGCAATACAATCTATAAAGCAAATGGAGTGTGTGTGTGGTGCAAAGCTAGAACAAGTACCCAAAAGGTTATTGGGTTTGAATCCCAATCAACATGTCTACACTCAAATCTCATACCACCTAGCATCTCCACTAATCGAGACACGCAAAGGATAGATACGATCAAGTAGGACTTTAATGTTATAACGTTAGGCTAGGGTATTGGGGTTAACCGAAAGGACATTTAGGAGGCCGGAGAAAAGAAATGCGAGTGAACCTAATCAACAAGTGTACCACTTCATCTCTACCATACAAACCATCAAACTACTCTTTGATTACTTTAAGCACTTGGGAACTATAGGATACTAAAATACCCGAAGTCATTGCCAAACTCAACTATGTTTCAAGCATCATGAGGCGAGATCGAATACATTAGCACGTATCTAACTATCCCAACTCTAACACTACAAATGTCACTTTTTAGCTCATCACTTTGATTCCAACCCTTTATTTCTATATACTCTGAGCTTTTATTCATTGAGAACTTCTCAATTTGTTTTGAACTTTGATTTTTTTTCATAACGTACTTTTCTTTTCTTCTTGGGCCAAATCCAAACACTAGGTCCGATTGAGTGATGACGGTCAAATTATACCCGTAAAAGTCATCAACGTAGACCTTAAATCGGGACGAATAATATATATTTTATGATAAATCACGCGTTTATAGTTATTATTTAATGTTATGTGATTAATAAAATATAAATTGGTATTTATCCATATAACTTGGTATTTATCTATTAATAAGATATAATTTGGTATTTATCCGTTTTTATTATATTTATCCATTTTTTATTTAAATATGATTTATTTTGGGATAAATATTATTTTGCAAGAATTGGAATAATTATGGAGGATAAATACAAAAGGAGAATTCAATCACAAGATAAATCCAAGAAAATCAAGATGCATTGAAGATAAAGATCGGATAAGCATGACAAAAGCCGGCAACCAATCAAAAGGTGGCGCCAACTTGAACACGCCATTTAGGGGGGGCGCACCTTATCATTTTAATGATCGGCCGGGAGTTATCTCTTATTTGTTTGACATTTTGAAGTATATCTCTTATTTAGCTTGAACACCTATAAATAGAGAGGCATACCACACGCCTTATGTACACTATAGAAATACATTATTTTCAATACTTTTATCAATATAGTTCGTTGTTTTCTTTTATTTTATGTTCGTTCATTACGGAGTCGTTAGAATCTCCGGTTAGAGATCGTATCGAGGAGTGGGAATCACGCTCGTCTTCGAGGGTAATGTCTACTCAATTATGCAATCTTTATTCGTAGATCTAATTTATTTCAAGTTATGGAGTAGTCTTTTTGTGTATTGATTTCGTGATGTAGTTAATTATCGAACCCATGTTTATGTAGATGCGAGGCGTAAAAGGCGTTTCACGAGCAAATCTGGTTCGAATCCGAGCTTGTTGGCGGCGAGCTTATGTCTCGTTGGTAGCAAGATCTGTGATGTTCTTGATTTAATACGTGAGCGGCCGACTACGTCGAGGTTCTCGCTTTGTAATTCAAACGAGTAATTAAACTTGATCAACTTAATTATTTGTCATCGTAATTTAACATGAGACCCAAAAAGTGATTGTTATTTAGGACAGAGATTGAATCGGTGTCTAAGAAGTACGCCTAATCATAGGAATGTTGCTTAGATGAGGTTACGGTTTATACCGGCATCCACTAGTTTAAGTAATTGTGTCAGAAGTTATATGAGATGGAGACTAAAAAATGTGAAGTCACGTAATGGAGACACGATGATCTAGATGGCCTAACCGGAGCTAGATCTATCTTAGGGGATGACTCCCGTAGTCAGAATAATTAATCTTAAATGTCTTGTTTTGTCTCGTCGTCAATCTACATAGCATGGGGAGTAATTACTACTAGCGTTATCAATACCGTTTGTCAATTATTTATAAAACTTATAAAACAAGTGTCTTAGTGTCGTTGTGTCCTTTGTTGGTTTTGTGTTTCTATTGTGTCAATTTTATTTTCTGCGTTATTTGTTGGTCGTAGACCACCCTTTATTTGCTTTTAGTGCATTAAGTTATATTTCGTTTAAGCCGAGTCTCGTGGGATCGAGCCTCGACTCTATCGACTATCTGCGATTGAACCTAGTTCTCTTGCTAGTGTGTTATTTAGGTATCGAGTTATTTTTATAACTTGACCGACATCAAGTTTTTGGCGCCGTTGCCGGGGACTCGTGTCATTGAATCAAATATAGCTTATTTTATTAAAAATAAATTCGTAAATATTGTGAATAGAGTCTGTTTTAGTTTCATTTTTTATTATTTAGTCTAATTAAAGGCCTAGCCTTTAGAGTTTTAATTGTTTTATTGTTTTTTTTATTTTATAGTACGCTACTCGGAAATCGAAGGAACCACTTGAGCCTTATAATCTGAAATAGAGAAATTTGCAGGCGAAACAGGAAGTTAGCTAGAGAAGCGGCTAAGCAAGGAGAAGAGGATCCAAATCTTGAGGAAAGCGAGCACGCAGGTGGAAGAAGGACATACAACCGATCATTCCGAGCATTACGAATCAAGCAGAAATGGCGAGACATTCTGTCAATCCAAACCAAGTACCTAATCCTATTATCAATAATGCTCATAATGCAAACAATCTCAATGCTAATAATGGAAACCAAGCCCTAGTTCAAGGAGCGAGGCGCACTTTGCAAAGTTATGCCACACCTACTATTGAGAAATTCATTCCCCGCTTATCGTAGCACCGCAAGATGTCATGGAAATCTATCACCCTAGGCCTAATGTGATCCAAATGGTGACTAACTATTCCACTTTTCATGGAATCCAAAACGAGGATCCTGGTGTTCACGTGACAAATTTCTTGGAAATCGTTAGCACTGTGAAACCAGAATTAATCCCGGAGGGGAACATTCGTCTTAAGCTTTTCCCTTTCACTTTGAAAGATAAAGCTAAGCAATGGCTTCTCTCTTTAGAGGCTGGATCTATCACTACTTGGGAACAATTGTTGCAAAAATTCATGAATAAGTATTTTCCTTAGGAAAAACTTTTAAGTTACGCCAAGACATCTTAGGATTTAAGCAACAACCTGGGGAGAGTTTTGATCAAGCACAGGAACGTTTTAAGGAAGCTATGAGGAAGTGTCCTCATCATGATATCTCTCTTTGGCTTTTAATGCAAACTTTTTACCATGGATTGAGAGAAGCGAGAAAATTAGAGTAGACGCCTCCAAAGAATGGAGCGTTTGTTCTTTATCTCCGAGGAGGCACAAGGAAAGATGGAGCAAATAGCAATGAATAGTCAATGGGAGGCAATGACATAGCTCTTGTGAAGATGGCGACATATTTGATGATAGTGCATCTACCAAAATCTTAGAACAAGCTATGCATTATCAACGATAAGGTAGATGGAATGCAAGAGAGGATGGCAAGAGTAGAGAAAGGGGTGGAATTGAGGTGACACCTCAAAGTGAGAATCTTTGGTACGGAAGAAGCCAATTATATCGGGAGGGTACAAGCCTAATCATAACCATCCTGGATTCCGATATAGCGACATTAATGCTGGGAGAAAGGCCTAAACCGCCTACCACTTATGTACCACAAAGACAAACTAAAACTTTTGGTTGGGAAGCTGCGATAGAAAAAGCGAGTAATGTCAATTCTCGACAATATGGGACAACTTTCAAAATCAATGGCTGATTTAGCCACTAACTTTAGCCAATATTGTCGGAAGACCGATGCTAAGGTGACCAATCAAGAAGCCATAGTCCAAAATCTCACTCACCAAATAGGACAATTAGTGAGCAAGTCTCAACTAGACCTCTGGAGGATTGCCAAGCAATACGGACAAGAACCCTAAGGATTTGAATGCGATCATGACTAGAAGTGGGAAAGAAGTAACTCCACCATCTTTGAAAGAGAAAGAGAAATTCGTAGAGAAAGTAAGGATGGTGAGCCACGCAGGAAGCAAACACTTACGGAACCTTGCACTGAGCAAGAAACCTATAAGGAACCTCTTGGCCCTAGAGTTGAGCTTTATAATAATAAGTATCCTATTTTCACTTGATGTCGATCCTTCAACCTTACCTTATCCTCCACCCAAACCTAAGCCTAAGGTTGATAACAAGAGGTATAAGAAGTTCATTGATATTTTTAGAAAGCTACACATCAATATACCTCTAGTTGAAGCCTTCGCCGAGATGCCTGAGTACACAAAGTTCTTGAAAGAAATTTGTCTCTACTAAGAGGAAACTCTTAGATTTAGAGACCATTTGCCTAAATGAGGAGTGCTCACCATTCTTCAACATAAGTTACCCGCTAAGTGCAAGGATCCGGGAAGTTTTCTCATCCCTGCACCATAGGTAACGTTTGTTTGAACAAAGCCTTGTGTGATCTAGGAGCGGCGTAAATCGATGCCTCTATCCATTTTTCAAAAGCTAGGTATGAAGGACCTTAAAAGACTTCAATTACTTTGCAATTAGCTGATCGTTCGATTAAGGAACCTTGTGGAGTGGTTGAAGATGTGCTAGTAAGAGTTGAGAAATTTGTGTTTCTGTCGACTTTGTTGTCTTTGGATATGGAAGCTAACTACGAAGTGCCACTAATCTTAGGAAGACCTTTTATGGCCACTAGTAGGGACGCTTATCGATGTCTACAAAGGAGAGTTAGTGTTAAGAGTAAATGGAGATCAAATAGCATTCAACGTGCTTGATACTATGAAAACACCCGATGATGAAGAGGATGCATGTTTCATGTTGGATTACGTTGACAAACTTGTCAATGACTTTATGATATGAGGATATTAAGGATTTCCTCGAGGCTACCCTAGAGTTAGAGGATGAAGTGCCATATGAAAGGAGTGAGGAAGAGAAAGTGGTATGGCCGGGATGTAGTAGAGGTACACTATACATGTTGAAGAGATGAAATCTACCGAGGTTGAGAAGTACTATCACAGACCAACATGGCATAAGTACTTTGAACTTAAGCTAAGCTGGTCAAAAGTTAAAAACCTCGTTAGAAGAACCACCTACCAATCGACATTGAAGCCTCTGCTGAACATTTGAAGTATGTATTCCTTCAAGATGAGACCTTGCCGCTTATCATTTCTTACGCCTTGAGTGAAATACAAGAAAGAAAAGCTGATGAGAGTGTTGAGAGAGTATCGCGGAGCATTTGGATGGACTATAGCCGACATCAAAGGCATTAGTCCGAGTGTTTGCATGCATAAAATCTCCGTCGATCTCGCAAAGAAAGCGGTTGTACAACCCCAAAGAAGGATAACTCCACAATTGAAGGGCGTGGTTAGGGATGAAATTATTAAGATGTTGGAAATGGGGATCATCTTTCCTATCTCACGATAGTGAATGGGTTAGCCCGATCCACGTAGTTCCAAAGAAGGGAGGTTTTACTGAGTACAAGCCAATGAGTTAAACGAGTTAATTCTGTTAGACTCATTCTTGGGTCATAGAGTATGCATTGACTTTAGGAAACCGAATGATGCAACTCGTAGGATCACTTCCTCTTCCCTTCATTGACCAAATGCTAGAGAGGCGAGTGGACATGCATTTTATTGCTTTCTTGACGGTTACTCGGGATACTATCAAATTCATATCTCACCCGAGGATCGTGAGAAGACCACCTTTACATGTCCATATGGAACCTTCGCACAATAGAATGCCCTTTGGTTTGTGCAATGCACCAAACAACGTTCAAAGATGCATGATTTCTCTATTTTTTGATATGGTTGAAGATTTCTGGAGATCTTTATGGATGATTTCTCCGTATTTGGAGATGATTTCGATTCATGTCTCACGATCGGCAAGAGTGTTGAAGAGATGTGAGAGACGAATCTGGTGCTTAAGCGGGAGAAATGTCATCTTATGGTTACTGAAGGTATAGTACTTGGCCACCGTATTTCTAAGAACGGTATAGAGGTGGATAGAGCAAAAGTGGAGGTGATTGAAAAACTACCTCCACCAACCAATCTTAAGACATTGCGAGGTTTTCTTGGCCACGCAGGATTCTATCGTCGGGTTGTGAAGGATTTTTCCTTAATCTCTCGACCTCTTATCGAGTTATTGGCCAAGGATGTGCCATTTGTGTTTACTAACGAGTGCATGAGAGCTTTCAATAAGTTAAAGAACATGCTTATTATCGCACCCGTTCGATTACTTTGATTGGAATCTACCTTTTGAGTTGATGTGCGATGCAAGCGATACAATTTGTAGGTGCCGCCTTAGGACAAAGGAAAGACAAGATCTTTAGGCCCATCTACTATGCTAGTCGAACTTTACTTATTTGCTCAAAGGAATTATGCAACTCTTGAGAAAGAACTTAGTTGTTATCTTTGCGTTTGACAAGTTTAGATCTTATCTAGTAGGATCTAAAGTCATTATTTGATGACCATGCGGCTTTGAAGTATCTTTTAGCCAAACAAGATTCCAAGCCAAGGTTATTAAGATGGATTCTACTATTGCAAGAATTTGATGTAGAAATCCGTGATAAGAAAGGATCGAGAATTTGGTTGCGGATCATCTTTCCCGTCTCCAAATAGAGGATAAAGAACCAATGACCGAGATTGGAGAAGCATTTCTCGATGAACAACTATTCTCCATCACGGCCATACATGGAAAGGATGATTGAGCTTGCAGATATCTTCGGCGTATTGAGGTTGTTAGGGAGAAGAAACAACCATGGTTTAAAGACTTTGTGAATTATACGTCCATAAAATACACGCCACCAAATCTCAATCCCCAAGAAAGAAAGAAATTCTTCAAGGATCTTAGGCACTATTATTGGGAAGAGCCCTATTTGTTTAAGCTAGGATCCGACAATGTCTTTAGGAGATGTGTACGGAAGAAGAAATATATGACATCCTTAGACATTGCCACGCTTATGAGGCGGAGGACATTATGGAGAGACAAGACGGCTGCAAAAGTTCTCCAATGTGTTTTTCTTGGCCGACCTTGTTCAAAGATGCGCATCAATATGCTAGATCTTGTCATTCTTGCGGATGACGGGAAATATCTCGAGAAGAAATGAAATGCCATCGAAGAATATCCTAGAGGTGGAACTCTTTGATGTTTGGGGTATTGATTTTGTGGGACCACTTTACTTCGTCTTTGTCCAACCGCTATATCTTAGTTGCGATCGACTCACGTGTCCAAGTGGGTTGAGGCCATTGCTTCGCTCTACTAACGATGCGAAGGTTAAATCTTGAAGTTCTTAAAGAAAAATATTTTTAGCGGTTTGGAACCCCTCGTGCCATTATAAGTGATAATGGAAGCCATTTTTCGTAATAGGCCGTTTGAAAAGTTGATGATTAAGTGCACGGGGTTAGACACAAGTTAGCTATCGCTTATCACCTCAAACAAGTGGACAAGTTGAGGTTACAAATCGAGAAATAAAGCGCATTTTGGAGAAAGCGTGAATACGACGGAAAGGATTGGTCATTGCGATTAGATGATGCTTTATGGGCTTATAGGAATTTTGCTTATAAGACGGCCATTGGTATGTCTCCTTATAAGATTGTTTTTGGTAAAGCATGTCATCTACCGGTTGAACTTGAACACCGTACATGTGGGCTACGCGTATCTTTGAATTTTGATGAGAGTTTAGCTGGAGAAAGAAGGTTGTTAGAGTTGACTCGCCTAGAGGAGTTTCGTCTGGAAGCTTATGAGAATGCAAAAATCTTTAAGGAGCGCACGAAGAAATTTCATGATAAAAAGATATTAGACCGCACCTTTAAGGAAGGCGATCTGGTTCTTCTTTACAATTCGCGTTTGAGACTCTTTCCTGGCAAGTTAAAATCACGATGGTATGGCCCTTATAGAGTGAGTAAGGTTTTCCCTTCTGGAGCTGTCGAATTATTGAACCTTAAAGACCAATCCACTTTTGTGGTTAATGGACACCGTGTGAAACATTATGTTGGTCTTGGTCAAGGAAAGGAGGAGGAAGTCTTCACTCTTGAAGATCCCACCTATACTTAAACCATCGTTGAGTTGAGTCGAGCTGGCGACTATAAACTCAGAACTATTTCTGAAAAACTATCTTTTGTTTTTGTTTTGTTTGAATAAAGTAGCATGCATTGCTAAGGTTTTTTCATCTCGCCAAGTTCGATTCTAAGTTCGGAATAAACGAGGTTTTTTCCTTGATAGCCATTATGTGAGTTTTATAGTTTTAACTCTTTGGTTTTCCATGTCGTTGGTTGTATAAAATAAAGTGGCTTAAATTGTTTTGGGATATTCTATATCCGACATCGCCACATTATTTTATAACCTCCATTGACATGTTATTAACGGTTTCGTGGAGCTTCGTTTGGTTTGCTTAAACAGGTTTTGTGTGCTTCTCCACGGCGTGCTTGGTCTACAACTACATTCTGCATCTACTTTGAGCCGTTTCAGAGCTAAGTCTTTTCTTAAAATCTCATTTTTCTTTGTCATTGGGGACAATGCCAAGTTTAAGTGGGGGTAGGAGACTTAGCCATGATGTTATAATTAAAGATTGAATGAAAACGGTGAAATTGAAAATTTTTTCAAAACAAATGCCAAATTTATTATCTCGCACCCTTAGAATTGTGAGTTCTTATACATAGAATTAATAGGAAATGAACCAAGTTGCATGATTACATGATCATTTTATACTTATATGTAAATTTAAGGATATTCATGCCAACTAGTGCAAGTAGTTATTTATTATTTGCTTACTCAATTTGAATCGGCCAATTTCGCACAAATCATAATAAATCAAGAATTATGTGTACATTGCGTAGATGATTGGTTATCTGAGACTCTAGAGTCGGTATTTATCTGGCGATGTATTCTTATCTTCTAGCCATCTAAGCGGAGTAATAAGCTTGAGAATTATCTCGTGTTTTGACAATGAGTCAAACACTGGCTTGTAGTAACATTACCAAAGTAGCCCCGCGCTTTGTGGTAATATTCGATGCTATGCATGATCTAAGATAGGGGATGCTCTAAAAGTTTTCTTCCTTGAGATTGATAGTATTTGAAAAATATGAAGATATGAAAAGAATATTCAAATTTTTAAGAGGCTTGAGTAATTTTCTCGGTCTCCAAGTCCAAAAACCTTATGGATGACGCTCTTGCTTATTGCACCATGTCTTTAACCATTGCGAGGCTTAAGAAGTGGGAATGCTGATGTTGGTAGGTTAAGACTTCGAAGTTAGCATAAACTTTAATCTTGCCACGAATATATAAAACCAAATGCACATGCACACATCACTTCGATTCATGACGAGTAGTGAATAATGGGTACCTTATGAGCATAAGTGGTATGAGTTGACTCGAGTTTCTTGTATGTGTATGATTTGACCATGGAAAATGTTGTCTTGGGAATGACTTATTGATGCTTTGTTCGGGACGATCAAAGTCTAAGTGGGGGTAGTTGATGACGGTCAAATTATACCCGTAAAAGTCATCAACGTAGACCTTAAATCGGACGAATAATATATATTTTATGATAAATCACACGCTTATAGTTATTATTTAATGTTATGTGATTAATAAAATATAAATTGGTATTTATCCATATAACTTGGTATTTATCTATTAATAAGATATAATTTGGTATTTATCCGCTTTTATTATATTTATCCATTTTTATTTAAATATGATTTATTTTGGGATAAATATTATTTTAGAATTTGATAATTATGGAGGATAAAGACAAAAAGGAGAATTCAATCACAAGATAAATCCAAGAAAATCAAGATGCATTGAAGATAAAGATCGGATAAGATGACAAAAGCCGGCAACCAATCAAAGGTGGCGCCAACTTGAACACTATTTAGGGGCGCACCTTATCATTTTAATGATCGGCCGGGAGTTATCTCTTATTTGTTTGACATTTTGAAGTATATCTCTTATTTAGCTTGAACACCTATAAATAAAGAGGCATACCACACGCCCTTATGTACAATTATAGAAATACATTATTTTCAATACTTTTATCAATATAGTTCGTTGTTTTCTTTTATTTTATGTTCGTTTCATTACGGAGTCGTTAGAATCTCCGGTTAGAGATCGTATCAGGAGTGGGAATCACGCTCGCCTTCGAGGGTAATGTCTACTCAATTATGCAATCTTTATTCGTAGATCTAATTTATTTCGTTATGGAGTAGTCTTTTTGTGTATTGATTTCGTGATGTAGTTAATTATCGAACCCATGTTTATGTAGATCTCGAGACGTAAAAGACGCTTTCACGAGCAAATCTGGTTGAGATCGAGCTTGTTGGCGGCCGAGCTTATGTCTCATTGGTAAGAAGATCTGTGGTCGTTCTTGATTTGTCTCAGGAACGGCCGACTACGCCAGGTTCTCTCGCTTTGTAATTCAAACGAGTAATTAAACTTGATCAACTTAATTATTTGTCATCGTAATTTAATATGAGACCCAAAAAGTGATTGTTATTTAGGATGTAGATTGAATCGGTGTCTAAGAAGTACGCCTAATCATAGGAATGTTGCTTAGATGAGGTTACGGTTTATACCCGCATCCCTAGTTTCGTAATTGTGTCGGGTTATATGAGATGGAGACTAAAAATGTGAAGTCACGTAATGGAGACACGATGATCTGGATGGCCTAACCGAGCTAGATCTATTTTAGGGATGACTCCCGTAGTCGAGAATAATTAATCATAAATGTCTTGTTTTGTCTCGTCGTCAATCTACATAGCATGGGGAGTAATTACTACTAGCGTTATCAATACCGCTTGTCAATTATTTATAAAACTTATAAAAACAAGTGTCTTAGTGTCGTTGTGTCCTTTGTTGGTTTTGTGTTTCTATTGTGTCAATTTTATTTCTCATATTTGTTGGTCGTAGACCACCCTTTATTTGCTTTTAGTCCGTTAAGTTATATTTCGCTTAAGTCAGTCTCTCGTGGGATCGAACTCTCACTCTATCCGACTATACCGCGATTGAACCTAGTTCTCTTGCTAGTGTGTTATTTAGGTATCGAGTTATTTTTTATAACTTGACCGACATCAAAGAATGCCGTGAAATTTTATAAAGATCTTCTACGCATCATTCGCACTAAGTTATGTAAATAGTTTAACTTGCAGATTTAGCAAGAAACCGCCAGATGCTTTATTGAATATAAAGAGTGACTATTTATAAATGCACCAAATCAAATTTGATTGATAATAATATATATGCGTAGAAGCGTAAGATCGACAGTGTAATAAATAAAAATCCATGAAAATAAATTTGATATTGATATTAAGTCGCCATGAAATATTTCAAGAGATTCGCTTCAAGGCTTAAAACCCCAAATAAATTTGCACGGCATCAAATGATCAAATATTCAAAGGTATAAACAATCGATCCATATATTGATAATGATTTGGTTTATGCTAGCAATGAATATTATGGAGAATTTTATAATATACTATCACAGCCGCCGATTTACATCGTTGTTCTTCATAATTTGTTATTATAATCCTGATCCGTAACCCAAGTCAAGAATAGAGCGCTTGAAGCACATTGACCGGGTAAAAATTAAATAAACAATAGAGGTTGATCTTGATTAGAATTTGGTTCTCAGAATAACCAATTATTGATTTTGATCAATTATATTCTCCTACTATGGATAACATCATGTTCCGCCACATAATAAATCGGGCAAAGAATTCAAGGATTTTATATGACGTTGTGACCGTGATATTTATAAAGGTCACTGACATATTTATATGAAAATGTATGATTGATTTAGATATGAAAATCGCAATCAGATATATTGGCCGAGTTGTAAAATGTCATTATATTGCTTAAAATATGGTTAAAGGTAAGAAAATCAATCAAGAAATTCCCTATGAATAAGGTATATATATAAATAGCTCATGCATAATGACATGAGTTGTGTGATATTACATCCCCTATTTTTATTTAGAAGATAATGTTGATTGTGTTGCAAGTGTTGCAACAAATGAAAAGTGGGTATGATAATTTTGAGCCCTTACATTTAAATTGACTCTAAAAAAGAGATATGACTTATAAAGAGTACGCTATAAGTGACAATCCGACATGTTTGTTCACTAAGTTCATTCCAACATCTATTTTGGAGAATTATGTTTATAGTATTGAATGCGACATATTTGAATGATCGTTGTCGCCGTGGGAGCGACAACTTCAAAACAATCTTGATGCTTTGGTCCTCAGATGAACAATGATCGTGATTTTTTCCCTTTAACTAAGTTTTTTCCCACAGGTTTTCTTAGTTAAATGTTTTTAACGAGGCAAAAGCAGTAACATATAAACGCATATGTCATGAACTACTTTCCTTGTCTAGTTTTTGTCCCACTCGGTTTTTCTAGCAAAGTTAATAGTACATGACATATACGCTATGCAACTTAGATAGAGCATTCAAATCACTTTATATTCAATGATCTTTATCTACTATTACAACCGCAAAGAAGATTGTTCATCTCAAATTCAATAATATTTACATAAGTGAGAGCACATGATCTTCAAAGAGAAGTGGAATCGATATGCGATGAATCAAGCCAAAGTGTTGACCCGATGTGATTCAATTACACTTAAATGATGAAGAATTGTAGCAAAGACATGGTATTCGATCGATATTTCAAAGCGACGCAAGTGGAATTATACATCATACTTTGTAGACAATCTACAAATAAAAGTATGATGCACAATTGTTCAAATTGATCAAATCACGATTTATTCACATAAGCATAGCTTTATACTACATTCAAGAGAAGATTTCCATTTGCCGATTCGATGCTCTCAAATATCGCTTCATTGTGGGGGGAGTAATACAAACACAAGTGAATATGTATCATTTCTTGTTCACTAAAAAGTTTTTCCTACAAGGTCTTTTCCTAATAATTGTTTAACGAAGTCATATTCATTGTGTATTGTATGATAGACATTCATGGGGAGTGTTAGAAATAATAATTGAGTGAATGTCTATCAATGTTGTTTATTGCAAGAGTTAATAGAAGATGGTTACAGAGATGTAGAGTCATGAGTTACAATATTATTAGTTACATATTAATTGGTTCATCTCCATCTTATAGATATATATATATATATATATATATATATATATATATATATATATATATATCCCACCATTGTAGTAGTTTTTTAGTAGATGAAGAGAACAAGTGAATGAAAGTTTTTTCTTTATTGTTTTCTACTTTTGCTTTGTATTCTCTTTTAACATTTATTTTATAAATGTATTTACATTTTTGAAATAGTTTTTAACTCATATTCCTTGCATTTATTAGGTTATAATAATGTGTTGCTTATTTAGTTGCAACAAGTGACAAAAATAATTTCAATAAACTAATTTGCCCTTAGCACCGGTAGAAGCCAAATTCCTTCCATCAAAAAAGGGCAGCAATTTCAGCATTTTGGCTTGTATAGTATCATAAAATCTCTTTGCAAAGACAAGTGTTTGTTTTTTTTTTTTTTTTTTTTTTTTTGCAGAAATGAGACATGTTAGTGAATAAAAAGTGATTGATCAGAAGAGACAAAACCGCAATTGAAGGAATTATGCAAGAGACAATTTTATCAAGATAAACAAATATATGTGGCATGTTATTGTATAATGTAAGGTAATAACGTGGTGTCATTGCATATGTAAGGTGTCTTGCAAATAGTCACAAATTACACGTAGTGCCATTGTATAATGTAATAAGGTGTCACTTTGAAACCGCGAGGTGTTACCGTGAAACTATGAGTGGTGTCATGTGTAACGCTATGTGTTATTGTGGTGTCACCGTGATATGTAAGTGTGTGACTATAAATAGTACGCCAATATATATACATGAGGTGTTATCAGATATGTAAGGTGTCACCGTGAAACTACGAGAGTGCCAAATGTGAGAATCCGCGATCGTGGTGTCAATGAGGACTCAAGATACGAAAGAAAATTTTCATTGCTTCAACATGTGTTTAAAAAGGTTGTAGTTCTACAGACAATGTTGTGTGGGGTAAGATTAGAAATAATGTTGAAAGATTACCAACAGCAGCCTTTTGGTGCTTCTACTCGTGACTCTAGATCAACATATATACACCTTCAAAGCTTGAAAC
Organism: Gentiana macrophylla; assembly: GCA_026214975.1. Classification (NCBI taxonomy): domain Eukaryota; kingdom Viridiplantae; phylum Streptophyta; class Magnoliopsida; order Gentianales; family Gentianaceae; genus Gentiana; species Gentiana macrophylla. Next base: position 20,043,739 of record CM047812.1, on the reverse strand, counting down.
AATACTTGTCAAAGACAACAACAACAACAACTACAACAATAACAATAAACAACAAAAAAAAAAAAAAAAGGTATGTGGTGAGTAATCCAATAAACACCGATTCATGTTTACGAGACTCCAGATCAACAAACAAGATATCAAGCTAAATATCAAAACCAAATATGAAAAAAATGAATGAATAGCTAGACTGAAACACCTGATTTCACTCATTACATCAAAAATATATATATATCATTTGAACTTAGCTACCTAAGTGATGCGCTACAAAAAAAGGTTTGTTTAGACAAAATTTTGGTGACAAAGAAGAGTTTTGTCACAAAAAGGAGGCTTCTAGTGACAAAAGCTTAGTTTGTCACAAAACTATATTAATTAATGACTAAAAGAAAATGTTGTCACAAGTGGTTTAGTGGATTTTATGGTGTAACATGATACTTTTGTGGATATGGCTTCAGTGACAAATAAATTCAAATAACTATAAAATAATACAAAGAATGACATTTTAATACTTATTAAATACATAAGTAATAATTTTATTTTTTTCAGGGATATAAAATTATTAATAACTTTTTTTCATTAATAATTATATATGTTGAGTCGTAGTATTTGACAAATTAATCATGATCATGCCGTATTTTTAAAAATTAGACGACTCCTAAAAGACAGCTTATGAGTCAAATAAAAATATCGATTACCTTTTTTGGAAATGTAAAATATGGATTACTTAACCAGTCAATTGTAAAATTGATTTTTATGTCTCGATCGAGCTTCATTCGAGTCGAGTAAATAGAAAGACTCAACTCAGCTCTATTACTCATGTAAATTAAGCCCAGAACTTCTGAACTTCGCTCTGGTCCTCACCTCTCGCGTAACATCTTCTCGCCTTAATCCACTCGCTCAAAAATTCCGCTCCATTCTCCACTTTTCCTCGCCTCTTTCTACTTTTTCCGATCTGAATGCATGTTGCCTTACGAAGAACATTCAATCGATCTGGTACTAAAATCCTGGTCAAATCGATCAATACAAGTTCGATGGCATTACCAGCTCTTCAAATTGATTAAGAATTTACTTGCTCAAAATTATTTCTCGAGCATGTTCCGTATTTTGAGGAAGAAAGCTTCGGCCGTTGATTCGTAGTTGAAGGTTCTTCTTGATTATAAACAAGGCCATCTCTATTTATGTTGATGAGAATTGAAGGATGATGCAAGGATTCGCTCTCTGGTGAGTCTTCAAATCTGTCCAGAATGTCGACTTAACATTTAAGGATTCCTTTGAACTTTCCAGCTTCATGCTCTCCTTTCCGAGCCGTTGAAGGAAAAAATTATGAATGATAAGAATGTTTTCCTCAAAGAATTCATGATTCAGATCCAGATGATAGTTGTAATTTCTTCATCTTCTATGTAAGAGATAGAGAAGATAGAAGATGCACATAAGGTGTTCGACAAATTGCAGCACATTTCTCCTTCAGGTTTTTACTTCTAATTTGTTAGTCAATTAATTTGGATAAGTTCCCTTCCTATTTTAAAACTCGAATCAGCTATTTTGTTTAAAAAGTTTAGCTGAATCAATATCTGGTGATGTGGGCCTGCTGAAAGCTTTTCCAACTGTGACTTGTCGGGAAGCGCTGGAAGTACCGGAAACTCTGCATCTGGCTGTTAGGTACTTGGATGAGTTCTGACTATTGTTTTAGATGATGAGTTTAATGTACCTGCACTAAAATGAGTTCCATGATTCGTAGCTTTGTATTCATCCTTCAAAGGGTGTTTGTTAAAATGCTATAACACTCTCAAGGAAAGCAAGTCATTGCTTTTGGTAAGACCAAGTCTGTCATTCATATTTCTTCTAGGCGAGTTGCGTAATGTTATTGAGGCCTGACTTGTGTGCTACTCTGAATGCTATAACCTGAGCTGATACTTGGTGGTAGCTTTTTTGAATTACTTGCAGCTCAATTTGTGCCCTATTTCGCATGCTTTTGCACTCTGTATATGTAGAATTTCTTTAAATATTTGTATCCATACAATCGGATCTAGACCAATAAGTCACTTTTTTGCAGTATGAAGTTTATTTACCTAAGCTGCCTTTTTTTCTAGGATACCTGTTTTTGTTTCTGAAAATTATATGCTCTGATCAATTTGGAGCAGGTAAAGTGTGCCATCGCTTGACCAGATATCATAGGTTCGAGCAGTGGACAAAACATTTTATAGAATTTTTTGTAAGGCTACCTACACTAGGCCTGAAATGGACTGGTCCTTCCTCACAACGCTTAGGCTTGATGGTTACATGCACTGGGTCTGTCATTTTGATTAGCTGTCAACATCAGCTTACAGTTGTAGTGCATTGCAGATTATGATTGAAGGAATTGGTTGCTTTGCTATGTGCCTTGGAAAGACTTTAAGGAATTGGTTGCAGATCAAACAGTAGAAAATATAAGTTATATAAATAACGGGCTTTAAGTTTTATTTGCACCACCGTGATTCAATCGATACAACCGCATATTACATATTTGTAAATGTCATCTTCGACTCCAAACCAACTCTGACTAAATCAAATTTTCATCTTGGTTACATGGATTTTTCCTATTTTGGGCAAGATTTGGCTGGGTAATTATCCAGGAGTGAAGGACACGAGGATCAAGTCCTTTCATCTCAAGTATTGTCATGAGTTCGATTGTGTCTCTGGTTCTAAGCTAATGGATGCGTGATTGAGGTTTCTAGAAAGTAGCTCTAATCTCAAGTCGTTAGCTTTTTTCGATCATCTTATTAACGCCTCAGAGAAAAGGCTACATCATTTCAGAGGTGTTTATTTCTGATTTCATCCTTTACTATCTTAAGAATGTAACATTGAATGTAATTTTTATCATCTATATGTGGAACTTTTAGTTTTTGCTAATAAGTATGTTTTTTGTGCTTTTAGGCCTTCCACACATGAAATATATGGATTTGAAAAGTGTGAAGCAATTATTAAGGAATGCTCATGTTATCTTATTTACTTAAAGGTATGTTTATAGGCATACTTTAAAAGCTCTATATGCTTGATATTGTTGCTGTGTATACTGGTGAAATGTTCTTCTTTAGGGCTAGTAACTTTGAAGGAATTACCGATTTCATCTGCAAATGTTAATGGATTTGGGGAGTATTACCCTAAAGGTATGTCCATAACTCGGCTTAAATATTTCATTAGTACTAGATACATAATGTCTGTTCTTGCAAGATCCTTAATTTTCTAACCATGCTATAGCTAGATACTGTGCCACCGGTATGGTTCGGGGTCGCTGCCATTGAAAAACTATTGTTATAGCTAATCCAATGAATGTTTGATTTCTATGTATGATCAATGCTGGCAAATGATTATGTCAATCTAACTCCAAGTTCCCCCAAAAATGGATCACTTTGATACGTAATTTATTGATGCAAGGCCCATTGATCCGCTTTGATATTTACTTGTAATCCGCAGCTTCAGATTTTGTTTCTCTGTTACTCTGTTTTGTGTGTATATTTCTTTGCTTTGAAATGTTCATTTATTTTTTTATTTTACGGCAAACAGGAGATTGTAGTACTGGATGCAGACAATCTACTTTCTGGTTTGGTCCAGAGATTTTAGCAGTACTTAAATAACTTGTGGTTTACAATCATAAAATTATAAAAGCTTTCTGTTCAAATAGGGGTGGTGGGGTTCTTGGGCACATACTTAGTTCTTTAATGAAGTGGTAATGTTGCTTATATTGTTTGGTTATGATATGATATTCACTCATTGTAGCCCAAAGTTTAACTTTTTTGTTAGTTATTTATTGTTCAATGACTTGTCAAAACAAATTTGATTGTTACTGGGTGTTGGAAGCAGTATTGAGTTCAATTCTGGAACAATTTTTTTTCTATTGCTTTAACAGGTTAACGGCAAGAACAACTTTTGAGCCTTTTATCTTGTTGTATACCAATTTGGAGTGTTTGTAATTTTGCAAGTTATTATGTACACTAGTTTATTGGGCATTTTTGTGTGCCCTCAATCATTTGTGGTTTTGTTGTTGTGCTCTATAGGTGTACAAGTTATGTTCAAGGATCAAAGAAAAGGTCAGCTCTTCATACATGAAACTCTTTATTTATCTGATTGATCCTTACTGCATTTGCCTCTTTAATTGCACTCGTGAATACGCGCTCTCTAAGTCCAAATGTCAATAACTTAAGGCCAAGTAATGGATATGTTTCTTGGTAGAGGTCCTTTGTTGGACTCTAAGAGAATGTTAATCGATTAACACCGCGATATTCACTCAAACAGGTAAGCTGATCTGTCACCTGTATGTTAAAAGTACAAGACCTGCATTAGCAATAGCCAGAAATAGACGAGTTTTCAATCTCAGAGTTTGTTAATTCTGCTATATAGAGTGTTAAGTTCAGGTGCTTGAGCTGACGCTTAGTGCACCCATGTCTTAGCTTTGCATCAGGTCTGGTATATGCCCAGCTATGTGTCCCTACTTCAGTTAGATCAGGTTGGTCTGTTCTTTTAAGGCCAAGTCTATTTGCTGGTCTGATATGCTTCTGGTATTTGTTGTTTAGTCCGCATTTTCATCTTCTGCACATCTCTGTTTTAGTCCTGATCCTAAGCTTTGTTGTTACTGTCTGACCATGTCCTGGTCTTTATCCTTGGGTCTATCCGGACTTGTCCAGACTTGTCAAGTGACATGTCCAGGATGAAGTCTGGAACATGTCCAAGACAGTCTGGAACTTGTCTAGACATGTCCACTTCATATTGATCTGAATCTGAATTCTTTTTGGTATATGCTACATTAATCTTTTGGCTTATGTATTGATAAAAATCTTGGAGTATTAATTCAATTTAGTTGTTTCCTGATGCACTTGTGTATATGTTGTTGTCTCTTGAGCTAATTATGAGTTTCTAATTTGCAAAAGGATATTGAAGCAAAGGAGAAGAAGAAGAGGACTTTCTAGGGACTTAGCTGATGTTCTTTGCTGTAATAAATTAGGTTATTTTAGCCAATCACACAGATCATATGGAACCATTGATCAATCAGCCATGACTTACTCCAATCAATGATATTTGCTTACTGTAATCAATGATTTTAGATGATATGGTTTCTTGCAACATGGTTTAGTTTCAGGGAATCTGTTGATTTTGCTAATTTTAAATATTTTTCCTTTACAACACTAATTCCTTCATTATGTGAATGTTGACAATGGTTTTGGTAAGTGATGTTCTGATGGTGTCTGGACATTTATTATTATGGTGGATGTTGTAATGAATTTGCAAGCACAAATGCAACAGTTGTTGAATAGAGGATGTTGAGCAAAGAAATCATGTTAGAAATGAAGGTCATGGTAACTACAGTGAAGGTAACCTTGTTGCCTCACTGTTGTCCCATAAAACTTTGTGTTGTTACAGGTCTCTACGAGATATTCGATTTCTTCTATGTTTTTACGGGCTAAAAACTTGTTTGTTTAAATATCTTGACAGTACCATTGCTCATGCTTTGAGAAAACCAAGCATCCAGATTTTGATATTAACCTCAAGAATTTCGAGCGAGAGTGTACCACTTCTCGCAAGCAGTTCACTGTTGATCTCATTGCGTATGGGATTTTATCATCACTAGCACCTTCCAAGAAACAGCAGAAAGGCAAGTCTCTAACTTTTTCTTCTGGGACTTGGGATGCTGTGTCTAGCATTTGGTAGTTTACAATTCATTGCTACATGCTTTGTATTTGCTTCTCAGTTCATCTCAGGCTCTATGTAAGTTGAAGGTCTTCAGATTCCCAGTATTATTTGCTGAGTGATCTTTCTTTGAATATATATGTATATGTATATAGTAAATCTTGGAATTGTTGATCCAGATTTTCGTCATTTAGAAGGCTGTTGCACACTTGCAAGAGATCATTATAAGAGTCCTGAGATGAAGTTTAATCATCCTCAGGTCATTAACTCTCATTTCCTTGTAAATTAATGGAATTAGGAACCCATTGATCCTTCCAAATTATGTTATTTTTATTATTGTTATTCCTGTAATTAGTATTTTTTTCTTCCCATTTTCCTTGATCGATGTATATGCATTATACTTTTTTGTTTTTCTTTTTGAATTTTTGGTGTACTTATGATTGTTAATTGTTTAATTTTTTTCCGGATATTAATTTATTTATTTTTGTAGGTATGTTTATATTTTTTTATAGGCTATATGTATTGTAATAATATTAATATAATTTAATTAAAATCTTCAAATTATGTAAAATAATAATAATATTAATAATAATAATAATAATAATATTATTATTATTATTATTATTATTATTATTAATGGTTTGTGACAAAAGTATTATTATATTTAATGCTTTATAGTGAGAAGAAGTTATTAAAGATCTGAAAGCTTTAGTGACAAATAAAGTCACTAAATATGACTTCTGAAAGTGACAAAGTGTTCTGTCATTAAAGGAAAAACGTGTTTCCTAGAGAAACCGTACAGTGATGAATTTGGGAGTCTTTCGTGACAAGAGAGCTGTCACATTTAGTGCTTTCTTGTGACAACAGTCACTAAAGATTTGGAAAGCTCTAGTGACAACAGGCACTAAAAATCTGGGAAAGCTTCAGTGACCAAAAGTAGAGTTTGGTCACAATAGAATACTTTTGCGACAAATATTACACTTATCTCTAAAGAACCATTTAGTGTCGGTAACATATGCGACAATCGTCGCAACAGAAATTTCGTCGCAAATGGATTTAGCGACAAAAATAGCATTTTTAGTGGCGATTGTTTTTGTCACAAAAGATCTATTTTTGTAAAGTAGTAATCTCACTTACGATGATACGAGGATCAAGTAAAGAAACCACATCAAACTTTATGTACTCATTATAAGCTGATATTCGATCCTAGTGTTATATGTATAGTTAATATTCAACTTTCGTGAGATCAATGTCCACACTAAACCTACTTCGCAAAACCAAACCTTGTGGTCATCTCATGTCAACCCACGCTTATGAAGCTTCTGATCGCCGTTAGCATTCTATACTACTCGGGTTAATTACATGATTTGTGTCGATCATTGTTCTGGTCACATCGGGTACATGCGTGATTTCGATCAAAATATATTCGCCTTAACCTCACATTAAATTTTCAGTGGTAATCGGGCGTGGGAACATTAAATATTTCATCAATCAGTAGAAAGGATTGGGGCCAAAACTTTTGCATAAAGGACAAAACTATTTATTCATCGTTCAAATTCACTTGCGTTCTAAATTCACCGTTTCGAAATTCACTATTTTTCAAAATTCATCGCTAAATTCACTAATTTTTTCGGGATTCACCGTCGAATTCACCATCGAAATTCACCGATTTCGGGATTCACTGAAAGAGATTCAACGATTTTCGGATTCACCGCTTGTCCTTCCTCGCTATAAAATTATGCAGCTTGTCTCTTCTCCTATAAAAAAGCATGAATGTCCTCAAGCATTTAAAAAATATTTCTGTGACTGTTATTCTTATCCCTAATTTTCCAAATTTTGATACAAGATCTTATACTTAATAGAAATCGAATGCTGGTTGATATGAGAATGAAAGATTTGAAATACCTTTAATATTCAAGCAAATCTAAGATTATTTGCTTCAGTCACTTTTTTATCGTATGGAAGATCTAGTCAAAAATTCAGATACCAAAACTTGAAAGTGCTAAAGACTGGTTTTCTAACAATTCAGTTAAGTAATCATATTTTGCCACTCCTACTGCATCAACAAATAGAAGGAAAAATTCAGTACATGACATTACACTAGCTGATGTGACCTCCTGGACAGCTTTTTTGTACGCAGACGGGGATAATGTAGTGGCTGAATATTTTTCAAAAATATAGGACCAAATGGTACATCATAAAACTATAAGGATCAATTTTATAATAAGAAGATATAAGTTAATTTTGAGTCCCTATAAGTGTTTCGTGAAATCTGCACTCTGTCCTCAAAGTTACATTTTCGCAGTTTAATCTTCATCTTTTTTTCTTTTCTTTTGTTACATTTTCAATTTCATAGTGACACGTGCCCAAATAACTGTCGATAGAATATTGACGCGTGGAAAAAAAAATTGGAAAAGGTAGGGAAAAATGCATGTGTAATGTGTCTACGTATCAAATCGACAAATTAAAGCAACCTTAGTGAGTTTCCCTTCATTTTTTAGGCTTCTCATTAATTTACTGGTGAGTTTGTGTTTTGATGTTAACAGCGTTTCACGTATCTAACTTAAAATTTGTAAATTTGATCCAGATATATAAACTAAGTATCCGTGTAGATGAGTATCAGATATAGCTGACGTATATGCGACACAAAGTGATTCAAACAGAAATATCCCATGTATTTCTACGGCAAGTCGTCTCAGAATTTCCGGGCCCTAAGCCAAACATACCATTATCGGGCCCTTGATAATTTTTTTTTTTTTTCATATTACTAATATTTTTAAGACAAATAAGATCTATTTCAAGAAAAACATGTAAAGTCAACTAATACAGATACCTGAAGTTAAATGATTTATTAACATTTTCAACAAAAGATTAATTAAACACTCCTACTGTTTAGTATTTTAGATGCAAAAATACTAATAAACTTTGTGTGATAAATGTCAATTTTTTATTTTTTATTTGCGCTTCGCTTGTACCACTAGTCTCATCAGAAATGTAATTGCTCATGTAAGAGAGGAGTCATTATTCGTGAGGTAAAAGTCACAGCAAAGAAAGAAGGGGGAGGCTTACTGTTTCATAAATACTAAAGCATTAAGTTAAAGCTTTTCCTAATTTCCTTGATATAAAAAAAAGGTACTAATTTTGGCTTTTCCTTTTTATGCAAGACTTTTCCTAATGTTGAAAGATGAGGCTTTTATAACAAAAAAGTATTATAAGGCTCTGAATATGAAATTACTACTAGTTCATAATATTACTAGCTTATTTTTTGGTGGCCCTTAAAATAGCATATTTTTGTGGAACTGACATGCGCATGCGCCACGCCTTGGCCTTGCGGAATGGACGGTCGGATGCATTTTATGTCGATATGTATCAAATACATGACACGCTATCAAAACAGTATGTGGATGTTTATTACCTCTCCAATGATAGCGAGGACAAGGTCGGTATCGATTACGGTGGGAATCGTGAGCTACCATTAGTCTGCATTGTCATGATTAGTTGTATCTTCTTTGATAGTCTTGGATAAGGCTATCGCCATTCACTGTATCCACAGAAGCTTCATGGCTTCATGCAAGACTAGTATTCTTATTTTCCAATAATGCCCTTGCCGGACATAAGAATCTTTGCCTTTGTCCAATACTCCAATTTTCCATCTTCACGCTCTTGTAAAACTCATCAAACATATCGATATCCGTGGTTACGGATATGCATATCTAAATCCCATATCTAACTTTTGAAAATTACGAATTTGCCCTAAACGAAGCGTGTATCCTAGATATCCGGTGCGTATCTTTGTCGATACGTATCGGATTGAATCTGGACACCTACCAGACAAAATTATCTATGCATCATAGTTTACGGAATTTCCTAGGACTCAAAAATATGAATGTACACGTGTGCATCAAGTCTTTGATCCCCATTAATATCTTAGCTAAATGGCATTTATTTAAACACTGCAAAATCATCAATAAACAAAGGTGAATATTGATGGCTCTAAGTTATTAGTAGCATTGGTTCCCAATGGAACCAAACGCACATCCCGGACGATGGCGGAATGCAACAATAAACCGAAACTCATGTGATTCGGTATAGGCTGCGACGTACCATGACTTATGACTTTTGAACGAGGGCCTTGTGCATACAGAGATAGAGATAAAGATACAGATCATATAGTATATATATATATATAGACATACATGCATTTTAATAACTTTATCACCAATAAATATAGATATATAGAAATTGATGGATATAGTTTTGTTGCATTGCACCTACTTTTGTTTATCATATTAACACACTCTCTCTTTTGTGCTAAGCGTAGCTCACCCCTATTTCTTTTATCCCTTTGTCCCAAGAAATTATGCAGGAAGGAGATGATCTTCAAGAGTGCGAAGAGCGCTTCTAGGTCGAAGACTTGCGGTTGAATCTTACTTGTTACTAGTTTTCCTTTCATGTCTTTGAGTTGAATAATGCGGTGTGCCAAGAACTAGCGGTGGTTACTTTTATTTACTTTTGTTGAGACAGTAGTGTGGTTAGTAGATCTTTTATTTGGATTCTAATGTCACGAATTTGTGGATTTATAATTTTACATAATTTCCAAAGTTGATTTCTTGCGTGCGGTTTGGTCACCCATGCTTATGCGGGGTTTCTACGGTGTTTGTTACCGACCGTTTTAGCTTTCTTCGCCTTCGCTCGTTTCCTCATTTTAGCTTTTACCTGTTAAATGAGATTTCATTTAATCGCGCGAACGCCTCGTTTTCGGTTGTGGGCTCGGCGTCGGGACGGGCGTTACAGTGTAATGGTTAATGTGTTCGGATAATTTGATATATAGTGGTGTTTTTTCCAATATACATCGCAAAATGTATAGTACAATAGTGTTTATATATAATAGTGTTTCTCCGCAAATCCAATAAGGGAGAAAAAGGGACTTTATTTGTGTTAGTGTAGTGCCGAAAGACAATTATATAATTGTTTTAGGAGCAAATTAATAATTCATCTTATTATATGCATGTATGCTTATAATTAAGACACTCTTGAAAACCCTAAGTACTGCGTTATGTAATCACATAACTCGGTGTATAGCTATACACAAGAGGATTGAGTTAGTGATATGTACTTAAAATTAACTTAGTGTAGCGTTTATTAATGCAGTGGTCTCGAGATTAATTTGGTAATAATCGCCGAGAACACTTTAGGTGTAACGATGCTTATCCGTTTATCGGTAATAGGAGTACCTAGTGGGGCATTTATATATGATGATAATCGTATAGAAATGGACCGATTTGATTTGAGTTCTCGATATAATTCCGTGATCGAGAAGTCTTATCGAATCACAAGATGATCATATATGGATTAATCTCAATCACGGCGTGATCACGAGGCATTGCTTAGTAGGGTAGAGTTTGATGTGTTAGTAAGATCACCGTGGTATGTGGTCCAACACTTTTCGTTGGCTATTTTAGGATGAGTGAGTAGTCTGTGCTATCAGAATGGAATCCATTCCTTCCTCGGAAAGTAGACAGAATGACTCCTATTTGTTAATCCAGAAGCGATCGATCCGCGGAGTTCATATTATATTAGTTATGAACTAATTGATCCTTTAGGGTTAATGGTAAATAAGGATAATAGGTTCGAGAAGGGTTTACGGAGATATCCCGTCGAAACGAGCGATCATGGAGGATTTATCCGTATGTAATGATTATATAGTGGACACCTTTATAACTCAAAGTTGAGTGTAAGTTTATATCTATATTCGGCAAAGTTCGATTGGGTTTATGGTGATGTAATCCGAATTAATATATTGAATATTATTGTTCGATCTGACGAATAATTTTATTTAATTTATTAATTTCTGAATATGGTCCATGGTCCCACGTGGCTCCAATATAGCATATAGGTTTTCAGTGTTTCACCTCAATTAATATTAAATAGTTGACTGGAGTTGTTTAATAGATATGTGGATTAATTGTTTAGTTGACTAAATAATTAAATACATGGAAAAAAAAGTGGACTATTGATGTGATGAAAAATGCTTGACTAATTATTTAGGTGCATGGCGCATTTTGTATTGTTATTATTATTAGGAAATTTGTTTTCTTGATAATTATAATATGATTAAATTATTTATTTGTTAAATAATTTAAGGAAAGGAAAATCTTTTATATATTCTTATTAATTGTGAAATATTCTAGATTTATCTTTTAAGGAAGATGATTATTTTGATTGATTTTGTATTAATTATTTAATCCTTGGAGGTCAAGTTCTTCTCACATATAAAGGATTAACTGCCTTTTCACACACATATTTTGGTTTTGGGAAGTATTGAGCTTATATTTTTCGCTCATATAATTGTTCGGTTGAGTTAGAAAAACTTGGTTTTAAGGTAGCATTAAGGTCAAGCGGTTTGAAACACCATCAACCTGGTGGTGCTTGGAGACACACGTTGGAAGACTTTGGCTCAACTAGCTCGGATTGGATTGACCTTGTTCTTGGCGTTTGCACCATATGGTCAAACCCCTCCGTGAGGTTAGATTTATTATTCATATTTGTTTGTTTTAGTCCAGATCTTGTACTTTCATTTGCGTAATCGGTGGATCTTTGATCCATCCGCGATAGCCATCTAAGTGGTATCAAAGTCTTTGATCTAACGATCAAAGTATGTGAATTTTATATCAGGAGTGGAATAGCATGTTTAGATGTTTTTATTTAGTTTATTTCATGAATTCAAATATATCATGTTGTCTTGTGAATGTTATGGTTGAAGAGATGGATTGTGGTTGGTATTGTTTACTGCGTTAGATATTGTAAACTCATATATATTCGTTTATATGAGTATAGGAAATTTTGTAATTTTAGTTTCCAGAAGTAGATCTATTTTGTTCTTATTGTTTTATTTTCCGGAGATTGAGCCGTTGAAGCGACAATCGCTTCATTTGAGTTCTTCTTTATAA